>JAQQTO010000045.1:7457500-8057500 GCA_029884595.1 Ormosia semicastrata
AATTTTAATTTTTTTTAATCACATTTACATTTATTTTTTATGAAGCTGTATTAAAATTCTACATACTATGAAGATATAGATACCAGTTAAATTATAGAATGTGTCGGATAAACTAACCTAAGAATATTAAAAAAAGAGCAAAACTCAAGGAAATATAATATAAATAAATAAAGAGAAAAATAATTACTAACACATCAATAGCACGGCATTGAAGCCACGTGGCCCATCAGCAATGAGAAAACAAATGCCCAATGCCCAATTACAGTACATTAGAAATTTAGAATGCCCCCCGCATGATCACACAAAATTGAATTAGTTAGAGATACTCAACAAAAATAAGTGGGAATAATCAATATATCAATATAATATATAAAAAGAAAATTAGATATGTAGAATTCTGTCAACTATTATTTCTTAATTGTGTCATTAATGTCTAATATTTTAAATTTGAATTTGAATTTAAATTTTATTATTATTTTATTAAAGAAAATTATAAATACTATAATATCTCATTACAAATTAAAACTTCATTGTTATCTTATTAAAGGAATTTTTAACTTAATATAATTTCATATTATCTTGAATAATGATTTCATACTAACAATGATTTTTTTTTTTAATTTGAATGCTGATTTTATTTGAAACTTCAATCAAAAGCTAGGAGATCAGCAAGAAAATCAGCTACTGCACTACAATTACGGGAACCAAGAAGCTATGCCATAGATGTCATGTAGGATGTTGCCATTGTGGGAGAGACCAGCTGAGCCATTGCCATTGTGGGAGAGACCAGCTGAGCCATCCTCTAAATAGAAGTAGACATTTTTAGCATCATTTTCAAGTCAAATATTCCTGAGACCCAGCTCCCAAACAAATAGTAAACCTTCCTTAGCAATAATTAATTCGCCTCTATGAGCATTTATATTATCACTAATATATTGTCACAGGCAACTAAAAATAAAATTTATATTTTTAAAAATAAATATAATAGTGTGAGTAAGAATCATTTTTACAGAGAATATTTAACTTAGTTTTATACTACATGAACATAGATGGGGAGGGTTTTGAATATAACAAAAATAATTTTAAGAAAAATAAGTAAGGAATAATTTAAATTAAATTATCAAAAATAATCAAAAGAATAAACCTTGATTTAAATCAACATCTACCATCAAAATTTTACAACTGATCATCGATGCAAGTATATATCAATTCACACTTTAAATATTCATCATTGAAACTATTTTTCTATTTGTCCTTAGTTATAGTTAATTAAAAAATAAGCGATCTAAATAACCCTAACTACTAAACAACCCAAGATATGATCTAAAGGTTTAATCTAGTAGCAACTTTAAGAATTAGAGAGATCGATGAAATTAAATAATATAAACACAAGTGGTTGCATTTAATTTAATCAAGCATTCTTCCTAAAATCTAATAATTTCTGATGCAACAAATTATTAAATTTTAGTTGCTTCACAAATTAGAGGGATCAAACAATTACAGATTTGATATTTAATTTAGCAATAGATTGTAGTGAATAATAAAATAGTAGGCCTCCTAGTAATTAAACGAAATAATCATGAAAATAGTCACAGAAGAATACTCGATACTCAAAGTATAAATTGAACAATAAAAATAAATTAGATCTCACAGTTTTATTAATTCTGAGACTTCCGTTTCCTTCAACCAATTATAAAATTTAGCCACACAGGATCATGAATAAAATATTGAAGAAGAAGAGAGAGAAGAAGGGGGAAGCATAAATATATTCTTCTACAAAAATCTCCTATAAAATATCCTAAGATAATTGGTTGATAACAATATCGTAAGATAACAATATCCAAATCTAACTAATTAAGGAAATTATTTAAAATAAAATAGGATCCTAATATAACTAGGAAAGTTGTATTTTCAACTAGAATCTTTTTTGTGTGCCAGGTCTGAAAATTTTCAAAAATATACTATGTCAGATTCGTGTATTAGAATTGCAAGTTAAGGAATGTCCATGATTATGAAGTGTTGGTCCGTAAATCCGCAAGCGCACGGGTCGACAAGTAATATAAAGGAAAGTTAGAGTATCGTGTCCCAAGGAATTGAATAATTAGAAGAATGTTAAACTTAACCAAAATTCACAAATTTTTATCCAAGCAAACGAAGGAGAAGGGGTTGCAATTAAAATAACAATTTAAGAGAAACAAAATAAGAAAACACCAAACACTAATTCCACAAGAGAAGATGAGAATGATTAAAGCCTAGGGGTCCCTATTCACTTGCTACTTCAATGAATAATTGCAATTAACAAGCACCAATCAATGAAATGATATTTGTTAGCTAATAACCATCAATAGATAAGAGCTTATGTCTACGACAATTACCCATGCAAAACCTAACTAATCCACTATGTGTCCATGTGAATTAACATAAGAATCACTCATTGAGACTAATTATCAAATACTTGCCATGCATGACCAAGAGGTATGTGTCCATCCCCTTAGTTAATCAATACACTCATACCAATAGAATGTAATTGAACATACATCAACTATACCATATCCATATTCACAACACCCTATTTCTAGTTCAATTGGAATATTAAAAACATGCAATTGATGGCCAATCAATAACAAGCACTAAGCATAGATATGGATTAACAAAACAAATTTCATTGAAATGATACCCAACTAATTACACATTAATCAAATCCATAGCAAGATCCTAGAGAGCCCCTAGATTAGAGTTTAGTTACACATCATGAAAAAGAAGAAAACAAATGAAATCAAATAATCCATCAAGTTACAAATCAAGAGGTAAAGGGAAAGAATAGACAAAAATAGAGAGATTCCAAGCTTGATCTTCTTCCTTGATCTTGATTCTCCCTTGAGTCACCTTCAATCCAAATGGGTTCCTCCTCTTCTCACTTGCTCTCTAGAATTCGTGATTTTTGAAAAACATCCCATCCTTTTCCTTCTCCCAAAAATCAGAATATAAGGGTAAAATTTGCGTGCCAGGATTTTTCCCATGCCTAGGCGTGGTTATGAATCATGTGTCTTTCCTCGATTTGACACGCCTAGGCGTGACTTAACCACACCTAGGCATGGAGGTCTCTGCCTGGGATTCTTGAGAAACTGCAAGGGCCACGCCTAGGCGTGGATTTGTCACGCTTAGGCGTGGATTAGCAGCACTTTCCTTTGATATTTTCTTCATAATTTGAGTCATTCTTCATATTCCTCATCCCTTCCGAGGTCTTTCTCATCTCGAATACCTATATCAAAACAATGACAATGTCCATCAAACCACAATCCACCCAACTTCGATAAACAAAATCTTCAAAAATTCAATTCTAAATCATTTGAATCAACAAGCTTAATTCACCAAAGTCATGCAATAATTGAACTTATGACCTTGAAAACCTAAGGATAGCATGCTCAAATACAATCACATTCAAGTGACATAACTTCATTTTTTGAAGTTATCACACCCCCAAACCTAAAATTTTGCTAGTCCTCGAGCAAACTAAACCAAGCAGGAAAAGGAATCACAATCCAATCCAAAGATCAAGAAATATGAGGCAAATTGAACTAGGGCAAATCCAACTTCCAATTATCATTCATACCCTCAGAAATCACATTTCAATCCTCACAACAAGGTCCACACATGCAAGAAATTCTCAACTACCATGCTCACCCTTTAATGCCATTTTTGTGCATAAAAGATTTCCCAAGCTCATGAGTTTAAGACCCTTTCCTAATCATGAAGAGCAAGATGGATGAATTTATAAAATGCACATGCATTCTCAAAAGAATGTCCTTCATCCCTTTCTCCACTAATGTAGGCAAGATAGAATCAAAGATCATGAGGGTCTTTTAAGCTTGTAATGTAAGGCTAAGGGTAGTGGCTAAGGAAGAAGGGAAAAGATTTTAATTCAAATATCAAACACATAATCAACCACTTCCATTGAATCAAGTCAAGCATGTAGATGCATAAACACAAAACAACTTGAAGAATCAATCTTCTTTATTCCATTTTCTCATCACATAATTGAAAGGGCTTTAATTTACACAACAGCCCACTTATTTTCTTTCTTTCTTTCTTCTTTTTCTTTTTTTTTTTTGGATGAACATCATTTTTGAATGAAAGCTGATAATCACAAAATTTTGGATTCTTAGCATCATACATAACACTATGGCTCAAAACAACAAAACTGCTTAATCATGTGCTCAACAAGGGACCTGTAATGAGGGGAAGAGATTTGTCTTTCACAAGCATAGTTTAAGAGGGTAGAGAGATTAGGGTTAAAGAAATGAAAATTAGGCTACACACACGCACACTAGGCTTCAAAATGGGTACTAGGGATATCATTCAATTAAGGTTGGCTTGAAAAGCTCAATCGGTCCAAATAAGTGCCCTAGTCATTTCATTAAAAATGCATTGCCTAGGATTTCGCCTCAAAAAGGAATCAAACAAGCTTCTAAGATGCAAAATTGACTATACAGATGCCAATCATGTATTTCATTCATATTCCAGAATCCACCACACATGCAACAGGGAATTTCTCTTATATGCAATTATGGCAATAAGTGTAAGCATAAAATTTTGAATTTTTACAGTTGAGTTCCCAAGCAGTGAGGTGCATATTTGATCCATACATTCATCAGATATTCTAATCAGAAATCAGGCATGTACCAATTCAACTTGCCTCACACACACTCATCAATTCAATTCCTAATTCACGCAACCCTCAAGGCTTAATCATGCTCACTCAGATTTGAAATTTCAGTAAAAGCAAAAGCAAAGAGAAGGGAATCAATATATATATATGTCCAAAACAATGATTCAACAAGCAATCACAAAAAGATCATAAAGTTCCCCCCAAACCTAAGTCATGTAGTGTCCCACTGTAACCAAAAGAAGTGAAGTCTCCAATAAAGTATGTACAGTGGACATAAAGTAAAGACAGAAAAAAAATAGAATGATCATGAAAATAGGAGGCTGGTGCCTCAAATCAAGTCATCCTCATCCAGCAAGTCATCGCCCTCAGCGCCCATCTCCGTATCATCAGCAGGTGGAGGAGGTGGAGGAGAAGATGAAGCTGCAACTGGTAGAGCTGCAGAAGGAGGAAATGTTGGAAAATCATCCATTGGGCGCCCCTGACCCAAGGCCATCCAATGAATGCCCTGGTAAAGCAAAGCCAGCATCTCCCGCTGTGTAGTCAGCATCTCCTGCTGCGATGTCAGCATCTCCTGCTACCGATCCAGGCGCTGCTCAATGGAGTTTGCCCAGGCGGCATCAAAGGCCGGAGCGGAGGCGTGGGAGCAGTGCGAGGAGCGAGTTCGGGATCTGGGCGGGGTTGGACCAGGGCTCGCTGGCGCTTCTCCTGAGCAGTCATAATGGTCTGCACTGCCCGTTCTGTCATGGGAATCTTCAGCTTCACATGGACTTCAGTGTCCTTCCAAGGCACCTTCGCATGCGCACACAGTTAACATATGAGGAATGGAAAGAATAAGGATTTGAGCTTTTCAGTGATGCACAGTCGGATTTGATCATGAAGTATCTGAGTGGTGTCCACCTGAAGAAGATTATGAATTGCATAAAGCATGTAGGCACGCTCAGGATAAATTTTTGACCTGTGCTCAGTAGGGAGCAAACAGGAACACACAAAGTGGTTCCACGGGCACAGCTTACGGCGTAAACTCTCCTGCTTGATAAATCGGATTGAATTATCAGTGTTCCTCTGAACTTAAACTGGAAAAGTAGAGTCATAAATATTATCCATCACAGTGCTAAAAGGGGTGCCCCCTTGCTCCCCAGGTAATTGTAACTCTCGATACGAACAGACTAGTGGAGGGGGGCCAAGGTCCATGACTTGCCGGATGCACTCAACTGAGTAATCAACTGTCCGTCTTCGAACTCTCACAGTTGTAGAAGACCATTGCTCAGCATGGGCGTTGGCATAAAACTCTTTAACCACCGTAGCTACTGGTTCTTCAATGGGATGTTCAATAAAAGTTGCCCAATGAAAAGCAGCTATGGCGCATGAGATGGCTGGATAACGCACCACATTTAAGTTATGGAACCCCCTTTCCGGTATGATATTGATCTTTCTCAAGTGCTTCTAGAAGTGGTCAAAGGCCTTTTGAGAAATGAAAAAGGCTGGGTCATATACTGGAATCGCTTCACTGTCATCAGTGTTACTTGGCCCAGCTTCAACAGTTTTTCTTTGACGCTTTGATATGGTGATTGATTACCTGAAAAGAAGAGGTGCTGGTGAGTACCATTGCACAATGAATGAGAATAATTTCAATGAAATCAGCCACTTCCAGGAAGACAGCATGCAATGCAATCAAGCAACCCAGTTCAGTAACTAACCAAAATGCAATCAGATCAGAGTCATGCAGTATGTACAACACAAATATGCATTAAGTTAACCAATAATTCAACAATCCACAGCATGCAACAGGGTCCAACTTTGAAACAAGCATTGACATATCATAGCCCAATCAGCTCAAAAATAATCATGCAATTGCACAGGCCACAGTTTAGAACATATTGTGAACAGAGCAGGGATACTGACCAGAACTATCCTCCCACATTAAGACCAACATAACATAATAATTCCAATTTATGGCAGATTTACCAAGCAGAATCAAGCAATCAGTTCTAAGTAATTCAGCAGCACCATGAAGGCATAAAATTGACCAAGAGTCAGAACAATGTGCATACAACCCCAAAATTCCTAGTATTATATCATATCACAACCGCACAGTTCAATTTAATCACATGTTAACCATCTACGCCATAATGGAACAGACACATCATGCAAGGGTTTCACAATTTGGAATTAAAGAAAGATGGAAAGAGCAAATAAAAACCTGGGATGAAGCACAAGAAGAGCATGCATCAGAGAAAGGAAATGAGCACCAAATGCACAACGAACCAAAAGAAACACGAAGGGACCCAGTGGAGAGGGTTACGGCAGTGTGGTGGATGGGGAAGAGAAAGATGGTGAGGGAAATGTGTGGTGGGTACAGTGGCTATTCGGTGGGGAAATGTGGGGAAGAGATATGGTGATGGTGTTTTGATGGGGGGGGGGAGGGGTTTTACGGTGGAGATGCTTGGGTGGAGAGGGGAAAGAAAAAGGGAAAGAAGAAGAAGGAATGGTGGGGAGGAAGGCATGGTGGTTTAGGTGAAGAAGGGTGAGAAGATTGGAGGGGTTATGGTGGTGTGGGTGGGGAAGAAAATAGAAAAAGGGAATTAGGGATTTGAGAGGAGAAAAAGGATAATAGAACGAAAGAGAGGGTTGCTGCGTTTTGTGCAGCAGCAGACACATCACGCCTAGGCATGATATATACACGCCTAGGCGTGTATTTTTAAATTTTTTATTTATTTATTTTTTTTGAAAGAATAGAAGAAACACACGCTTAGGCATGTAATAGTCACGCCTAGGCGTGATACTCGCAGGAAAAATGAACTGATAAGGCAGAGACCACCACGCCTAGGCATGGTTAATACACGCCTAGGCGTGGGTGTCTCAGGAAAAATAAGACTGATATGGCTGAGAGCTCCAGGCCTAGGCGTGATTATTACACGCCTAGGCATGACATTCTGGGCTTCAAAATTTTGCAGAAACAGCCTTATGACCCCATATTCAAGCATCCAACACCTCGTTCATTCATTCAAACAACTAAGAAACATGACTACAATATGTACACAAGCAAATCATCAAAATGAAAAACAAAGACTATAGAAAAATCAAAACAAAACCAAAAACGAAGAAGCAAAATGCAAAATCATGCATAAAAGTAGCTTAAACTAAGAGATAGGGTAAGACATTGGGTTGCCTCCCAACAAGCGCCTTATTTATAGTCCTGGCTGGACTTTATTTTCAGTTTCACTTGCACGTGCTTATGGGAGGAGGATCTTCCTCCTTTTCATCAAAGTAAGCATGGTATGCATGAAATGACAAAGGTTTTAACTCCATGGTTAGAGCCTTCTCAATGGGTGATTTGCATGAGTAAACCACCCTGCTTGCGTGCCGCTGCTTCAGTTGAACTTCTTCTTCCCTATCATCCACAGAGATCACATGACTTGCACCAGGAGCACAGAATATAATTAAATTCCTTGCCTCAGATGTCTTCCCTTCAGCTACAGTCACCACAGAACATTCTTCTTGATCTTGAGGGCTCTTGGTATCTTTGAAAATAGTGAAGGTAACCTGTTTATCTTGAACTCTCATGGTAAGTTCTCCTTTCTCTACATCAATAAGAGTTCTTCCAGTTGCAAGGAAGGGTCGGCCTAAAATCAAAGGGACTTTACTGTCTTCCTCCATATCAAGTATGACGAAATCCACAGGGAAGATAAACTGGTCCACTTTAACTAACACATCCTCAAGAACCCCCTTCGGGTAAAAAAAGGTTCTGTCTGCCAACTGTAAGGTAATTGAAGTAGGTGTAGCTTCCCCCAAACCTAGTCTTTTGTAAATGGAATAGGGCATGAGATTAATGCTAGCTCCCAAATCACATAATGCCTTACCACAAAATTTCTCACCGATTGTGCAAGGGATAGTGAAACTCCCTGGATCCTTGAGCTTCGGAGGTAGTTTATTTTGTAATATGGCACTGCACTCCTCTGTGAGAGCTACTGTCTTATAATCCCCTAGTCTTCTCTTCTTAGATAAAATGTCTTTTATGAACTTTATATAACTAGGCATTTATTCCAAAGCCTCAGCAAACGGTATGTTAATGTGAAGTTTCTTGAAAATCTCCAAAAACTTTTTGAATTGAGCATCAAGCTTTTGTTTAACTAACCGGTTGGGAAAAGGTAGAGGTGATGTTTAAGGTTTGTCTTCCTTCTTCTTGTCTTCAATCTTCCCCTTTGTAATTTCCTCATTTTTCTCCACCTCTTGGTTCACAACCTCTTCATCTTGAGCTACCTCCACTTCTTCTTCAAGCAGTTTAGTCTTGAGATTCCTTTCAATCTCTTTCCCACTCCTCAATGAGATAACCTTGCAATGCTCATGAGATGCACCCTTAGGATTATTGATGGTATCACTGGGAAAACTTCCTGAGGGCTTGTTGTTTAGAGCTTGGGCAAGTTGACCCACTTGAGTCTCAAGATTCCTCAATGAAGCTGCTTGGCTTTGCATTAATGCATCATGAGATGCTAGCCTTGAATCAGTCTTGGTCATGTAGTCTTGTTGACTGGTCATAAACTGAGCAAAGATCTTCTCCAAATTGGAAGTTGAAGTCGATGTTGAGGTTTGGGCTTGAAGGGGGCTTTGTTGTTGAAAGCCTGGAGGAGCACGAGGTGCTTGATTATGCTGATAAGACGAGGAAGAGCCTTGAACATTACCACTCCATGAGAGATTAGGATGGTTCTTCCAACTAGGATTATAAGAATTGCCCAAAACATTATTGTGAATTAGCTGACGGAATTTATTTGCATATTGCAAACTTTCCAGGCTAGCTGTACAATTAGCAGTTGAATGAAGGTCGCCACAATGATCACAAATTTTAGCTAAATTACTAGCTCCACTTACTACAGAATTGACTCCCATGATGTCCAACTTCTTAGAAAGAGCTGCCACTTGAGCTGTAAGCGATGTAAGAGCATCAACTTCATGAATACCTACTGCTAATCTCTTGGGAGTAACTCTTTTAGCTGGCCACTGATAATTGTTATTAGTCATTTCCTCCAAAAGGTTGTAGGCTGCATCCACAGTCTTGCTTATGAGAGCCCCTTCAGCTGCTGCATCAATTATGGAACGAATGGAGGTTGTCAAGCTGTTGTAGAAAGTATGAACCAACATCCATTTTGCTATACCATGACGGGGGCATTTCCTTAGTAACTCCTTGAATTGCTCCCATGCCTCATACAAGGTTTCTCCTTCGAATTGTCTGAAGGACAAGATGTCATTTCTGTACTTCATTGCTTTCATGGGAGGAAAGAATCGATCCAAGAATTTCTGAGCCAGCTCTTCCCAAGTAGTGATGGAATGTTCAGGTAATGATTGAAGCCATGCCTTGGCCCTATCTCTTAAGGAAAAAGAGAAAAGCCTCAAGCGACCCGTATCATCAGTCATCCCTTGATGCTTGAAAGTATCACAAATCTCCAGGAAGTTAGCTAAATGAGCATTAGGATCTTCATGGGAAAGATCCGTAAATTACAAATTATTCTGCACCATCTGGATAATAGCAGGCTTGATCTCAAAAGTCTGTGCTTGTACAGATGGCCTTCTAATCCTAGATTGAATGTCCCTAGCATTTGGAGTGGCATACTCTCTCAAGAGTCTTTCAGCATTCGCTTCTTCCGCCATCTCCGAGTCACTATCCAATTCAAGTGCCTTCCCTTGTACTAGTCGTTCTCTTAGCAATCTACGAAAAGTCCTCTCGATCTCAGGATCGTAAGGAAATCGAGATACACTTTGAGTCCTTCGCATACAAGAGCTAAGTACCTGAAAAACAAAACAAAAACAACAAAGAAAACTTGAAATAAGATTTGTGAATAATTGTAAGAAATAACACAAAATCTAAACTCAATCCCGGGCAACGGCGCCAAAAACTTGTTGGTCCATAAATCCGCAAGCGCACGGGTCGACAAGTAATATAAAGGAAAGTTAGAGTATCGTGTCCCAAGGGATTAAATAATTAGAAGAATGTTAAACTTAACCAAAATTCACAAATTTTTATCCAAGCAAACGAAGGAGAATGGGTTGTAATTAAAATAACAATTTAAGAGAAACAAAATAAGAAAACACCAAACACCAATTCCACAAGAGAAGATGAGAATGATTAAAGCCTAGGGGTCCCTATTCGCTTACTACTTCAATGAATAATTGCAATTAACAAGCACCAATCAATGAAATGATATTTGTTAACTAATAACCATCAATAGATAAGAGCCTATGTCTAGGACAATTACCCATGCAAAACCTAACTAATCCACTATGTGTCCATGTGAATTAACATAAGAATCACTCATTGAGACCAATTATCAAATATTTGCCATGCATGACCAAGAGGTATGTGTCCATCCCCTTAGTTAATCAACACACTCATACCAATAGAATATAATTGAACATACATCAACCATACCATATCCATATTCACAACACCCTATTTCTAGTTCAATTGGAATATTAAAAACATGCAATTGATGGCCAATCAATAACAAGCACTAAGTATAGACATGGATGAACAAAACAAATTTCATTGAAAGGATACCCAACTAATTACACATTAATCTAATCCATAGCAAGATCCTAGAGAGCCCCTAGATTAGAGTTTAGTTACACATCATGAAAAAGAAGAAAACAAATGAAATCAAATGATCCATTAAGTTACAAATCAAGAGGTAAAGGGAAAGAATAGACAAAAATGGAGAGATTCCAAGCTTGATCTTCTTCCTTGATCTTGATTCTCCCTTGAGTCACCTTCAATCCAAATGGGTTCCTCCTCTTCTCACTTGCTCTCTGGAATTCGTCGGTTTTGAAAAACAGCCCATCCTCTTCCTTCTCCCAAAAATCAGAATATAAGGGTAAAATTTGCATGCCAGGATTTTTCCCACGCCTAGGCGTGGTTATGAATCACGTGTCTTTCCTCGGTTTGACATGCCTAGGCGTGACTTAACCACGCCTAGGCGTGGAGGTCTCTGCCTGGGATTCCTGAGAAACTGCAAGGGCCACGCCTAGGCGTGGATTTGTCACGCCTAGGCGTGGATTTGTCACGCCTAGGCGTGGATTAGCAGCACTTTCCTTTGATATTTTCTTCACAATTTGAGCCATTCTTCACATTCATCATCCCTTCTGAGGTCTTTTTCATCTCGAATACCTATATCAAAACAATGATAATGTCCATCAAACCACAATCCACCCAACTTCGATAAACAAAATCTTCAAAGATTTAATTCTAAATCATTTGAATCAACAAGCTTAATTCACCAAAGTCATGTAATAATTGAACTTATGACCTTGAAAACCTAAGGATAGCATGCTCAAATACAATCACATTCAAGTGACATAACTTCATTTTCTGAAGTTATCATGAAGCAATATCAAAATTGTCCAAAATACTCAATTAGATTCGTTTTGCTATTAACGCTTCCATTTTCATCTTAAATCAAAATATAAGAATGATGAGTATATTTAGGAACAAAATAAGTATAAAAGATTAAACATTAAGGGAGAAAATATGACATTTTGCATTCTCATCAAATTCTCTCACACTTAACTTTTTCTCATCCTCGGACAAGAAAAATATAAGTACAAATAAGAGAAAACACAACAAGTGCACATAAAATTTCTTTTTAAAAGAAAAATACAAGAAATTTGATATGCCAATAACCTATCAAAGCTTAAAGAGGTCAATTTTTCAATCATACATCTATATTCAACTCAAATACGAGTCATCGCTTTCAAAAACAAATCTCATGAACTCAATTACTCTCTTGATGAACATATGCATACTTCACAACTCATAAACACTTCCCATAAGTCAAATAGGCAAAATTGCTACTCAATTCTTTACTAATTCAAGCCTACACCTTATCAAGGATCATTAGGATTCTTTAGGCACTATTTGTCGTTTTACTATTTTTTTTTTTTTTTTCATATAGAGACATAGACTTAACAATGCTCGAACTCATAACAGTGCGTCTCCTCCACACATTACTAACTCTAGCTAAAGACTCGAATTCTTGACCATGCGCCTAACCCACACATCAAAAACTCTAACCCCTGCCTAATCCATACTCTTTATTTTTTATTCCATTCACATTTCAACTATCACTACCCCCAAATTTATTTTCTTTTATGCACTTGGGTGGATCATATAATTTCTCTTTCTTTTCTCAATTGCCTAAATCTTCTTAACTTAGTGCTTCTTAAAACTTTGCTTTGAAAATAGTAAAAAGATTGTCTAAAGACTAAGGAAGCAAAAAGGAAATCACATCATATACATATGCCAACTCAAGAGCTTATAAATCCAATGAAACAAGTTTTATAATCACAAGCTTAAGTTGATAAAATGCAAGAAGTGAACACAAATAACAATCATGAATTTTTCTCTTTCACTTCTCAAAGATATTGATACATCAAACCTTTATTAGCTCTTTTCAATCATTTATCAATGCAAAATTTTCTCAAAAGAGTGTGAATTTTGAAAAAAAAAACTAACTAACTAACTAACTAATTTTTTTATTCTCAATTTTTTTTTGTTGGTTGACATTATTTACATCTCACTACAAAGGCTCCACACTCAAAAACGCACTTAAGCCGACTCAAAAATAACAAAAAGAGAGTAAAACAAACCAAAAACTACTCTAGCCTCCCCCCACACTTAATTCTTACATTGTCCTCAATGTAAAACTAAATGTAAAGAAAAGGCAAAAATAACCAAAATATAAATGCAAAAATAAGAAAAGGAATGAACTCCCTTTAGGTTGCCTCCCAAGCAGTGCCTTTGTTTATTGTCATTGGCTCAACTCAATGCTTCCTTAAGGACCTACACAAGCTTTTCTTCTTGTACTACACTAAGTTTACTAGAGATGACCACTAGTAATGTTCCTCAGTCTTAAGGAACATGTACTTGAGGTGACTTGGGAGAGGCTTCAAATTTGGAATGGGAGCCTGTAAAACAGAACGTAAAGGCCTCTCGTTAGAAAATGGTAATGCAATATAAGGAATGTTACCTGACTATTGTAACTTCAAAAAATCATTTAACATTGCAACAGTTTCTTGCAAATCAGTACTCAAGGCTGACTCCTTATTCTCTTTCTCAAGAGGCTTCCTAATGGCAACTTCCAATCCATCTTTTCCATTAAGTTCAAAAACTTCTTGTGCTAAAAAATCAACTGCATCAATAGAATAAATAGAATTATCATCACCAGGATATTTCATGGCATCATAAATATTAAACTTAACAATTTCACTATCAAATTCTATGGTAAGTGTGCCACTATGAACATCTATCTTATTCTTAGTTGTCTTTAAGAATAGTCTTCCTAACAAAATAGGAGCAGTTTGATCATCATTCTCCATATCAAGCACATAGAAATTAGTATAGAAAACTAAATCATTAACTTGCATAAGAACATCCTCAACTACAGACACCCTTAGGATAAACATTAGATCTATCGGCTAATTAAATCACAACACCAGTTTTATTCAAAGGTCTAAGTTTCAAAGAAGCATATATAAAATATGGCATGTGAGGATCACATATTTGATACATTAATAAGCCTTCATTTTTAGTCATTTACACTCTCCATGTACTTAATTGATTGATTTTGATTATGTTTTGTAAGTTTGGACTCAAATTGGACTTAATTAAATTTTTTAGCATAATTTATGTCTTACATTGCTTCTGTATTTGGGCTATATCTTGGGATGTAAGTAGTCAAATGAGGTGAATCTGATGACATTTTAAAGATAAGAGAGAGCTCTATAACTTTTATGAAGACCTCAAAGGCCTAATCACACGAGTAGATAACTCAAATTGGGGTTAAAGCAAGAACCAGAGTGCTTTTCCTGACAGCTTAACCTACGTATACTGTTTATCACAGTTTTCGGGCTAGAGGTTGTCAAATGAGCTGAAATTTAGATGCTGAATAGTTAAGACTCATATCTACAACTTTTATGTTGAACACTTTTCCAGAATCGGACTCCTTGAAGGTGATATTGGGATTGGAAGTCAGAACAGAGGAGCTGTAACTGGGCCTAAGTAGTGTGCAGTAATTTGAATGTATCTGGAGTTATAGAAATGATATTAGACTCAAACTAAAGCCATTTGAAATCTAAGATCCAGGCCTACAACTTTCATGAAGACCATTTGGTTCAAAAATGACGAATACAATGACTTCAGAGCTACATGATTTCGGAGACAAGGAATCTCCATAATTTTCCACTCACCAAAAGTCATTTGGCATTTTCCACTCATTTTCCACTCATCCACCCACTAATGACTCAGCGCCCTTGTCATTTTGTATCTCTAATCCTCAATAAATAGAGGCCTTGGCAGATCATTGAGGGTGTTAGGTGTTAGTTACCAAAATGATGCCATTTTGTTACTAAGTTTTCTTGTAGTAATTTTCCTTTGTTCTAAATTAAAGTCATGTTCTTCTTCTTCTTCTTCTCTCTTTCTTTCTTCTTATCTATGAGTAACTAAGTTTCATTTTACTTAGGTGAAAGGGTGAAGCTCTTGGTAATAAAGTAAGGTTAGATTTATTCTTCTCTTGTGCTTAAATGATTTATATTTTCTAGTAACCATTATACGTATTATAATTTGTTTCTTATAATTTAGAAACCATCTTTGTAAAGAGGAGTTCTTGATTTGTTGTAAACAAAATATTGGCACAATGAATGCTTTAACCCATTTATAAGTGGTGGTAATATTTTTAGGAAACATAATATAATTACGTATATTATTTTAAATAAACTTTTAAGTTGTATTTTTCGATTGGAACCTCCATGTTGCGAGGATTCTAATTGAGTTATAAAAGAAATTAATCTTACCTTTACTTTATTTACTAAGAGTGGATCTTTTAACCCAAGTAAATAATTTTTTACCATAGTAATAAAATATTTACTTCACCTTAATTAATCTTCAACAATTCCCTGTGGATCGACCTCGGACTCTCGAGAAATTTATTACTTGAGACAACCTGCACTTGGGTTCGCAAAGCAACAATTAATCCCACATCAAGTTTGTAAACTTGTTTGAAACTAAAAATTGTGCATCAGCATGATATTGATAGAAGCTCCCAAATATATCATTGTCTTCTCACATCTAGTGTTACCTATCATACAAGGGATAGTAAATGTACCTGAATCTTTGCACTTAGCAGGGAATTTTCTTTGAATAACTGCAAAAACATTCTCCCCAACTCTCACCTTCTCACATCCTTTAAGTTTTTGTTTCCTCTTAATTGTACATAGTTCTTTCATAAATTTAGCATAACGAGGTACTTGTTTAATAGCATCTAAAAGTGGAATATTTACCTTGCATCTATGAAAAGTCTCATATAAATATTTATTTTGCTCATCTTTTCTAGATTCTGCTAAAGCCTAAGGAAAATGAGGTATTGGTTCATAATCAGAAAGAGGCAGAAACTTACACTTAGGTACGTCATCATCATTAGGAACGTTCCTATCTACAACAATGTTTTACTCCTTTTCTTACTTCGATGATGCAGGGGCTGCCTTTATTTGAATCTCAACTTCTTTACCATTTCTCGAAACAATTGCACTTGCATTTTCTCTTAGATTTAATACTGTTTGAGAGGGTAATTTTCTTGAACTTTGAGCCTCTGGCCCACTAATTGCAGTTTCCATCTGGCCCAATTGTTTGTCCAAATTTTGAATACTAGTCCTCGCTTCTTGTTGAAATTTTTTCGTCTCCTGTTGAAATTGTCAACTATTAGTGGCAAGAAACTTAACAATATCTTCTAAAGACATACTAAAATTAGAAGTTTGGCCCGATTGTTGTCTAGGGGGTATGGCTTCTTATATTAGTGGAAACTTGGGCGGTTTTGAGTCGCGAGCTGATTTAATTGTGAATTCCCATAGCTAATATTATGGTGATCCCTCTATCTCGGATTATATGTGCTCGAATAGGGATCATATTTCTTTTGCAGTTGTTCAGGAAAACACCCTTCGTATTCACTTATTCAATGGGCTCATCTTGAAGAGTTGGGCACATATTGGTTGGATGCCCTACTATGGAACAAATCCCACAAGCCTTCACCATTTGCTTATTACCTACAACCATTTGACGAACAAGAGAAGTTAGACTCACAATCTGTTGTTCAAGGGAGGAAATATTTATCTCATTAACATACTTAGATGAAGGGTTAAGCCTAGTGCCAAATTGTTGAGAATAAGCCATCATATTTGCAATCAAGTTTCTCACGGCCTCAGGAGTTTTATCCACCAAAGCTCCTCTACTAGCAGCATCAATCATGCTTCTATCAGTGGGTAGAAGGCCCTTATAGAAATATTAGATAAGTAGCTACTCACTAATTTGATGATGGGGGTAGCTT
Source organism: Ormosia semicastrata (assembly GCA_029884595.1). Lineage (NCBI taxonomy): Eukaryota > Viridiplantae > Streptophyta > Magnoliopsida > Fabales > Fabaceae > Ormosia > Ormosia semicastrata. The sequence continues at coordinate 7,474,532 of JAQQTO010000045.1, forward strand.
GCATATAGTTTCTTGAAGCGTTCCTAGTATTCGTGTAGGGACTCTCCATTGTGCTGCCTTACACCACAAATTTCTTTCAAATGTGGCTGCCCTTGAAGTTAGGAAATATTTCTCTAAAAGCAACCTCGTCATCTCATTCCATATTGTAATACTCCCTAAGGGTAAATAATAGAGCTATTCCTTAGTCGAATACTTCAAAGAAAATAGAAAGGCTCTTAATTTAATTTGTTCTTCAATCACTCCCGTTGGTTTCATACTCATGCATACCACGTGAAACTGCTTTAGATGGTTATGGGGATCTTTACATGCAAGGCCATGAAAAATGGACAAAAGATGTATTAGTTCAAATTTTAATTCAAAAGTAGTAGCAGTATCTAAAGAAAGAAAAGTTATGCATAAGAGTTATTGATTCAAAGCAGAGGCAACAAGCTCTTTCAAAGTTAAATTTTCAGCCATGACTTCTTCTTCTAAATTAGAATCACTAGCAAATAGGGAATTAAGAGCTAGATCATTCTCTTTAGAATTTCTCCGAGCTTCCTTTCTTAACCTGCACAAAGTTCTCTCTATTTCTAGATCGCACTACATATCACATTGATTAAAAGATCGAGTTATAGTCATAAGCAATCAAGGAAACTCTAATAAACCATGAAAATCAAATTAGGAAAAATTTATAATAATGAAAAAAAATATATTCTAGGCTAAAAAATTATATATATATTTTAAAAATAAATAAATATTCTACTCTAATAAATAAATAAAACTAACGATTTATTTTTTAATTAAAAATTTCAAGAAAGAAATAATGATTACAAGAAGTATAAAAATCAACTAAAATCACTCCCCGACAATGGCACCAAAAATTTAGTGTGCTATTGCGGGCAACTAAAAATAAAACTTATACTCCTAAAAATAAATGTAGTAATGCAAGTAAGGATCATTCCCACAGAGAGTGTCTAGCTTAGTTTTATACTACGTGAACGTGCATGGGGGGTTTTTATTATAACAAAAATAATTTTAAGAAACACAATCAGGGACAATTCAAATTAAATTATCGAAATTAATCAAAAGAACAAATCTTGGTCTAAGTCAATATCCACCATTAGAATTTTAGAACTAATCATCGATGCAAGTATATATCAATTCATTCTTTGAATATTCATCAATGGAACTATTTTTCTATCTCTCCTTAGTCGTAATTAATTAGAAAACAAGTGATCTAAATAACCCTAACTACTAAACAGCCCAAGACAAGCATTAAAGGTTTAATCTACTGGCAGCTTTAAGAATTAGAGAGATCGATGAAACTAAATAACACAAGCACAAGTGATTGCATTTAATTTAGTTAAACATTACTTCTTAAAATCTAATAATTTTTAATACAACAAATTATTAAATTTTAGTTGCTTCATAAATTAGAGGGATCAAATAATTACGAATTTGATATCTAATTTAGCAATAGATTATAGCGAATAATAAACTAGTATGCCTCCTAGTAATTAAATGAAACAATCATGAAAATAATCACAGAAGAACACTCGATACTAAAAGCAGACATTGAACAATAAAAATAAATTAGATTTAACAGTTTTATTGATTCCGAGACTTCCATTTCCTTCAACTAATTATAAAATTTAGCTATGCAGGGCTATGTATAAAAACTTGAAGAAGAAGAAGAAGAGAGAGAAGAGGGGGGAAGCGGCATGTAGAAAAATTTGATCATTACTTTCCCCTTTTTATCCTTTAAGTATCAACATTCAAGCCTACCAAATCTCTTATCAAATCTTCTATAAATATCTCCTATAATTTTTTTTTACAAAATCTCCTATAAATATTTTAAATATTATCCTAAGATAACAATCTTCAAATCTAACTAATTAAAGAAAATTTTTAAAATAAAATAGGATCCTAATATAAGTATGAAAGTTATATTTTCAGCTGGAATCTTTTTTGTGAACCAAATTTGAAAATTTTCAAAAATGCACTACGTCAGATTCATGTATTAGAATTGCAGACTAGAGAATGTCTCAGATTACAAAGTGATATCAAAATTGTCCAAAATCGCCCAATTAGATTCGTTTTGCTCTTAATGCTTACATTTGCATCATAAATCAAAATATAAGAGTGATGAGTATATTTAGGCACAAAATAAGTATAAAATATTAAAAATTAAGGGAGAAAAATATGACATTTTGCATTCTCATCAAATCCTAATCTTTTTGGGATTTTGATGCCATGAAATTGTCAAACCAATCACGAATTACAATGCCCACCCTAAAAGAGTGGTATGCATCAAAGATGGCCACACCTTCGTTTACCTTATACAAGTTCATCGGTGGTTTATTCGATTTGGATGGAGAGGTTGGATATTGATGTCAGAATCATCACATGCTTTTGCCTATAAAAAGGCATGCAAATTGAGCTTCACCTAGGCAACAACTTGTGAGGGTGTGCTAATTGAATTGCCTTGCCAAGATTCTTTCCTCTCTTTTAGCGAACCAACCCATACCATCACTAGAAGGTTCAGTTGGTCCTCTGTTAGATTGAAGATAAGCTGTTGCAAAGAATTTAGCCAAGACGTTATGTCATCACCACCGCGAGATAAGTTTAAATTGATGTTGAAAGAATGGAGTGCTGCCATAGTGAACCTTCAATCATAGAACATATGTTGTATAGTTTCCTCATGGATGCCGTATATATAACTACCATCCCTAACGTTGACCTTTATCAGGCCCATTCGATTTCTCGTTGGTAAAAATATTCCTACACAACCTCCAGAAAAACACCTAGGTTCTAGGAGGGACATTGAGTAGCCATACTTTCTTCCAGTTTGAAAGGAGATATAACAATATAAGAGTTTTGATTTACTTCTGCAAAGAGCTCCCTAATTTTTTGAGATCGAGCTGCCTTATAGCCACTCTTTATCGTGTACATATTATTTGGGTCATGGGACCAACATATGAAATCAGGATGATGCGAATTATAGGATGTAAACCCAAGTACAGGTTGTTTCAAGTAATAAATTCTCGAGAGTCCGAGGTCGATCCACAGGGAATTGATGAAGAAAAATTCTTTGAGGTAAGGAAAAGATTTGTCACAATAAATAAATGTGATAAAAGTTATTTACAAATGAAAAAAAATTGCTTGAGCTAGAAGATTCACTCTTGGTAATAAATTAAAGACAAAATTATTTCTTTTTATAACTCAATTGAAATTCACACATAACAGAGGCTCCAATTGAAAAATACAACATTTAAAGTTCAATTAAGATTATATATGTAATTATATTATGGTTCCTTAAATTATTCACTAACACCAAAACTTGTAAATGGGCTCAAGTATTCATTGTGTCAACCTCTTGTCTACAATGAATCAAGATCTCCACTTTACAAGGAGGGTTTCTAAATTGATTGGAAACAAAATACAACACATATAATGACTACTTGATAATACATCATTCAAGCACAAGAAAGAAATTAATTTAACCATAATTTATTACTAAAAGCTTCATCCTTTCACCTAAATAAAATAAAAATTAGTTACTCATGAACAAGAAGAAAGAAAGAGAGAAGAAGAAGAAGATGAACATAACTTTTATTTAGAACAAAAGAAAACTACCACAAGAGAAACAAATAACACAATAACATGATCTTGATCTCTAAGCCAAGATGCCTCAAATGAGCAGCCAATGCTCCCTTTTATAGAGCTTGAGGGAAACAAAATGACAATAATGAGTGAAAAATGCTAAGGGAGTTGTTTGATAATTGTGAATGAGTGAAAATTTATTGAAATACTTGTCTCTCATATGATTCGATGCTGAACTCATAGTTGTCGTCAGAAAATGAAAAAGTGGTCTTCACAAAAGTTGTAGGCTTTTATCTTAACTTTCCAATGCCACTGGTTTCAGCCTAATATCATTCTTACAACTCAAGATATGACCCAATCTTTATACACCGTTCAGGCCCCGTTACAACTCCTCTATTCTAACTTCTAGGCTTAATATGACCTACTACACCTCCAATCTGACTCTTGTATTCTTCATAAAACTTGTATATTTGAGTCTTAAATTTTCAATGCCATTGGTTTGGTGTCAATTGAACTTGTATAGCTCAAGAAATGGGTTGATGAGTGCGCAGAGGTCAAGCTGTCAAGATTAGCACTTTGGATCTTGCTTCAACTCTAGTTTAAATTATCCAAATGTGTGATTTGGCTCTTGAGGTCTTCATGAAAGTTGTATAGAATTATCTTAACTTTCTCACAAGATCAAAATCACATCAACCAGATATTTGTAACTCAAATTATAGCCAATTTACTGAATGATGCCAAATAGAAAAATTAAAGTCAATTCAAGCAATAATTCCTTTAATGATCCAATTAAGTTCAATACCATAAAATGCAACAAAACTAACTTAATTAAGTCTAATTGAACATTAAGAAGCCTAGTGAAAGGGTTATAAAATGAATAAACTATATTTCTATCACAAGATGATTCCCTGATGACGAAGGGGTATTTAGAATTGTGTTTGCAATCTCAGGAGGAAATATTTCTCTAATTAGGTGTTCATTTCATCATTTAGGAGCATTAACAAGCAGCTACGAGACTTGCTCAAGTGTAAGATCAGTGATTAGCGGAGACTTAGCTCAGGAATTACAGGTGTTGGGAATCCAAGGACCCCTCCAAATATTTGTAGTAATTCCATCTCCAGTTCTCCATAGTGCTCTAAGTTCCAACACTTTCCTTCCCTACAAGAGGCTCCTCCAAGTATATGATGGAATTGCTTTTTAGTGAGCATTCAAAACATTCCTAGTGGGGAAATAGTGAGCTTTAAGAATTACAGCCATCAAGGAGTCCAAATTCATGAGAATTATCTAACCTTGCCTAGCTAGCATTGCCAAATTGAAAGTGTGGAGATATCAAAAACCATACCTCTGACCTCCTTTGGCCAACATAATTCACTCTAACTATTCCAATGAAATTTTCGAGCATCTGTTTGGTCTCCCCACCAAAATTTCCTCATCAACCCATCTAGTTCCTTGCATAAAAGGATAGGAATTTTGAAACAAGCCATAGAATAAGTGCAGATAGCTTGGGCAGCAGCTTTAATGAGGACTTCCTTCCCTCCTTTTGATAAAACCTTTTTCTTCTAACCTTGGTTTCTTCTCCACACCATATCTTTGAGAGATTGGAAAGAATAATTTTTTTTTTATCTCCCCACTATGGATGGAAGCCCCAAATATTTTTCTGAGAAGATAATTGTATTAATATTGCAAGGTTGGCATGTTTCTTGTTTCTTATTCACTGCAACATTCAAACTAAAGAAAATAGAAGATTTTTCAAAACTTACACATTGATCTAATGCATCACCATAATTTTTCTGTGTGTAGGATAGAATTATAGTCCACCATAGAAGCTTTGAAAAAAATTAAGTTGTCATCATAAAGAATATAGTTAAAAATTTTGGTGCAGTGCTACAAACTCTCCCCCCAAAAATTTATTAAGGTCTTAAGCTACTTGTAATATGGATGACAGGCCCTCAGCACATATGACAAATAAATATGTCAAGATATGATCACCTACCTAAGTCCACTGTAGGGAAAAAAAACTTGATATGGTAAGCCATTCAAGGTCATCGAGTAATAGACAGAAGTGACACACTTTATAATCAAATTTACCCAATTCTAATTGAATCCTAATTTTTTCATTATCGCCTCCAGGAACACCCACTCAACTCTTTCATAGGCCCATATCTAACTTCTTAGCTAGATAACCCTCCCTCCTAAATCTCTTAGCTTTTAGAGTATGGACAAGCTCGTAAGCAATCATGACATTATCCATGATTTGTTTGTTCTGAACAAATGCACTATGAGATTATGCTAGGAAGAATAATCTTTAATCTGTTAGTTATGGCCTTGCAAATTATTTTATATAGCATATTATAAAGAGATAATGTGACACCCTACCAAGTGCCATAGTAACAAAGATAAGACACCACTTAAGTGTTTCTGACTTTGTAGTACCATAATGCAGAAGCTTCTAAGTTATTTTGCTTAGGTGACATTGATTCGAATAGAGGAACTATAAAATTTCCTTTTCTACCCACTAACATTCCTTGTTACTACTAATTTTTCTAAGTAGAGGACAAGTCATTCTTTTTCCTTTGGTTCCCCAAGCTAGCCAATCATTAAGTTTGGTCTTGAGATCTTACTAATGTGGCTTATGACTAGTTGAGTTAAGCTCTCTTTTACTTGTTCAAAATTTAGTGTGGATTAGGAGATTTCTAAACTAACTCATATTTGCATGAGATCTATATAAGTCTAAAAACATACATCATAATATACCAAACATGATAAAGTCCTTTTACAAAAGTCTATTACTAGCTATGACTAAGATAGCACCATTGCCTCAAAACACTAGAGCTCTTAAACATCTTAGCACATAGCTACACTAGGATTTGTGCATCAACAAAATAAACCTAAGCATTCATATATATAAGAAAATGAAACATCAAAGCTTTGGGCTAAGTCTCTTCATAAATGTTCACGTCCACATTTAGGAGGGTCCTAACAAATCCTCCATTTTCAAGTGAATAGACCCATCTATAATGGAAGCACCCTGTTATGGTCATGGTGGGCATGACTTATCCTAAGTACTTGTGTCAGAATCTGAAAACGCCACACATAGGGTGAGAACTCGGAGAATTCTTAGAAAACAAATTTAAAACTTAATCAATATATAAGAAATTTGGTGGTGTTTCTAGTTGTATAGTATACATATTTCAAAAACAAGGAAGTAAATAATATCACATGGCCATACTTAAATCATACATAAAAGATTAAACAAAAAATAACCACTTTCATAAGAATTCACCTTGCTTCTTTAATTTACTTTCAAGAGGTAGAATTTAAACTTTTGTTATTTTATCCGTGAGGGCCTTACTTACTTTGCCCTTTATGTGCTTACAAAGAGTTTCTTTGCCCTTCATGTACATAAGTTATGAGCTCATACTTTGGCCCTTCTCTTGGCCATACATTGTACCTTTGCTTTTAGTACATGGTAAGAGGATACCATTTCACCATTCTTCTCGGTGAACCTTAGTTCACATTGCCTCTTAGGCCTTCATTTCCTTCCAAGCATTACATATAAAATCAATTAAAACATTTAAACAAGAAATTAATATCCATGGCATGCTCTTGACTGAATTGGCCTTATAACAATTTTGTGCCTTTTTTTTTACTTCTCAAGTCCATTGGACAACAAACATCATATCCTTTCATGATCCATTTCATTTAACCAAACCATGGCCTTATTTTCTAGCATGATGGTTGAAAGTATACAATACCAATGGGGAAGACAACTAAGCAACTCTTAGTTAAAGAAATCAATAAAATTCAAATTTGCACTTTGACAAGAGATTAAGCATATACAACTACATAAGTCAAAACCTTTAAATAATCAAGACTCATAACTTTAATCAAACACTAAAAATTTTGCTTTGAGTCCTTTTAAAACATCAAGGCCAAATCCACTTGATCATGAATCATAGATGCATTTTAACATTTCAAAGTAATTCATACTTGTTTAGTTCATATTTATAAGTAAAGAAAAATCTTTTGATTCTCCAAGGAGTCCTATACTTGGCCAAGCCTCATATAGGAAAAATATAGGAGTCAAAAATTTGTTACCAAGCTTTTATGATGAAGAAATCTACTTCTATTAATTTCCAAGACTTAAAAATAACATGAAGCCTATACTCACACCTTTTATGGTGAAAATTTGAATATAGAGGAGTCCATTAGGCTTTTAATTTTGAATCATCAAAGCCATAACTTTTATCAAGCCCTTAACTTTAAAAATCTTAAAATGATAAAGGAAGAACTCAAAACATCTCATGTACTTGGATTCTTTCATAAACAATTTTTTCCATCAAGGATATCATTTCCCCAATGTTCCAAAAGAGTAAAAATAAGTACCTACACACTTTAAACCTCATGGAACTTGAAACCTTAAAAAAAATTTTGACTTTATAAAAGTTTCAAGCTTTGAGATTGTTTTCCCAACCCTTACAACCATTCAAGCATCAAATAAAAATATATCAAACATAACATGAACAAACAAGGGCCAATCTGGCTGAGACAAGCATGCATGGGTGTGATACAAATTTATTTCCAATTTCCTTTACAAAATTATGACAATCAAATTTAAAGAATGAGGATCCACCCAAATAAAAAAAAATGAGATACATGCATAGAGATGGTCGTCAAATTGAGATTAAAACAAAACAAAACAAAAATTTACGTGCATGATAATTGAGATGCTAAATTCAATTTTTTCATCAACATGATGGTTGTATGATATGTTATGAAGGAAGGAGGAAAAAGAGAAATTCATTTTCATACCTAATTGGAGAACCTAAGAATGAAACCTAAGAAGATGGTGAGGAAAGCTTGGTAAATGGCTTGGCAAAGTTTCGTGTAGAGACTGCCTTCTTGATCCTTGGGCTTTCTTAAAGCTCCAAGCTCCTTCTTCTTCCTCCTTCACGTTTGCTACTCCTCTTTCACACCTTTTGTCTTTCTCTCTTCCTTTCACTTTTTTGTTTCTCTTTCTTTAAGTGAAGGTACTTGTGTAATTGTGCAAGAATGTGAAGGGTTTGGGTTTAAGAGATGGTGAATGGGGGTGCCATGTGAGAGTGAATCAAGGAGGGAAAATCTATCTCTTATAATTTTTCTTGTGAATATAGAAGAAATGATCAAGTTTGAAAAGAGGTGACCAAATGGACAACTAAAGAATCAAAGGAGTGGAGTTTTTGTTTTCAAAATTCTATATTTTCTATATTATAATTTAGTTTTAGCTACCTTATCAACTTACTCCTTGTTTTCTATAATTCCCATCCAATAAGAAGCATCCCCTATTTATTCTCTCTCTCTCTCTCTTTCTCCAAGTCTGTCACCAATAATTAGTAGTGCTTCATTCAAGATCGCATGCATTTTGTTTTAAATGCCTACCTCCACTTATGTTCCTAATCACTCTTAGACTTAACTTTTCATATTTACTCTTCCCTTCCTCCCCATAAAGTGCATTCATTCCCATGAACATGCTCTAGAAAAATTTATGTCCTTTGATTTACTACTTCATTTACTTATGGTTTAAAAATTCCAATTGTTATTATTTTAAAGCTTCAATCTTTTCCCTCTAATTCCTCCCACCTTGTACATCCACCACCATGTACATGGGTATAAGAATTTATCTTATTTACTCCTTTAATTCTATTTTAAACATCAGTCTTTAAAATCCAACATTACGAGGCTTACTTAGTTACCTTATGTTCTCATACTTATCATGTAGCATTTTTCTTTAAAATTTCATTATTTCCTTTATGCATACATATTTAACTTCTCTAAAGGGCTAATAATTCAAAGGTCCTATTCAAGTTCTTACCAAAAAAAAATTCAAGAGTGCAACATAATAATTTAATAAAAACTATTGGCGAGGTAGGGATATTACAGATAAGCCAGAAATTGGATTATATTCTTAGCAAATTTGATTTTAGGAATCAAGACAATAAGGGTGTGATTGATGACATCTAGAGATTCATCTCCATTTGGAAAACTAAGTGCAACCCTGGTTACATCCTCTCCCAAGTAGGATGATGTGAGGTGGGTAACAGGACATAACCTGTAGATTTCCATCCAAGTCAAATTAGCTAAAAATTGGTCTAACTAACATGAGATATTTTAGTCTTTTGCTCTTCTATTGTTCCATGTGTACTGGTGACCTGAAAAACCCAAGTCAAGAAGGCCATAATATCTCACTAAAGTCTCCCTTTTAAAAGCGAAGGATAATTATCATCTTGCTTTAGATTCTTCATTATTTGCCAAAAGATATATCTATTAGCTACAACAGGAGCACCATAGAATCCTGTAAACCTCCACCCATTATCATCCCGCAATTTGCATATTTTGACATCAATAAATTAATATAAAAAAAGACTAAAGTGTCATTGTGACTGAGACCATATACCCCACTATGCCATCCATTTTCTAAATTTTTTACATGGCCATCTTTTCCTTAACTTCCATTGATTTTGCACCTGTAAATATATCGCTAATGATCTTTTTGCTAATGAGACATTATGCTTTTTGCCAATATTAGTTAAGTTGTCTCAAGCATGGTACTTCCATTTTTCCCTCCTTTCAAACCATCAGGCCTTTGCTTCCCAGATGTTTTAGCATTAGAAGTAGTAGTGTTGAGCTTTCGGTTATGAGTAGATTCAATACCCATGTTCATACTCCCTTTATCTACATGCACCCTAGGCTCCTTTTTGTTCCCACCACCTAATCCATCATTTCTCTCCTTCAAAGGCTTTATGGGACTACTGACACTTTTTTCATATACACCAGTAAACCTCAAGATAAGTTCCCCTCCTTTTCTTACGATGTTGTGCATAATGCTGCTAGCAGTATTAGAGGTTGATCATAACCAAGAGTCTCCATTTGCACCATAAACCCTTAGCTAACCTCTATATTGACATTGCTCCCCTATACCTTCCTCATACTGCTCACAATCCTCTAGTGTATGGCCAAGTAAGCCACAACAATAACAAAAGTTGGGTATCCATTCAAATTGCACTAGAAACCATTAGGGTCGCTGTGCTGCTATTTTCTCATCTTAACCCCATGCCTCAAGGATTTTCTATCATTAATCAACACCTTCACACATAGACAAACACCTTTTGCATGCCCCCTACTGTCAACATCCATCCCTCATGCATTCCCAATTTTATGAACAATTTCTTCATTCTTTACATCAAATGGAAAGTTGAAAATTCAGATCCATAATGGTGAGTAGTGAAATGAGGTATTAGAGGGCCTCTGGACTCCATCAAACTCCTAGACAATTAACAAGAATTTATCGAAAGACCATGACCTTCTCGTAAGAATACAATCCTTTCTACTAAAAACTTCAAACAAGATTAGGTTTTCCCCCATATGCCTGAATTACATCCATTTCAATGGTCACTAAATCTTCTCCATCGCTCTACTCAATGTGGCATCATTGAAAGGCCTTACTGAAATAAGAGTTCCAACCAATAGGTACTTCTGGCCTTTTGATGAGCCTTCATTGCTTCGCATCACACCCCCCATGATAAGCTCCTCCTCGAATAACATGAACTTCCTCCATCGCCCAACCAGATCATCTGCCATCCTCTCACCTTTATTCCAACCCCTTCACTCTGGATGGAAACAAGATCTCACACAGGGGACACAAAACGTCCACCACAATCATGTCGCTAGCATGAAAATCCTAGCAAATGAGAGACATGGGAAGGATTTTTTAAAATTCATACTAACAATGATTTATTATTATTTAATGATGTCCTTTTATTTAAATTCTTTGTTTTATCAATAGCTATCTCAATATTCAATTAGTATGTTGTTCAATATATAGTATTTTTTATTGTTAAATAAATTATTATATTAAATTTGTCTCACTTTTTTATTGTGATAATATTATCTTTGAATAATAATTTTGATACTATTTATTATTATTATTATTATTATTATTATTATTATTATTATTATTATTATTATTATTATTATTATTATTATTATTATTATTATCTTGTGCCTCGCACAAGTGTAAATCTAGTTGCAACTAACTTGAAATGAATTACAGTGAGGGGTTGCCACGCTGTATTAATAGTAGTCCAATTAGTTAACTATGATATATATGTATACGTCTGTGTGTGTGTGCGTGTGTTTTGTGAGCATAGTTATTAAACTTGGCCTAACCATAAACTTGGCTGTGATACTATATCAATAAGTCATTAGTTTAACCAACAAGTCACTGGTCAAATTGCATAAAAATAAATAAATAAAAATATTTAATTGTAAATAGAGAAATGTAATTATTACTTTAAAATGTAAAGTTCTATCAAGAAAATAATGTTAGTCATGGCAACCATTACCCAAGAGGGGAGTGAATTGGGTATAAAAACTATTTCACAAATGCTCTTAAAATAAATACAAATATTTAAGCTATTTAAATAAAAGCACAGAAGGAATGTGATGAAGAAAAGAAACTTTAAGAACAGTGGAAAGTAAATGTGCATAAAATAAAATTACATAAAATAAAGAGATAAAGAGAAGAAGAGCAGGCACGATATTTATCCTGGTTCGACCACCAACCACTTGTGGTCTACGTCCAGTCCCCGAAACACAGTTCGGGATTTTTCACTATGTATACAAGCTTCCAATAGGTGCTTGCAACCTTTACATAAGAGAGCACTTTTCACACACAGGGAAACTCTACCCTTGTGCTAAAGTCTCGGCCACAGGATACCTCACCCTTATACAAACCTTAGAGGGATACCTCACCCCTTTACAAACCTTGAAGGATACCTCACCCTCAATACAGAAGAACAGAAAATATAGATGAAGAGAAACTCTCACTCAGAGTAAATAATACAATTTGAAGCTCTATGAAGCTCTCTAAGGATATCTCAAATTTTGGTTAAAAAGAGCACAGAAATTTAGTAAAATATGTATCACATAATAAAGCAAGAAGGAATCATTTCAGATAAATGGGTGTATTTAAAAGATGTCCCAAAAACATGTATTTATAGTGGTATAAGAAAAAGAGCCGTTGGGTATAAATTAATATCACATTTAAAGCTTCTGAAAATAGCCGTTGCGTAGAACTGGATCGTGTTTATTCGAATAAACGAAGTCCTATTCGAATAAATCACTGTTAACACATTAGGAAGTGTTTTCAGAAACCTTTTATTCGAATAAACATTTGGTTATTCGAATAAACATTTAGTTATTCGAATAAAACGTTAAAAATACGTTCAGTAACATATTTTGGGTCATGTTATTCGAATAAAAGTTTGGTTATTTGAATAAACATTTAGTTATTCGAATAAAACGTTAAAAACACGTTTTGCAACATTTTCTGAGTCAAGTTATTCGAATAACCCTTTGGTTATTCGAATAAACCAGTAAAAATTTATTCTGGTATGATTTCTGTGGTGTGTTATTCGAATAACACACCATTTATTCGAATAAACCACTCAGCTTTTGAAAACTGACTTTAAATGATCATAACTTCTTCATTTCTTATCCGTTTAAAGCAAATGACCAGTCATTGGAAAGATCTTTGAGTCTATTTTCAAATGAAACAAGTTTCAAAACAAAACTCAAAGTATTTTGAAAGTTATGATTAAAAGAGTAACCAAAGGTCAGTTTTACAAAACTCAAACTTTGCTATTTTTCATAAATTTGAACTACCACCATAAATAACTTTTTAAAACTTATTTGTTGAGTATTTTAGCATAGGAAAACCATTTGTAAAAACATATTTGAGATATCCATAAGACTTCTTACATAAAGACACTAAGTCCTATAAGCTATACCATTTAATCTTCCTTTGGACTTGGTCTTTGACATGACTTTGATGTTTATCAATACCTTCATGAAATAGGCATTCACATTCTCCTTTGTGTTGAGCTTAATTGAGATCTTTTGCTTTCTTGTTGCAAGCTCACTCTTGGTACTTGGACTATCTCACAAAGTATCACTTACTTAAACAAGCATAGTTAGTCCAAAAACATAATTTAATATCTTCATATGCATGAATCATAAATATATAGCTTTAGTTAGTTTAACATGCATATAAGACATTCATAGACACATCCAAATAAGATATTTATTAAATATTAATGGATATGCTCTATATAGAATGCAACAAAGAGTATAAGTAAGATATTCTTTTTGTCTTGTATTTGTCATCATCAAAACTTAACATATAAAATCATTTGGGGCAAACTTATTTCCACAATCTCCCCCTTTTTGATGATGACAAATCACCAAAGAAAAATATGTTGAGCAATATACAAGAATTGATATTTATGTAAGCATATCAAGCAATTGAGCACAAGAACATATTTTTCTTTCTAATTTTCTCTCCCCCTATTTGACATCAACAAAAAGGCTTAGGAAGGAAAGATAATAATTTTCTCTCCCCTTATAGATAAAACTCATGTTGTCAAAGAGATGAAACAAACATGCTTTCAAGATATAGAAGATTATTCATGCAATGCTTGTCATATTTTTGTATGTCAACATTTAGCATATGATAACAATAAAACACTTTATGTAATCAACCAAGGATGTAAGGCAAGAGATATAAACAACTTAAGAGCTAGACTCCCCCTCAAAATATGCATATTATAAAAAAAATAGATAAAGAAAATATGTATGCGAAGACCATGTAAGCACATCACCTTAAAGAAAAGTAAGGCAAATATACATCTTCTTAATCCTTCAATCAAAAAAGTCATTTTAAAAAATTTTCAAAAAGAATTTTACAAGAGCACATTATATTTTCAAAAGCATTTTAGACAGGTAGAGATATTTTATATAAAAAGCCATATATTCCTAGGAAGCATCTAGTAATTTAATTTATCAATAAGTATTTTCAATTCATAACATATAGAATACCATAAAAGTTAAGGGATAGAAATACTTATTGAGTCATATAAAGAGTGATGCTCCTTCTTTATTGGTCCTTTAACTTTGAGTTTTCTTCCTTTGAATTCTACATTTCATTGCACTAGAAGAAAGTCTTTTTTATCTTCCTCTTCATTTGAATTCCATTCAGCTTTTCTCATTTATCCACATATGCACGTATGTAAAAAATCTGATGGCTATATTTGAAATACATAGAGAGACTTGCAAAGCTAACTTTAAAAGTCCTCTAAAACATAGGTTAGCATCAAATATCATTTAATCTCATTTACAAGCATAAATTAGGTTGATATATAATTTAAAGCATGTATCACATAATCAACCATGCAATATTAGTTCTAACAAGAATGTATGAAGTACATATGAACTTGAATAAATGAAAAAAATAGTTTAAGCATTTTAAGGCATGATTCAAGTTTATCAAGAAATACATGATTAACATCAAAACTTATATAAGCATTTTGGGGCAAACAGTGATCATGTTAGGCATGTAATATCAAGTAAGGAATTTTAGTACTCACACATACCAAGAACAAAAAGTCCCTTATTGTAATGAAAGAATTGAAATGCCATGGAGCTGTAACTTTTGAAATTATTTACTTCTTGTTTTCAAAATTTAACATATCAAGCAAGAAGACATGTAATATTTTACTTTTCAATCTCCAAGTAAGTATATAAGACAATTAGGCATCAAAGAGAAGGGATTAGAATGACTTCTGAGAATATGAATTTTCATATTTAAACAAAGAGAATTGATCACAAGCTTAATAACAAAGATATTACCATAGCATGTCATTCCAAGCAAAAATGTATGCATATTTAGCATGTTAGCATATGTAGAGATACTTTCAAGACATAATGCTAGAAAAGCACAACTTAAAACATGGTAAGACATAAAAACAAATTTCTACTTATCCAAGTATCACATGATATTCAATAATAGTTTGATATCACCAAAAGTGTATTCTTTGAGTTTTTGTAGATGACTCCCACTTTCACCAACTTCCAAGCTTCAAGCTTTCGTGAGGGAATGGAAATTTATGCACATCTTTTAAAAGTTGACTTCTTTTAAGCTTTACTATCCTCAAGTTGAATAAATTCCATTTAAATGCTTGCTTGAGGTAGTTATCACCCTACAACACAATTCAAAGAATTTTCTTTGGTATCCATCAATTTTGGATCCATAGAGGTTAGTTATTATGCCAAACTTATAAACAAATAAGCATTCAAAACAATAAATAAGTTCACAATGGCAAAAGATATTTCATGATCAATCAAGCTAATTATATATAAGCATCAAAAGAATTTAACATGTATTAATCGAAACGTAGCATAACAGATTACGTTTAAAAACAAACCGTGTTTATTCGAATAAGAAGAGGATCCTATTCGAATTGGGAAGGCCAACCGTTTTGGCCATTTAACACGATTTATTCGAATAACCTATGGGGTTATTCGAATAGACAGAAAGCAAACACCCAAGACTGAAAAACCAAGTCTCTGGTTATTCGAATAGCCTACGGTTTATTCGAATAGACAGAGATCAAACGTAAGAAACTGATAAAACAAAGCTCTGTTTATTCGAATAAGTAAAGGATTTATTCGAATAGACAGTAAACACTGCAAACACAAAACTGACATAGAAGTCAGTTTATTCGAATAAACTTCATGTTATTCGAATAAAGATGATATTCAACACAAATTGATCAGCTTGAAGGAACGTTATTCAAATAAGGTTTCGAATAAAACTATTAACAAGCACAGTAAAGCATACGTTTAAAATTGAAAATTAAGAGAGAATAAAAATCATGTTTAAACAATAAATTCAAATATTTAATTATATGTATGATTGATCAAAAGCTCAAGTTCAAGGATATTGTCATTAGACATGTCATTTCAAACCAGAATTATACTTTATCTAGCATATTAACATGTAGAAGAATTTTCAAATTATAAGGCTAGAAAAGCATAATAAAAGTTTTCACTTATCCGAAAATTGTAAGTCCAAACTTTACGTGGACAAGGAAGAGAGCTTGAAATTATTTTTGGTTTTTGTACTTGGAGCAGCCACTTTCAAGATGCCAAAGTCAGCTTTTGGCCTTCAAGCACACCTACAACACACTTCAACTTTTGACTTTTGGTACCCAAATTTTCTTGGGTCCTTGTGTGTTAGTTTTTGAATATTAATTTGTTATGCTATCATAAAGATCAAAATTTCCATAATATGTAAGCTGAGCACAATAAATTAAATAAATAAATACCATTAAGCACATAGTTGATAGCATGCTTACTTTCATGATATATAGACAGTTTTAAAGCATATAAAGCATACATAAGCATTATAGACCCTTATGTACCAAGATATATAACAAATTAATGAATTTTGATATAATAAGAATGAACATAATCATGTGTTAAACATAATATTCAAATTTTATCAAGTACACATGATTCTATCCTCTACCTAAGGCCTACAAGGAATATACCTCATATTCATTATTATCATTTTTAAGTGAATGTCCATAAGAGATAAAAGATTTTGATACCTTGGCCTCGGTAATTAAGGAAATACTTTTTCTTAGCCATTGCTTCTCTTTTGGTGTTTTGAACTTTGCAAGTTCTACATTTTGTACTTGAGAAGCTTTGGTTGAAATCATATTCCTTCTTTGACTAAAATCTCTTTCATTGGGCTTTGGAAGCGCTCTTCGTGATGATTCCTCTTTCCTTTGACCAATAAGTCCATCCTTTTGAGAAATTTTCTGCATAATTGAAACACTAGGAGGACATTTTGGTACCCACTTCATTTTGGGTCCTTGAATGTTAGTATTAGGGCCTTTAGAATTTTTAGGAACCCATACCATGCAATTTCTCATATAATGATTTCTTCTATAATTGCATAAATGAGAAATATGTCCTAGATGACCACAAAAATTGCAAACAATTGAATTTAATGATGGCTTAATCATTTGAATATCATTTTTGAAAAACTTAAGCCTTTTGTTATTTTTGTATTCTAAATTATTTTTGCCATAAGTCTTACTTGAATTTTCACATGGAATAACACTAATTTTATTCTCATTAATAAGCATAGAATTCAAGCAATTACAATTATTAGCTTTGGTAAATTCAGAATATAAGTCCTCAACTTGATTTTCTAAATTAATACATTTTTCACCAGAAGATGAGATTTCATATTTCAAAGGCATTTCCTCATTAAGAAAAACATATTCATTTTTTAAAGTCTCAATTTCATTTTCAATAGAAGAAATATTTTTCAAATATGATAAGTTTTTCTTTTCTAAATTTAGTAAACCATCATGCAATTCATTATATGCTCTTTGCAACTCATTATAGAAAGGACTATAATATAATTTAGAATTATTTACCTCAAAGTCCTTTTTAGTCATATAAGAAGTAGTCTCAATTTCTAGCACACTTGGCTCTTTAAGAGAATCACCTTCTTCATCATCAATTTTATTTTGCTTTGCCTTTTCTTCAAATTGAGCACCATCGTCACCAAGAGGCATTTGGCTCCCTTCAATAGTTTGAGCATATATTTGAGGATATTTTTCATGATAAGCTTCCTTCAATGGCTTTTGCTCTTCTTGCTTTCTATATATAACTTTATGCACAAAATTATTGTTAGCAAGATAAATAGTATTAAGAGTATCCCATATATCTTTAGCACAAGAACAATTTTTAATTTCAACATAAGTATCATCATTTAAACAACTTCTCAAAATTTGCATAGCTCTAATATTCAAAGAAAAACATTTTTTGTCAAAACTATTCCAAATTTGTTTTGATTTATAAGTAAATCCATTTAGCACAATATCCCACAAATCCAAATCAATAGATTGCATATAAAACTCTATTCTAGTTTTCCAATAAACAAAATTCACACCATCAAAGAATGGTGGTTTATCAATTTCAAAACCTTCCATTTTGAAAAACTTTCAAGGTTGCCAACAAGCAAGGATCTTTAACTCTAAGCGGTTAAGCTTTCACCAGAGCACGAAGCTCTGATACCACTTGTTAGTCATGGCAACTATTACCCAAGAGGGGGGTGAATTGGGTATAAAAACTTTTTCACAAATGCTCTTAAAATAAATACAAATATTTAAGCTATTTAAATAAAAGCACAGAAGGAACGTGATGAAGAAAAGAAACTTTAAGAACAATGGAAAGTAAATGTGCATAAAATAAAATTACATAAAATAAAGAGATAAAGAGAAGAAAGAAAGGCACGATATTTATCCTGGTTCGACCACCAACCACTTGTGGTCTACGTCCAGTCCCCGAAACACAGTTCGGGATTTTTCACTATGTATACAAGCTTCCAATAGGTGCTTGCAACCTTTACATAAGAGAGCACTTTTCACACACAGGGAAACTCTACCCTTGTGCTAAAGTCTCAGCCCGCAGGGATACCTCACCCTTGTACAAACCTTAGAAGGATACTTCACCCCCTTTACAAACCTTGAAGGATACCTCACCCTCAATACAGAAGAACAGAAAATATAGATGAAGAGAAATTCTCACTCAGAGTAAATAATACAATTTGAAGCTCTATGAAGCTCTCTAAGGATATCTCAAATTTTGGCTAAAAAGAGCATAAAAATTTGGTAAAATATGTATCACATAATAAAACAAGAAGGAATCATTTCAGATAAATGGGTGTATTTAAAAGATGTCCCAAAAACATGTATTTATAGTGGTATAAGAAAAAGAGCCGTTGGGTATAAATTAATATCACATTTAAAGCTTCTGAAAATAGCCGTTGCGTAGAACTGGATCGTGTTTATTCGAATAAACGAAGTCCTATTTCGAATAAATCACTGTTAACACATTAGGAAGTGTTTTCAGAAACCTTTTATTCGAATAAACATTTGGTTATTCGAATAAACATTTAGTTATTCGAATAAAACGTTAAAAATACGTTCAGTAACATATTTTGGGTCATGTTATTCGAATAAAAGTTTGGTTATTCGAATAAACATTTAGTTATTCGAATAAAACGTTAAAAACACGTTTTGCAACATTTTCTGAGTCAAGTTATTCGAATAACCCTTTGGTTATTCGAATAAACCAGTAAAAATTTGTTCTGGTATGATTTCTGTGGTGTGTTATTCGAATAACACACCATTTATTCGAATAAACCACTCAGCTTTTGAAAACTGACTTTAAATGATCATAACTTCTTCATTTCTTATCCGTTTAAAGCAAATGACCAGTCATTGGAAAGATCTTTGAGTCTATTTTCAAATGAAACAAGTTTCAAAACAAAACTCAAAGTATTTTGAAAGTTATGATTAAAAGAGTGACCAAAGGTCAGTTTTACAAAACTCAAACTTTGCTATTTTTCATAAATTTGAACTACCACCATAAATAACTTTTCAAAACTTATTTGTTGGGTATTTTAGCATAGGAAAACCATTTGTAAAAACATATTTGAGATATCCATAAGACTTCTTACATAAAGACACTAAGTCCTATAAGCTATACCATTTAATCTTCCTTTGGACTTGGTCTTTGACATGACTTTGATGTTTATCAATACCTTCATGAAATAGGCATTCACATTCTCCTTTGTGTTGAGCTTAATTGAGATCTTTTGCTTTCTTGTTGCAAGCTCACTCTTGGTACTTAGACTATCTCACAAAGTATCACTCACTTAAACAAGCATAGTTAGTCCAAAAACATAATTTAATATCTTCATATGCATGAATCATAAATATATAGCTTTAGTTAGTTTAACATGCATATAAGACATTCATAGACACATCCAAATAAGATATTTATTAAATATTAATGGATATGCTCTATATAGAATGCAACAAAGAGTATAAGCAAGATATTCTTTTTGTCTTGTATTTGTCATCATCAAAACTTAACATATAAAATCATTTGGGGCAAACTTATTTCCACAAATAAGATTCATGAAACTAAAAATTAGGAACAAAAGGATCTATACATTTTTTGCCATAAATATTTATACATATTTTGGACTAAAAAAGAGCCATAAATTTGACCGATAAACTATGATTCTTATGGGACAACATCTTTTATTGGGTAAATACTACTTGGGCCATAGATTTTTATACATAATTTTACAAATAACTCATTATGCCCATTTCTATTTATAATCATTATTACTAAGAAGCCCTAACAGCTTAAGACCCTAAAAAAAAGCCTTGACAACTTCAGACAAAAAAAAAAACCCCTAACAACTTCATTTTAAGTAGCCTCTTCAAGATCAGGCACCATAGGAGGGTTGAAATCTCCAATAAAGGATCTCGTTCTTTCTTTTCACATAGCCAAAGTTGTGACGCTCATGATTAGTTTACTTTATCTTTTTTCTCTCATCATGCCTTTAAGCATTCATTTGTATCTTACGATTTATGTTTCATTTTATACACATTTAATTAATCTTAGGGCTTGGGGGTAAACCGAAAAAGCCATATTTTCCAATGTTCTGTTTTACTTTTAGATGCAAAAAATCAAGTCGCACGAGTCTTCACATAACCAGCCAAGTCTCAAGGTTCAAATTGAGTTAACTGCAATATCTAATCTGATATATTGCTCAGACCGGTCAAGTGACCAGTTCACTAGCTCACTGGTCTAACTGGCTGGTCCAAGTCGATTTTTATAACTATGGTTGTGAGCTCCCACTTTGATTATGAATGTGATGAACTAATAGTGCTGATTATGTTGGGAATAGAAATAGTACTTAGTTTTATTGAAATTATTAGAACCATTGAATGATTATGTTGGAAATAGCAATTGTATTTAGTGTTGTATTGAAAATATTAGAATCATAAAATACTCATTTACCTAGAGCATTAGTCCTAATTTTATTCCTTGTAAATATAAGATGTAATCATTATATATATATATTACTATTGAGTGTATACTCACTCAAGCAATTCACTCAAACCTTCTCTATTATTTGTTAGCTCTTTTTTCAAGTTAGTATCGAATCCCTATCCATAAGGACTCTAGTTATCACTTTTGCAATATTTTGATCAGCCTTTATCACTGATTATTCTTCAACCGGTCACGATCATAGTCACGGGTTTTGTTACATTGTTCCTACCTTCATTTTAGGACATTGGGTTGATCCTCCTTACCTAGAAAAGCTCCGTCCAACCTTTCCCTTAACCAAAGATAGTCTTACCTCTCCTGTCCACTATGTTACATATCGGGTCCTCTATTTCCTCTAACCATGCCAATTCTGCAGTCTCCATTCCCATTAATCCTAATGACCAACTTGACATGCATCCAACTTACCACCTTAATGGAACAAATTATTTACAGTGGGCACAAGTTATTCTTATCACTTTCCAAGGTCGTCAAAAATTGAATCATATTGAAGGAGAAATACCTAATAAGAAAGACCTCAAATTTGATGAGTGAGATGAAGAAGATTCCTTGATCACGTATTAGCTTTGGAATTCAATGATACCTGAAGTCAGCAAAAACTGTATGCTCCTTTCCACTATTCATGTCATTTGGGACAACCTTCAAAAGACTTATTCTATGAGGTAGGATGTAGCCATTTGTTGAACTGAAAACCAAGATATTTTCCATTAAGCAAGGTGCTGATAACCAAATATGTCCATAAAATTTTATTTTTTGTAATTGGTCAAGTACCACAAATTTTGTGTTTTGATAATGCTTAATTACAACATTTTGGGCACATAAATTTGCCCAAGTATTTTTGTTTATTTCATTTCGTTTTCCTCTTGATTATATTTTTTCTTGTTTTCCTTCTCATATATTTCTTTCCTTCTCATTTGTGTCAAATTAAAAAAATAAAAAAGTAAGAAAATGAAAAACTTAAAATAATAATAATATCTTGTTTATCAAATATAAAGAAAGTTAAAAAAAGGAAAAAGAAGAATGTATAAAAATAAAAAAAAAGGGAACAACACATTTACTATCATGAATAGAAAGTAGAAGCAAGTTAGGAAAATTTTGAGCAAGAAAAGGGATTTGGAAACTGACACAAGCAAGACCACCATCATTTTCTCCTTTGGCCTTGTTACCCTATGCTTACAAGTTGGAAAGAGTACGGGTGATGGAAGAGGGCATGTATGATGGAGGGAAAATAGCTCTTTGTTTGTGCCCATGACCTAACCACCCATAACCCGAAATAGAACCTAGATTGAACCACCGAACACCTCGTCACTACCCATCGCCCATATTACACCACCCACAAATTGTTGTATAACCTAGCTAGAGCCACTACATCATCTTCCATTGCAAGGCCACCGCTAGATCTCAAGCACAAGCCAGTACTGTGATAATCACATATTTGATACATTAATAAACCCTCAATTTTAGTTATTTACATTCTCTATGTACTTAATTGATTGAGCTTGGTTACGTTTTGTAAGTTTGGACTCAAATTGGACTTAATTGATTTTTTTAGCATCATTTACGTCTTACACTATTTTTGTATTTTGGCCATATCTTGAGTTGTAGATATCTAATAATTATATATTTTACCTTGTTGGAAAGATAAGAGAGAGCTATACAACTTTCATGAAGAGCTCGAGATCAAAGTCAGACATCTAGTAGAACTAATTGGGATTGGAAGTTAGAATACGAGTTTTGTGATTGGAACCTGAACAGTGTACAGTAATTAGAGCATAACACGGGCTGTAAGATCTGAATTGGGCTGAAATTTTGGTATCTACAAGTTAAGACCCATATCAACAACTTTTATGAAGAACACAATACTCAAATCGAACTCCTTGGATGTCATATTGGGCTTAGAAGTCATAATAGAGGAGCTGTAACTGGGCCTAAACACTGTGCAGTAATTGGGCCATATCTCGGGCTTTAGCTGATCTTTTGAGGTGATTCTGGTGGCATTTGAAAGCTAAGATCCAGAACTACAACTTTTATGAGACCACTTGGTGAAAAAATGATGAATGCAATAATTTCAGAACTGAATGATTTCAGAGACAAAGAATCTCCATAGTTTTTCACTCATCAAAAGTCATTTGACATTTTTCACTCATTTTTCACTCATCCACTCACTCATGACTCAGCTCCCTTATCATTTTGTATCCTTAATCCTCTATAAAAGGGAACCTTGGTAAATCATTGAAGGTGTTAGGTGTTAGTTACCAAAATGATATTCTTTTGTTACTAGTTTTTATTGTAGTAGTTTTCCTTTGTTCTAAATTAAAGTCATGTTCTTCTTCTTCTTCTTCTCTCTTTCTTTCTTCTTATTTATGAGTAACTAAGTTTAATTTTACTTAGGTGAAAGGGTAAAGCTCTTGGTAATGAAATAAGGTTAGATTCATTTCTTTCTTGTGCTTAAATGATATATTTCCAAGTGGTTATTATACGTGTTGTATTTTGTTTCCAATTAATTTAGAAACCCTCCTTGTAAAGTGGAGATCTTGATTCATTGTAGACAAGAGGTTGGCAAAATGAATGTTTGAGCTCATTTATAAGTGGTGATGTTAATAAATAATTAAAGGAATCATAATATAATTACGTATATAATTTTTAATGAACTTTGATTGTTGTATTTTTCGATTGAAACCTCTATTATATATGGATTCTAATTGAGTTATAAAAAGAATTAATCTTGTCCTTATTTTATTTGCCAAGGTAGATCTCCTAACCCAAGTAAATCTTTCTTATTTGTGACCAAGTTTTATTACTTTTATTGTTGTGACAAAAATATTTTCCTTACGTCAAATAAATTTTTCTTCATCAATTCCCTGTGGATCGACCTCGGATTCCCGAGAATTTATTACTTGAAACAACCTACACTTGGGTTTGCAACATTTAATTCTCATCAAGTTTTTGGCGCCGTTGCTGGAGACTTGATTTGAAGAACAAATTTATGGTGTAAATATTTTGTATATATATTTAATTTTTTTTCTGTGGATCTTGTATATATATATTTTACTCTTTTAATTTTTTTCTTTGTACTTACTAACGTACTAACTTAGTGGGAGAAACTCTTCCTAATCTCTCTGTAATATTTAATCATTAATGAAATAATCTTTCTTCTTCTCTTCTCTTTCACTGAGCAAAACATCGGCTCTGCCGATTCTCTGATTTTCATATTTTAAATTTACTTTCTGCACTTTATTTTCTGTACTTTACTTTATGTATTTTATTTCTAACTTTCTAACTTACTAACCTACTAACCTTTTTAATTTTCTTGCTTATTAACTTATTAATTATCTAACTTTTTACTTTATCAGCTATCTAACTTTTTACTTTACCTGCTTCTAACATTTTAATTTACTTGCATACTAACTTTTTAATTTATTTGCATACTAACTTTTTAATTTTTCTGCTTATTAACTTATTTGGTGGTTAGTTTATATCACACATTTGTTAATATTTATTTACTAAGTGTTAATATATATTTGGTGGCTGGTTTATACCATATCTTAGTTAATATTTAATGGACAGTTTATACTGCTAGCTTGTGCAATTTATTTTATATTTTAAGTTACTTGTTTATGCTTAATTAGTATCGTGATTTAAATTCTGGTCGTTTGGTTAAAGTTAATCCTAGTACTTTACATATTGATTTGTCTGAATCACAATCACACACATCAAACATAATGGTTGAAAATGAAAGTGTGCATG
Organism: Ormosia semicastrata; assembly: GCA_029884595.1. Classification (NCBI taxonomy): domain Eukaryota; kingdom Viridiplantae; phylum Streptophyta; class Magnoliopsida; order Fabales; family Fabaceae; genus Ormosia; species Ormosia semicastrata. The sequence goes on from JAQQTO010000045.1 coordinate 7,499,684, forward strand.
ATGAACATGAAAATCAACCATTGCGAACCATGCGTGAGTATTTGCAACCATCTCGAAAATCTAGTCCATTATGTTTTATCTTACCACTCATTGCTAACAATTTTAGATTCAAGCCAGGTATGATTTCTTTACTTCCTAATTTTCATGGTTTAGAATCTAAAAGCTCATATTTATATCTAAAAGAATTTGAAGAAGTATGTACTACTTTTAATGATCAAACTTGCACTGAAGAGGTTGTTAAGCTTAAATTGTTTCCTTTTTCTTTGAAAGATAAAGCAAAAACTTAGCTTAACGCTTTGAAACCAAGATCAATTGGCACATGGCAAGAAATGCAAGGTGAGTTTTTAAAGAAATTTTTTTCAACACATAAAACCAATGTTTTGAAAAGACAAATCCAAATTTTTTTCCAAAACTCAAATGAAGCATATTTTCAAAGTTGGGAATGTTTTAAAGATTTGTTGAATTCTTGCCCACATCATGGTTTTGAAAAATGATGCACTTTAAGCTTCTTTTATAAAGGGTTAACACCCGAAACTAAATAATTTGTGGAAACAATGTGCAATGGAGACTTTCTTGATAAAGAACCTGAAGAAGCTTTAGACTATTTAGACAATTTGGCTAACAATTCTCAATCTTAGTATGGTACTAATCCTTCTGAAAATTCAATTAGATATAACCTTGCAAATGCTAGTAAAGGAAAATATCATCTTAGTCAAGAAGAAGATCTAAATGCTAGATTTGCTAGTTTGGCTAGAAAGATTGAAGCCATGGAATCAGGGAAAGTAAAAGAAATCAAATCTGTGCAAAATGAAAAAATTTGTAGCATTTGTGATAAATTGGGACATTCAAAAAATGAATGTCCAAAAATTTTTATTTATAAAGAAGTTGTGCATGAGCAAGTAAATGTAATGAACAATTTTAAAAAGTCATTCACTTCTTCTTTTTCAGATACATGTAATCCGAGATTGGAGAAATCACCCAAACTTCAGTTGGAGGACTAACAATCAGGCACAATTTATGCAACCACCACCTCCTCAGGCACAACAAGATTCACAAAATTCTCAAGGATATACACCTTATGTCCCACCATATAGGAAAAACTTTAAGGGAACATTGCATGCATTCATGGAAAAATAAGAGGCCATTAATAACCAAAACACTTAAGCCATGATTGATATAAAAGACACTTTTGCTAAACTTTCTTCTGCACTTACCATTCACGAGAAAGGAAAATTTCACTCTCTACCTCAACTAAATCCCAAGAGTCAGTATAGCTTAAATGAGGGTAGTTCGGAAAGCCAACAAATAGATTAAGTCAAGTTAGTGATAGCTCTTAGGAGTAGAAAGGTTATTGAAAAATAAATTCCTGACCCTTATGAGAAAAATGATGAGTCAAGTCCCAAAGATGAGGAAGGAGTTGATAAGCCACTTAGCCAAAAGGAGACCAAACCCTCGCTTTCACCCCTATTTCCTCAAGCATTAAACAATTTAAGTAAAGTGAATCATAACAGTGACATTTTTGAAATCCTTAAATAAGTGAAAGTCAATATTCCTCTGTTAAATGCTATTAAACAGATTTCTTGTTATGCCAAATTTTTAAAGGATTTATGCACTGTTAAAAGGAAACATAATATAAAAAAGAATGCCTTTTTGACTGAACAGGTAAGCTCTATTATTCAAAATAATAATGAGTTGAAATATAAAGACCCTGGTTGTCCTACAGTTTCATGCATTATTGGAGAACATAAAATTGAACGAGCTTTACTTGATCTTGGTGCTAGCGTTAATTTGCTTCCATATTCAGTTTATCAGTAACTTAATCTTGGTGAGTTAAAACTAACTTCTGTAACTCTTCTACTTGCCGATAAATTAATTAAAATTCCAAAAAGAATAGTGGAAGATGTGTTGGTATAAGTTGATAAATTCATATATCCTGTGAATTTTATTGGCTTGGAAACTGAACCTATGGTTTATAATTCTAAGTCAGTTCTTGTTATTTTAGGTCGCCCATTTTTAGCAACATCTAATGCTTTGATAAATTACAAAAATGGAGTGGTGAAGTTAACATTTGAAAATATAACACTGGAGCTTAATGTTTTTAACTTGTGCAAGCAACCGCAAGAAGTTTATGATGGAAATGAAAAAATTGAAGGGATTGAGGCCATTATAGATAATCATCTTCAGATCAGGAGTTCTTCTGACTTATTAAAAATTTGTTTAATTAATTCATTTGATTCAGCTACACAATTAGATGATGATGTTTTTGAAATATGCTCTTTACTTGACTGTAAACAGGTAATGGAATACAAAGGATGGAAGCCGAGATTCGAAGAGCTAAAAACTATGAATGATGATACCCATGAAGAAGTACTAACACTGGAACTAAAGCTATTACCCGCTGGGTTGAAGTACACATTTTTGGGAGAAGAACAAAGCTTTCCAGTGGTAATTTCCTCATCTCTGACCAAAGAACAAGAAGGTATGTTGATAGAAGTACTTAAAATGCATAAAAATGCAATTGGATGGACATTAAAGGATATAAAAGGCATTAATTTATTAATTTGTACACATAGAATACATTTAGAAGATAATGCTAAAATATCTCAACAACCTCAAAGAAGATTAAATCCACACATGAAAGAGGTAGTTAGAACTGAAGTTCTTAAATTACTTGATGTTGGAATTATCTATCCTATCTCTGATAGCTAGTGGATAAGCCCTACACAAGTTGTGCCTAAAAAATCTAGAATAACAGTGGTTGAAAATGAAAAAGGAGAATTAATACCTACCCGAGTCTCATCTAGTTGGCGTATGTGTATTGATTTCAGAAAATTGAATGCAGCTACTAGGAAAGATCATTTCCCTTTGCCATTTCTTGATCAAATTCTAGAAAGAGTAGCAGGATATCCCTATTATTATTTTCTTGATGGTTATTCAGGATATAATCAAATATTAATTGCATTAGAGGATCAAGAAAAGACCACTTTTACTTGTCCCTTTGGCACTTTTACATATAGAAGAACGCCTTTTAGTCTTTATAATGCTCCGACAACTTTTCAAAGATGCATGTTATGTATTTTCAGTGACATGATTAAGCATTATTTAGAGGTTTTCATGGATGACCTGACAGTTTTTGAAAATTCTTTTGAAAATTGTCTTGATAATTTAGAAAAGGTTCTTAAAAGATGCGAAGAAAAAAGATTTGTGTTGAATTGAGGAAAAATGTCATTACATGGTCACTTCAAGAATAGTGTTAGGTCATATGATATCTTCTAAAGGAATTGAAGTTGATAAGGCTAAAGTTGAATTAATTGCTCATTTGCCTTCCCCAAAAACAGTCAAAGAAGTTTGTTCCTTTTTAGGACATGCAAGATTCTATAGAAGATTCGTAAAGGACTTTAGTGCCATATCTAGATCATTATGTAATCTTCTAACAAAAGATGCACCATTTGATTGGACCCAAGATTGTCATAAATCTTTTGAAAAATTAATCGGTCTTTTGACTTCTGCTCCTATCATGCAATCTTCTGATTGATCTTTGTCTTTTGAGTTGATGTGTGATGCTAGTGATTTTGCTGTTGGCTTTGTTTTAGGTCAAAGAAAGGAAGGTAATCATCATGTAATTTATTACGTAAGTCAAACTTTGAATAGTGCACAAATGAATTACACTACTTGCTGTAATTTTTGCATTGGACAAATTTTGAACTTATTTAATTAGTTGTTCCACTGTTATTTTTACTGATCATGCTGCTGTTAAATATTTAATGTCTAAGCAGCATGCAAAACCTGGGTTGATACGGTGGATCTTGTTGCTTCAAGAATTCAACATCACAATAAAAGATAAGAAATGAGCCAAAAATGTTGTTGCAGATCATTTGTCTAGATTTACAACAGGCTCATCTTTTGATAACACACCTATCAATGATTTTTTTCCCGATGAGTTTTTATTTTTTGTCAATTCCATACCTTGATTTGCTAACATTGTCAATTTTCTCGTAACAGGTAAGATGCCGCTTCAGTGGACGCACCAAGACAAAAAAAATTTTTTTGATTGAGGTGAAAAATTTCTATTGGAATGACCCATATTTTTTCAAATATTCTCTTGATCAAATCTTTTGGAGATGTGTACCCGACAATAAGGTAAGTAGTGTCATTAAATTTTTTCATTCAGAAGCATGTGGGGGTCATTTTTTTCAAAGAAAATAAATGCAAAAATCTTGCAGTGTGGATTTTATTGGCCTACTTTATTCAAGGACAGTTATACTTTTTACAAAAATTAAGAAAATTGGCAAAAATTTGGGTCTATTTCTAAAAGAAATATGATGCCTTTGAACCCTATCATTGTCATTGAAATTTTTGATTGTTGGGAAATTGATTTCATAGGTCCATTTCTATCATCATTTGGATTTGTGTACATTTTGGTTGCAGTTGATTATGCCTCAAAATGGATTGAGACGATTCCATGTCAACACAATGATCATAAAACTGTTCTTAAATTTTAAAAAAAAAATATTTTGAGTCGATTTGGAATCCCTCGAGCTATCATCAGTGATGGGAGAACACATTTTTGCAATAAACCACTTGAATCCTTAATGAAGAAATATTGCATTATCCATAAAATAGTAACCCCTTATCATCCTCAGACAAGTGGACAAGTTGAATTAGCAAATAGGGAGATTAAACAAATTTTAGAAAAAATGGTTAACTCAAATCGTAAAGATTGGTCTTTAAGACTAAACAATGCACTTTGGGCTTACCATACTGCTTTCAAAATATCTTTAGGCATGTCTTCCTATCGGTTAATTTATGGAAAACCTTGTCACTTACCTGTAGAATTGGAACATAAAGCTTTTTGAGCCATTAAAGCTTTCAACTTAAGTCTTAATGATGCTTCCAAGTTACATAAATTGCAACTGAATGAACTTGAGGAGTTGAGAAATGATGCATATGAAAACTCAAAGATTTATAAGGTTAGAACAAAAGCTTTTTATGACAAATCAATTTTGAGAAAATCTTTTGAAATTGGTCAAAAAGTTTTGCTTTATAATTCTTGCATTCACGTATTCCTTGAAAAATTAAGATCTAGATGGACTGATCCTTTTATTGTCAAACATGTGTATCCTCATAGGGTCATAGACATTGAGAACCCTATGAATGGTAATGTATTTAAGGTCAATGGACAAAGACTCAAACCATTTCTAGATCATCAAGTTATTGAGGTAGAATCCATATCCCTTTCTAATCCTTGTTATGAGTATAATTTATTCTAATTTTGTTTCTTTCTTTTTGCAGTTCTTTGTGTTCCCAGTTAAGTGGCGGATAATGGTACTCCGTGACTCTCAAGTCGATTTGTTTTTTAGTTTCCCATAATAACTAATTTCTTCTCCTTTTAAAATGGATGTCATTCTCTCAAATCTAAGAAAGTATTTCCCTCCTCTCCCTCTAAATGCTCTAATAAAAATCTACAAAGTTAGGTGTGAAAGACTGAGACTGTTAATGTCCAAGGGCATCCCAGAAGATATACGCTGGATAATTGAAGCAAAGGTTCGTTTAGCTGGTGAATCTTCAGATTCATTTGTCTCATACATATCGAGTCTTAGTAAAAGTTCATATTCAAAAAGGAGAAGAGCAAAAAGAATGAAAGTTTGTTACAAATGTGCGCAATGGAATTGTAATACGCGATGTCATTCTTTGGGAATGGTTTCCGTAAACAAAGAAGATAAAATTTTTTTCATTAAGAATGTACTGAGTAAGGAGTCATTAGATAATATTTTATTGACTTTTGAGATGCATTCTTGTGGATATATGTAGCGTGAACTTCTTAATTTGTGGAATCTTTTCAAGGATGAGCAAGAGCGTTACAGTCTTGAGAATCTGACTCAAAAAGACTCTGTTTGCCAATTTATAAGAAAATTGGATGGGAAGCTTATCCTCGACTCATAGAAGGCATTTAAGCCGTTTCTGGACGTGAAACCAGAGCAAGATGTGAGCCACAATCACAACAACGTGTATATATTATCTTGTATATTTCTTTAAAAAAAAAAAAAAAAAAAAAAAAAAAAAAAAAAAAAAAAGAAAAAAAAAGGAAAAGAAAAAAAAAGAAAAAAAGAAAAAAATAATAAAAGAAAGAAAGAAGGGCGAACTTTTGTGTACTCTATCCTTAACTGGATGGAGAGCCCCTAACCTTAGGGCTTCAAATTAAATGGAGAGCCCCTAACCTTAAGGCTTCAAATCAAATGGAGAGCACTTAACCTCAGGGCCTCAGATCAATTCCCTAAGGGTTAGACCCATCATTGACTCAGGTGGACCTTCGCACGCCAGTCCGTAAATAAGGTTTGTGTGCCATGCTCTGTAGAGAGCCGCGCAAGCATTTCCAGGTTTTAACCGTAGGCTCTACTTGTCGATGGACAGATAGAAGCGTCCCGTGCTTGCATTCTAGCATGATAATGCCTTTGAGCTGGATCCTGTGATTTAATGCCATGAGCTCTCCAGCGACCTCTCACTGGCTGTGGTCCTTGGTGGTGGTTGTTAGATTTACACACTTTAATTAGTTACATCTTAGCTCAATCCAAAATATCCCACAAGTGAGAGGGAGAAGAATTCCCAAATTGGCTGAGCCGTCTTGGTATTACTGCACTCATGACGCGCAATATAAAGATACGCCATGAAAACTGTGCATAAAAGGTATGCCATCATTTGTTGTTTTAATTTTATCTTTGTTTGATTTTGTTGTATTTTGGTTTTGGACAGACGATCCTTTGGGCAGGGTCCTTCAGGGGTTTCTAGACTTCTTTACCCTGATGGTTTTCTTGAAGTCTAAAAAAATTTAAAAAAAATTAAAAAATTAAAAAAAGTTTCTTAAATTCAAACTTTTCTGACAACAGCCAACCTACCTATATAGGAGCTATTATTACTTTTTCTATTCTCTTCCCTATTTAAACACTCCATTTTCGTCATTTTTCTGCAACGCATAATCATTCAAAGAGAGTGTGAGTGTAGAAATGGAGGGAGCTTCTTCTTCAGTTCGTAGATTTATCAGTATCTGTGTATTTTGTGGGACAAGTTATGAGAAGAGTTTAGAGTTTGTAACAGCAAGCACTGTTGGTAGAACACTTGCTGCGAGGAACATTCGTGTAGTATATGGGGAGGTAGCATTGGGTTAATGAGGGTTGTATCACTTTCTGCACATATAAGAGGTGGTCAAGTTTTAGGTATCATTCCTAAACCTTTAACTCGAAGGAACATCATTGGACAGACAATTGGGCTGGAAATTCAAGTATCATCTATGCATGGACGAATGAGGACAATGCTTGAAAATTCTGATGCATTCATTACTTTACCGGGTGGTTTTGGTATTTTGGAAGAAGTTTTTCAAATTATCTCTTGGGCCCAATTGAACATCCACCATAAACCCATAGGTTTGTTGAATGTTAATAATTTCTTTAATAATTTGTTATCTTTTGTTGACCATGCTGTGGAACAAAGCTTTATCACACATTCAGCAAGATGACTCCTTATATCTACTTCTACTGTTGATGAATTAATTAATAAATTACAAGCTTTTGTTTATGAACCTGAACCAGTAATAGCTCAGATAGATTAGTCAGAAGGCAACATCAAGCGAGGCAGCAAGGAACAAGAGTGTGATCTGACACTTCATCTATAACTTTCCTTTATCTTTAATTTTATTTATCGTACTTTGTTTCTGTTTTAATTTGTGTAAGATTTCTCTTTTCAGTAATTATAACAATAGGTGCTATCTTCTATCCTTTACCTATCTATGTTTTAACATTGAGGACAATGTTGTGATCTAGTTGGGGGAAGGATAGTTGTGTAAAAAAAATAATACAAAAAATATAAAAAAAAATTAGGAAGTGTGTTTGTTAATATGTTTGTTGTGTTTACATGTTTGTCAACAATTTATTAATAACAAAAGTAATTAGGGATGACAGAGTAAGGAGTAATTGGGTAGACAACTAGTTTATGTGGAAGTAGTAATTCAAATTCAGGGAAATTTGCATGATTGAGTAAATTGTCTTCTTTGTTAAAATTCACATGCTTAGTTATGAATGTTGAATTGGTGGACTGAGAATGATAAAATTATGCCTTATGAGATTTTGAGTCTATTGATGAATGGATTGAATATTTGTATCATTCTCTTCTTTCTTGTGTGAATTTCACTCATGAAATTGTTACTCTAGAACTTGCTTTGATTCTTTTTGAGACTACATTTTCATATGCATACATGAATATGATTGAGGCATTTTTCTTGAAATAGCTATTTTAATCAAATAGCCAGCCTTGCTTCGCAGCATATTGTCTCAATATGATATCAAACACTCTTATGACTTCTTGAAAATTCTCTGATTCCTACCAATGTAAAGCATTGGAAATGGCCTATTTCCCCTTACTTAACCCCTTTGAGCTTATTTGACTATTCTTTGTTTTGAACTCATTATGTGTCTTAAATGAAAAACCATGTTCTTACTTGTCTTTAGGGAATAAGAGAACATTAGCTTTGTCATTGGATGGGTTCTTGAACAAGTGTGGGGGTGTGTATATAGAATAGTTAAAAAAAAAGTTGTTTAAATGTATATATTATGTTCATCTTTTAAAAAATAAAAAAAATAAAAAAAGGGTTGTGTAAAGAAGGGTCAACAAGGCAATAAAGGAAAGAAAAAATATGTAAAAGGAATTTGTATTAGGTAGAGTTGGGATGAACTTTCATGTTTGTTAATTGAACTCAACTCTCATGCTCTTCTATTCTCTTTGGTATTTAACTTGTCATATCCATATTACCTTCTCCTTTACCTTGACCCTATTACAACCTTGAATAAAGTCCTCATGATTTGTGTGTGCATGTGTTTTGAGTAGTGGAGAAGTAGAAGATAAGCAAGCTTATGGTAGTACAATTTTCATGGATTGAATTGAGTGAAATACCTACCTTTAAACACTTGAAGGATTGAGAGTGAATATTGTGAAGATCTATCATTCTTGACTCATGCTTTTCAATTGAAGTTTCCTGACTTGTTAGTGTGAGATGTGAAGAAACGTTACCTCATAAATGTTTTGATTACTTGAATGATTGGTTGCTTTTCATTCTTAAATATTATTAGAAATTGAGTCTTTTAGAGTGTTTATCTTTTGAGTCTGTGTAATTTTTTTCCTAGTTTTAGTCTTGTGTGTTTTGCCCAAGAGTGTAAAAAGCTAAGTGTGGGAGAATTTGATAATCACATATTTGATACATTAATAAACTCTCAATTTTAGTCATTTACACTATCTATGTACTTAATTGATTGAACTTAGTTATGTTTTGTAAGTTTGGACTCAAATTGAACTTAATTGATTTTTTTAACATGATTTATGTCTTACACTATTTCTGTATTTTAGTCATATATTGAGTTCTAGATGTCTACTAATTATGTATTTACCTTGTTAAAAAGATAAGAGAGAGCTCTACAACTTTCATGAAGAGCTCGAGATTAAATTCGGACATCTAGTGGAACTAATTGGGATTGGAAGTCAGAATATGAGTTTTGTGATTGGAACCTGAACAGTGTGCAGTAATCAGAGTATAACTCGGGCTGTAAGATCTGGATTGGGCTGAGATTTTGGTATGTGTAAGTTAAGACCATGTCAACAACTTTCATAAAGAATATAATACTCAAATCGGACTCCTTGGATGTCATATTGGGCTTAGAAGCCAGAATAGAGGAGCTGTAATCGGGCCTGAATACTGTGTAGTAATTGGGCCATATCTCGGGCTTTAGGTGGTCTTTTGAGGTTATTCTGGTGGCATTTGAAAGCTAAGATCCAGGCCTATAACTTTCATGAAGATCATTTGGGGAGAAAATGATGAATACAATGACTTTAGAGCTGAATGATTTCAGAGATAAAGAATCTCTATAATTTTCCACTCATCAAAAGTCATTTGGCATTTTTCACTCATTTTCCACTCATCCACTCACTCATGACTCAGTCCCCTTGTCATTTTGTATCCCTAATCCTCTATAAAAGGGAGCCTTGGCAGATCATTGAAGGTGTTAGGTGTTAGTTACCAAAATGATGTTATTTTATTACTAGTTTTTATTGTAGTAGTTTTCCTTTGTTCTAAATTAAAGTCATGTTCTTCTTCTTCTTCTTCTCTCTTTCTTTCTTCTTGTCTATGAGTAACTAAGTTTAGTTTTACTTGGGTGAAAGGGTGAAGCTCTTGGTCATGAAATAAGGTTACATTCATTTCTTTCTTGTGCTTAACTGATATATTTTCAAGTGGTTATTATACGTGTTATATTTTATTTCCAATTAATTTAGAAACCCTCCTTGTAAAGTGAAGATCTTGATTCATTGTAGACAAGAGGTTGGCACAATGAATGCTTGAGCCCATTTATAAGTGGTGGTGTTAATAAATAATTAAAGGAATCATAATATAATTACGTATATAATTTTTAATGAACTTTGATTGTTGTATTTTTCAATTGGAACCTCTATTATGTGTGGATTCTAATTGAGTTATAAAAAGAATTAATATTGTCCTTATTTTATTTGCTAAGAGTAGATCTCCTAACCCAAGTAAATCTTTTTTATTTGTGACCAAGTTTTATTACTTTTATTGTTGTGACAAAAATATTTTCCTTACATCAAATAAATTTTTCTTCATCAATTTCCTGTGGATCGACCTTGTACTCCCGAGAATTTATTACTTGAAACAACCTACACTTGGGTTTGTAACTTTTAATTCACATCATACTGTGCACTTGTTCCTCGTTGACGTTGAGCTTCCTTTTTCTTTTATTCAATGTATTTGTTTGAATCTCATATGGTTTAGTGAGTAGAAACTAAAGAGATTGTGTTTCAATTGTTGTTGTTTTAGTCTAGGCCTTTGTCTAATTGGGTAAGGAAGAATGGGTTTATTTTCTTGCGATTTGGATCTAGGCTAGGATATTTTAGTTTTAATGCAGTAAAATAATAATAATAATAATAATAATAATAATAATAATAATAATAATAATAATAATAATAATAATAATAATAATAATAAATGGGAGGCTTTCATAAAAATAAGAAATAAGAAAAAAGGAGAATAGTGAAACGAATAACATAAAAAATAATAATAAAGTACAAAAATAAATAAATAAAATAAAATATTTTTAATTCTCTTGTTTGATTTAGTTAGAATTTTTGCTTGATCACATTTTATAATTTGTCATTTGTTTTTGCGGTTAAATAAATATTTTAAAGTTATCAAATTCATACAATTAACTTAAGGTAACCATTCTTAAAACAGGTAGTGTAAGGTGTTAACACATTCTTTACTTTAATCAACTTCAGAATCCAATATTTTTTTTTAAAAGACCAACTTTATTAAATAAAAGAGTTTTTCTAATATTTTCTCAATTTAAATAAACCTTGCGGCAACTCCCTTTGCTTTTAATAATTTTTCACTGACTCATCACGATCTTGATTGCAACAACTAGCGACTTCACTGGGGAGTTTTGAGAGGTTTATTACTTGATCACATTTTACAATTTGTCATTTGTTCTTGCTTTTTTATTGAATAAAAATAATAATTATGGAGTTAAATAAATTTTCTAAAGTTATGAAGTTCATAATTAACTTAAGGTAATCGCTCTTAGAATAGGTGATGTAAGGTATTAACACATTCCTAAATCGTAATCAAATCCCGAATCTAATCTCGTTTTAAAAAGACCAGCTTCATTAAATAAAAGGATTTTTTTTCCAATATTTTCCTAATTTAAATAAACCCTATGGCGACTCCCTTTGCTTTTAATATTTTTTCATTGACTCATCATGATCTCAACTGCAATAACTGACGACTTCACTAGGAATTTTTGAGAGCCAAGTCTGATATAGTTAGTTGTGTAAATCATTAATAACTTTCACTTATTTGTTTTACCTCTTTTGTTTGTCTTGTATCTGTATATATCAAGACTCTAAAAAATGAACTAGTCATTACACTGATTGAGAATTGATTCAAGGTTTAATGTTTCAATCATGGTTAAACCATGATCTAGCCAAAATATAATTTTATATTATATAATTTTCATACACACATACACACACATATAAAGATGACCAAGCATTCAGCAAGAGAATGACATTAGTTTTTCATGAATATGAAACATGGCACCAAATCTTATATTCATGCTCACATAAGGAAATCTAAAAAGAAAGAAATATATATGATAAAATATGCTACTACTAAGAGTAGAAATTAGAAGATGGCAATGAGGAGATGTTCCGTTAGAACTATTGGAAATTCAACAACTTAAAAAGCCAACAGTAGCAAAGCTATACCCCATGGCTTTCTCATATTTTATAAGTCCCACATTGGTGAGCTACTACTGCATCCAATCATTCAACAAATATAAAAACCATGAGAAGGCTCCTTCCACCCACTGTATTTTAAAGGCCTTGGCTGAGTAAAACTTGGGCTACAGGTGCACTTAGGCTAGCACAATTGCTGTCTTGTGGGCCATAAGTCATTTTTATGATTAGTTGAAAATTTATTTTAAAAAAGCTTGGATTTGCCCAACCTTATAGATTAGTATTGGGTTGACCGGTTTATTGGTTTTGACTGATTTACCGAATTTTGAGATAGTGGGTTTATATGCAATAACTAAACTGGTGCACTGGCCAGTTTCTGGTTGAATCAGTTAAACCAGCTGGTCTAGTTCGGTTTTTAGAACCATGGTATATATTGTAAATTGATTGCATCTTATATGCTTTTTCCCTTCTTTTTGTTACATTATATGTTTTTTCCCTTTATTTTGCACGTTTTCTTTGTATATATTTTGTTATCCTTTATTGACTTTGATATTCACACCTATATATATGATGTGCATGGAAAATTCACACATTTTATACTTGTTTAAACATGGATTTGAGTGCTTTGAGAGAAGAATTTTGTCACTTATTATCCTTATTTAGTGAATTCTGGGCCTATTGAGTTAAATGTATTTCTATTGTGTTTTATAAGAATTTATAGTCTTTTGTGAAAGTGTGGACATAGTTACTAAAATTTTGATGAAGAGCATAAGGACCTTGCTGCAGTGTTTTTAGTATAACTTTTGCTACAGGCCTTAGATTGAGCTAATCTTGGCTGCTATGAAAAGATGAGGGACATTTCTACAACTTTTCATGAACACATAGAAGTCTAGTTCATGCATTAAGAGGGTGAAAAATTGCGTGAAAAGTGGTTGATGAAGTTTAACCAAAGTCAAATCAGCATTCCTAAATTTTAGGAATCAATTTAGATCTTTAATTAGAGTATAAGTAATCCTTACTTAGTGACCAAGCATCCCTGTATTTAGTACAATGATCTTAAGGAAAGTTCCTTTAATCTTGGAGGAGTACTTGTTTCCTAATTTATTGGTAATCAATAAGAAGAAAATAGGAAACAAGAGACTTGGTCAAAGATTAATTAAGGAAAGTTTTGCTATCAAACCTATATCAATAAATTAGCCATAACATTTTCTATAAGTATGAGATTTACCTAATTTCAGTGGCATTGGAAAGGTAAGAAAGAGATCTACAAAACTCATGTTGACAACTTTCCTTAACTAGGCTGCCCTTAATTTGAATATTGTGCCCTAATTTGCGGCAAAGCAAGGCTTGACAGTATGCTTTCCTAGTTTACCCTAAATTCCTTGAAGATTATAAATAGATGGCAAAGCCATGGATTGTGAGAGCTTGCGCAGAGGCAAAGAATCCACTTTGGAGGCTAAGAGGAGTTCATTATTGAAGACGTCCAAAACTCTTCTCTTCTAGGATTTCTTCATGATGTTTCTTCTACCTCTCAATTTGTTTTGTGCTTTCATTGTCATATGTAACTAAATTCTTTCTTTGCTCAGTTAAAGATGTAACTTGGTTTGATGATGATGTATTTGGATTCTTTTAATTTAATATAAGTTTCTTTTATTCAATTGAGTGTTTATCACTATTCTTAATGTCTTTATGAATTGATCACTTATAAATTAATCTTGTGGGCTATGTAAGAAATTGGAAATTTTGAGCATGACTTAGACCCTGTGATAAATGTCATAATCTTGAATATTTTTATATAGAAATTATTGGTTATATGAGTTTTGCTTGAGATTTCATAGATCACATAATGCCTTTAAATTTTAGGATTCAATTAAGGGATTGATTGGGTTTCTAGGATTAAAGATGATTGATGCATCAAGGAATTGGGTATTAGTTAAATTAGGGAGTCTCTCCATCAATTGATTAATTAAAACTTAATTAGGTTAGAATCCCAAATACTAGTTGGAAAAACCAAGTGAAGTCGAATCCCTAACGCTTTTATCATTGTGTGTTACTATCTAATTTGCTATTATGATTTCTTTGCTATTTTCAAGTTATTTGAGTTTCCTTATTTTGGTTTTCTTCCAATTATTTGTTTTGCTTTGGAATTCTCTTTGCATCAAGTCTTTGCCTAGATAGTAGTTGGATTAGTGAAGTGGTAATTGGAAATTCAATCTTTGTGGGAATGATACTTTCTCATCACTCTATTACTTTTGCGATTTAGTGCACTTGCCAAATTTGTTAACAATATACTTAGTTGCAATGCTCTACTTGCTTGCTTCAACCTTAGGGTAGATGATTGTTGCTGCTATATACATGTTCTTTTTTGTTGTTGTTTTGTAAGTTGAGGGTAGTTTTCTTAGGTTTTGTGCAGACTTGCTTGCTCCCATCACACGCTTCACCATCATTTTATCTCATATGCTTTTTGGGCTCTATACTTGAGCCTATGCAAACTTAAGGATTAGGAGGGATCTTGACATTGTTATTAAGGGGCCTTATGCTCCCTTGACATTTCTTAAAATGCTATTTAGATTATTACTGTTACTATGGATTAGTCGTATTAAGAGGCTTTATCCCTACTTGTCGTCAAGTTCATGGACTAGGTTCTTATCTTATGGATAAGGGTAATTTGGGAATCATGGTCTTTAGTAGTCTAGATTTGTTCTAAAAAATCATACACTAGTAAAAAGAACTTAATGGCCCCTCGAATTAGGGTCTTGACCTTAGAGATACCTAACCATTAGGCTTTACCCTACCTAAGACAAAGGGAGCAAACTCTCCCCCTCTCTCTCATTACCTCTAACATCATACCGTGAGAGCATGAGCATAAAATTGTCTTGCATCTGTGTACTGAAAAGATATTAGTGGTGCATTATCACCTAAAGCCTGAATGATATGTCAAAGTATTGTGGCATTTTCAACACCTAGTATGGCTATCAACACTATGCCTTACGGGTCTCTGACCCTACAAAGGCTCATGCATGCATTTGCATTAAAGGAAATCCTTTGTTTTCCTAACTTTAGTTAGCATTTACACATAAAAATGAAATCTTTCTTGGGGGTGCACTTAGCATGTTTTCATTGTAAATATTTCGCATGCATGCATATTTCTATTCGGTCATATTGATATTTGCATATTTATATCACATTTTTGGGTTATCAGAATACCAACCAACATAGCAGGGAAGTATATTTTGTGACACCCTTATAGGTGATAACTCTATGAAAGAGTTATTATCTCATAATTTTGTACTTAAATGTATGCTAAGCCCTTGATTTCTTTAGCAATTGACAAAACTTGTGAGCTTATTTGAATATCTTAAATTCCTTGTGCTATATTATTGAATAAGCTTGATTAGGAGTTCAATTAGTTTAATTATGTATCATTTATAATTGGTGACTTATTGAGGTATATTTTGATCTTGGAATATAGGTTGATGACCCAAAGGAGGGTCAAGAATGAAAGGAATCAAGCTAAGCTAACAAGATAGGGAAGTCAAGTTTAGAGCTTTGCCAACCATGAGAGACTAATTGGAGCAGATTTGAAGATGTAGACCTCCAACTGAAACAAGATTGGAGTTATTAGAAACCTACGAGATATATTTACAACTTTCATGTTGACAACTTTATTTGATTCCACTAAGTTGACTATGTAAACTTTAATGGAAGTTTGGGGCAATTGGTGAATCGACATCCTAACCTTGCTATGGTATTTTTTTTCATAACAAGAGTAGACAACCTTGTTTTGGGATGATTAGTGACATTAGAAAGGTAAGAGAAAGCTCTACAACTTTTTTAAAGAGTTTGAAGTCTAATTCCAAGGTTTTGAAGGTGAAAAGTGGCATAAAAGCTTAACATAATAGAAGAAAGCAAGAATTTCAAGGAGAGAAGCATCGGATTCACGGTGGATTAGACATGCCCAGGCGTGCTTGTCTCTATATAATCAACTGAGAAGACTACGCTTAGGCATGGTAGGCTAAGCCTAGGCATGGTTTAACTTCCCTTCGCACTTGTTTCACACACCTAGGCGTGGCTCAATTATGCTTAGGCGTGGGTTAATCGAAACCCTATTTTTTTTATGTTTTTGACCCCCTTTTGTGTCATTTTTGAAGGAGGTTTCGTCTTCCACCTAATTTTAGTGAGAGAGTGTGTGTTTGAGTTTTAGTGAGAGGTTCCATTGAAGGCTTAGAGATCAAGATTAGGAAGGAGATCAAGACTAAGGACCCACCATCTTCGTTCTTCATTCTTTTTCCTTTCTTGATTTTTTTTGTTTCTCAATGAGTTTCTATCTAGATCTTGTTTCTCTATTTTGTATCAATTTCTAGATTTATACCTAAGGGATCCTTTGGATCTCAATGGATCTTGGGTAATATATAAATTGTTGGATGTTTTATGTTAATATTATGGTTTTCTTCATTCATATTTGTGCTTAATGCGTGTAGTTGTTTGATCACCAATTGTATGATTTGGGTGTTTTCAAATGAAGTAGATATAGGGATTTGGAAACATGGACATGGTATGAATGATGCTTGTTCAATTACACTTGTATGAGTTATGTATATTGATTAGCCAATAAGATGGATACATACTCATTGGTCTAGCATGACATGTGTTCAATACTTGGTCTTAATGAGTGAAATTGTGCTAATTCACATAGACATATAGTTAATTGTCCTAGACATAGACATTTAACTAAAAGAGGGTATTGACTAACAAAACCTAGGCTTTAATAAGAATTTCTAGAATATGCATATGTCCAAGTGAAGTAAAAGGTACAAAAGGACCTTTAGGCTCTTTAGCATCAATGGCTACAACGAACAAAACTCCTCTCTATGGTCCTTTCAAGTGATAGCCATCAATGCCAGATCAAGGTCTGCATCCTCTCATAAAACCTTTTTTTCATGGCATCCAAAGTCTTTTAAATTCAGAGTTTTGGTTTATTCATGGTTTCACCTCTAGTTTGATTAAACTCCTAGGGTTTGTTTCACTAGCAAGTGCAGCCCGTGCTGGTATCTTCATGTAGCTTGCTACATGACTACCCTTGTTGTCTTCCTTGACCCTCCTCCATGCATGATATAATTACATCTTATTACTTGGCTCTAAGCCAACCCGTGACAATAACTCTTCCTTTGTGCTTAAGTAATTCAAGTTAGGATCAACAACTAATTTACTTTTCAATTTATTAGCAATCTATGTAGAAGTTGCATTAGAGTTCTTGGTTGTCCTTATGCATGTATGCACCCTATTATATATTTTTATCTTGTAAGTTATCCCATCAAGTGTAGGGGAAGCATGACACCCCTTAGCAACACACCTAGCCATGACCTTGGCCTTCTCATTTTTCAGCCTCACAATCTCAAACCATTCTTGTATTACATAATCTTTAAGCACTTACCTAAACTCATGCACATTTACAAACAACATATCCTTCTCCAATCTCACCCTTTTATCAACTTCCCCATCAAATTGTTTGCCTTTCATTCCTTTTTCAATGTAAATTTCATTCTTATCCTTATCAAAGTGGACATCCCTAATTATGTCATACTTTTCCTCATAATCACTTACCTCATCACTATTATTCCCATGATTAGTCTCTTTTTCCATAACATAATTAAGATTTGGATTAATCTCAATCCATTATTTACATCATTATCAACATCTTTTTCTTTAGGTTCTCCATGTGGGTTCCATTCCAAATCCTCATCAGATGAACTAAGTACAACCTCAACATCTAAATTCTCAGCTCCTACATTCTCAGTTCCTACATTGTCATTGTACATTAATAATGCTAATAGAATACACATAAATGTACATTGACTTACTATGGACTTCAAACATCTTGAGAATGTTAGAGTCACCCATAATAGGGATAAAGACCTTACCAACCCAAGGAAGAAACTCAACACTAAATGGCGCTCCTTGTCCAAACCCCATTGTATCACCTAATCCATTAAGATCATCCACAAAGTCAAAATATTCATACTTATCTAGGTCAATGCTACGAATAGAATGAGGTTCTCCATCTATGTCAACAAAGTGAACCAAGATATCCATATTACCAAGGTCTTGAACAAGGTATTTGGGGTTCTCCAAAACTCCACAAAACACAAGCCATGGTAAGTATGAAATCAACACAACGAAAATTTCAACTCGAGATACAATAAGAAGATCACACGAAAAATCAAAATGGATTTGTGAATTGAATTTCTTACCCGAATTGCTTTTCACTTTCTTCTAATCACAGTTTCTTAGCACCATTGTAGTTTTTAGGGTTTTTACCCTGTTCTTTGATTATAGAAGGGTGGGTGGGTGATCGGGGGTGTAACACCCTAGAAAACACGATAGACTTGTATGTGGTTACGGAGGTAGCTTAATACTTGTTTATCATACATGTTAAGTTTTGTGGCTTTCTGAGCACGTTTAGTCATATTATTGTAACACTATGTGTGAAATATAGTTGTTATTTGATTTGAAAATGACTTAAACTGCTTAGTTAGTGAAAATAAATGTGGAGAGTTTATTCCCATGTCACAAATATGTGAACTATGCTACTGTTAAAGTTTGAGGATAATTAAAGTTAGCTTAGAATTTTTAAGTATACTAGTTGTGTGTTTTAATGTCGGTTTGACTAAAAGTTGATATGAAAAAATAGAGAAATGATGAAATAAGATTTTTAATGAATATTAGGATTTATTTTGAACCTGTTGGAAGCTAGGAAACCGGATTAGGTGAAATCTGAGTGTTCTTAGCAGATCGAGGTTTTAGTACTTATATGTGACAAGCCAAATATGACTTCTCTTTATAAGTGGCTTACGACCGAGAAGCAAAAGAAAACAGAAAAAAGAAAAGAAAAGAAAGAAGGGGAAATCGAAGGAGAAGAGAAGAAGAGGAAGAAGGAGGAGGAATCAACTGGAGCTTGGATCCATCCTTGGCTTCATTTTCAAGATCTTGAGGTAGGGGAAAACCTTATTCTTGCTCATCTTTCTTTTTTTCCATTTTGTTCATTGTGATGGCTTGATGTGAGGATTGGATGTTGAGTGTGATTTGGTGTTTTTGGCTTAAATCTTGTTGGAGAACGTGAGGATGACTTGTTTATGAGTTGTTGGGTGCATGGAAATGGATTTCCAGCCCTTGTACGCCTTGAATTCCTTTTGAGTTTGGTTTTGGGGTTTTAGATTTTGAAGTGATTGATTTTCTATGATTTATGATTTTGAGTGAAATCAAAGTGGAATAAGAGTTGATATGTATAGTTGAACCTTATGGTAGGTTGGAAATCACTTGGATGTGAAGTTTGAGTGATTGGAAGATGGGTAAGTTCCAATGGAATAGTACCCAGATTTGTTGAATTTTGCAAAATTCATGTTTTGCTTCTCGCGCTGCGATGCATGGTGTTGCATGCCACGGCATGCGAGTGATGCCCGTCCAGTAGTTGGGACCTAAGGCTAGGGCGCTGCGGCGTGGTTGTGTTTGTGCCGCAATGCTGTGAGGAGACAGAGAGCTGGGTGCTGCGACATGGCCGTGGTGTGCCGCGTGAGCTCCTGTTTTGCTCAGTTTTACTGTGTGATGCAGTGTAGCCTGTGAAAGGTGTAGTTTCTTCTTTTATGCTTCTTAATGAGTGTTGAGACTCTAGTAGGAGTATTTAATAAAGTGTGAACGTGTTGAAATCAAATGGATTTTGTAGTGCTAATTATGTGGGATAATTAGGCATGCTTATATACATATTGTGTATTATGTTGGATTGAGGAAATGAGTTTCCCTAAGTGTTAGAATTACTCATGTATGATCTTTTGAGAGTATTAAAGTACTTTTAGAAGTATTTGACGAAGTGTTTGTGAAATAAAGTTCAGATGCATGTAAATCAATTGTGATGATAATTATTGTAGGTAATTAGTGATTGTGTTGCATGATGAGAATGTGAAACATATTGAGGTGAGTAATATCCTCTTTATGTTGATTAAATCATATTGAGGTGCTAATATCTTCTCTATGTTGTTCAGTAAGGAGATGAGTAATATCCTCTTTAAATTGATTGAATAGTGAGGTAAGTAATTTCTCTTTATGTTAAGGTAAGTAATTCCTCATCATGATTATAGAATAGTGAGGTGAGTAATATCTTCTGTTTGTGTTGATGGGTAGTGTAGGTGACTCCTATCCTCACTATGCCTAATATTCCATGACATATCATAACATATCCTAGAGTAGATGAGGTAGGTAATATCCTCAATACGTTTGAGGGCTCATGACATTCTTTAATTGCATTCACTTTTAGGACTTGCATAAACATAAACATTAGACATAATTAGGCATAGCATGACAATTGTATGAGCAGTTGTCACCATGAGATAAACTCATGACATTGCAATTGTGTGGGCAATTGTGTACTTCTGTGATTGAAGTGTTAACTTTATGGTTGTGTAATCTGTATGATTGTATAAAGTGCTGGTATTAGAATACTTCTACTGAGATATGTTATTTCTCACCCCGATTGTGTTGCCAAGTAAATCCAGGTACAAGCTCTTCGAAAGAGAAGAAGAAAATGTATGAGGATTAGCATAACATAGATGTTGTTTTGGACTGAGCTTGTATATATTTTATATTTGCTTAGTTGTTTGGAGTTATATATAACAATATGTCCTTTGAGACTGTGATGTATATATATAACTTTTGTTATCGTGGCTCTCTATAATTGTTTATTTCGTATAAATGTTATGGATTTAGTTGTTGCATGTTAGAAGTAGCATGACTAGTATTGATTATTCTTTTATATGATGATATATTTAGATAGTAAATATTGAGATGTTATAGGGGGTGGGTTAGATTTAGGGTTTTTTAATTTTTAAAGGAGTTTTTGATGTGTTTAGTGATTTATGAAAGGAAGGGTAAAATCAAGATTTCATCCCTTACATAAACGGTAGCTGATATCGTTTCTCTTAGGGGAGGTCCGTATAAGTGTGCCCAATAGGGAGGTTTAGTATTTAATTAAGGCAAACTTTGAGAGAGGTCAATGTATTTTCGCCTAAAACTTAAGCTATTCCTGTTTTATATCTCTTTCAATTTTCTTTTTTCTTATGTTTGGATGTTGAAAAATAGAGGACATAACATCAAAGAAATATTATTATTCATATTTACTTATTTTTTTTTTCGTGTTGACCAAATTCTAGAAGTTGTTAAAGTTTGGGAAAAAAGGTGTTTTTTTTTTTTATCCCGATAAGTTGGTGATTTTCTTCAAAGACTTTTATCATGAAAGAAAGATTCTTTATTTTTGAAAAAATTCTTCTTAGACATGTTAGACTAAGAGGGGAAGAAAAAGCTTTTCTAATTTCCTTTGGTGTTGATTGAGGTTCTGATTATTGTGTATGTGTTATTTGTTGGATTTGAAGGAATCGATATAGTGGATCAGTTTGGCTTGTTGAGGCAGGACAGGCAGGCTGGGTCATCTCAACCCACAACCCGAATGGGTTAGGCGGTTAGCACATCTCTACCCATTTTAAAGTGGGTTGTGACAGGGTGAGACTAGACCGGACGAGGCAACTTACGTGTATAAAAAATGTTCTATATTATTAGGTACATGTATTGCTTATAGTTTTTTTTTTGCCTTCTCAGTTAGTTTGAGACTATGTTTTCTAGTATAAACATATTTTACCATTATATAGTATGGTGTTACAATATTTTACGATTGTATAGATATTATCACATTGTTTACTAATCAAACCAACATTAAGTACGAAAATATATATTTTAAGGAATTGATATTCTTATTAATGAAGACTGAGTCAATTTAAAAAAAAATATTGATTATGATTAATTACAAGGTTAGAATGAGGAATAAAACACTTGTTGACATTAAAAATTAAGCAAAATATAAAAAAACACGATTCATTGAAAATTAATTAAAAAAAATATAATAATAGAATAAAAGTAAAAATGAGTTCATTATCATCATGATGTCTAATAAAAGGGCCATATGCAAAATGCAGGGTAGCAGTAATTTATTATAGCTGAGAAGTGAAAAAAATATGATTAAAGTCATCTTATATCTATATTCAAACATTTGTTATTTCTTCATGTAATTTTATTATTACATCTTACATTTATGATTTTAATTTAAATATTTTTATTTTTTTATTTTTATCGCCAATAGTTAAAGTTAATAATTAATTAAAAAATAAACATAAATAAATATTATTAACCAAACATCCAAAATAAGATATAATATCGTTATTTGTCTAATTTTTATATGTCTAATTTTTTTTAACTTATTCATAAACTCATTTTATATTTTACGAGAATATTTCAATCATATACAAGTTAATTTAACATCTCTCTTATATTAATATACGATATAAATATAATGTGTAAATAAAAATTATACACAAAATATTTTCCTTTATTGAATATATACTAATTTGTGTTGGAGAAAGCAAAATCATGTAAAAAGCTGCTTTTGCTGCTGAGACAGAAAAGGACACAAATTACAAGAAGAACTTGATCACCCCAAAGAAAGACATGGGACATTTGGATTACACAACGAGCATGTCCCGTGTGCATTTTTGCATGATGCATATATTTTCTCTCCAATAGGAGCGGTTATGTTAACCTCCTCCAATACTATGTTGGTGCAGCCTACGGTTTGGTCACAGTTCAGTTGGATTACTTCTACAGAACCTGAGGTTCCCGTCACGTTGCGGTAGGTAACATCACTCACTTTCACTGCTTTTGCACTATCATAACTTTTATAAGGGTCATATTGCTGGTCATTAATCACAGGTTTCTTGGCTGCTTTTACATTATCATAATAAGGATGATATTGCTGGTCAATAATCACAGGGTTCTGAGCTGCGTAGACTATAATATCCTCAAAAGTGATCTTCCTAGCATACCCGGATCCTCCCTGATTTAAAGAACACAAAACATGAATATGATTTAATCACTTGCTTTAATTACAGTAACTCATCCAATCAACTAGCTAGAGCCAATTCTTACCCTCCATGTCTTTATTCTGACTCCATTTGTAGTTCCTTTTAAGGTGCAATTTCGCACATGTATCTCTTCTACTGTATCACGAGCTCCATTTTTTCCAAGGCTCCCAATACTAGATTGATCACCAACACATCCCAGAGAGTTAGAGTTTCAATATTGATCAAACAATTTAATAATGTGGAAACAGAGGAAATTTACTAGAGCTAACCTGATGCCATGGCCAGGTCCACAAACAACACCAGTTATGTTGATGAAGGAGGAACCATTATTGATGGCAATGCAGTCATCACCTATAATAAATAATAATTAAGTAAAAGACGCAAATCCTAAGAAATTGACTCCTTTTTTAACTTTAGGTTAAATTATAGGTTTTTATAATTTTATTGAGTTTTTAAATGTTCCTATAATTTAAAAGTTTATAACGGATCTCTATATGTAAAAAAATTTAAATAGTTCACTATAGTTTAACTAAATTTTTAATTAAATCTCTTCCAATTATTAATTTTTATACATAAATTTTTAAAATCTGTAACAAGAACACAAAGTTTATAAATGGCGTATGTTAGAAAAGATTTATTTAAAATTTTTTACAAGTTTAAGGACTATATTAAAAATTTTAAAATTATAAGAACTTATTTGAAAATTCAATAAAACTATAAGAAGTGATAAATTAATTTAACCTTAACTTTATGATCAACATATATATAATAAATAATGATGGGGTAGGATAGGAATTTAAGACTCTGTCGGACTCTGAGTTACCAGTTTCCATCTTAGAATTCTGAATGACGACATTGGATGATTTTGAGATATCAATCCCATCGGTGTTTGGGCTGTCATCCGGTGCAATAATATGAAGACCGGACATGCGTGAGCCATTGCAAAAATCTATGCTTATATGACTCCTCGGGCTGTTGATGTGAGTCAATCCACTAAGTTCTAGATTTTCACAGTTATGGAAATATAGTGCCTGCACATGTTATCAAGCAATTATATACTTAATTCTAAGGAGATTAATTTGAATCCAAATCTCTAAATTGAAATATTCAGTGCATGGTCAAGTATTTTTGTTTGTCATTCATTTTAAATTTCATAAGAAAGAGGAGTAAGTATTGTCTATTTTGTTTTTCAACTTACAGTTGGCCTGTCACAGTTGCCATTGGAATTGCAATTCCACCATGCAGCACCTTGGCCATCAATTTTTCCTCCCCCATTGATAACAAGACCACTTATGTCCAAGAACTGTACCCATGCTTTCCTATCATTATTTGGCCATTTCCAAGCTCCAACGCTGTTTGGGGCAATGATAGTTCCCTTAAGCTGCCAAGCCAAACAATAATACATTGAACATTGTAGTTAAACGAAATAAATAACACACATTTATATTGACCGTTACAGGAATAAATGGAGCAATTAAATGGTTAGGATTTACTAACATAAAAGGAAGATGTAATACAAATGAGGATTAGTAGGTCATATGTGAAAAAAATCATATGATTGGCTAATGACTTAAATACGCACATGTCAAACATGCTTCTTTGCTCATGCACGTGACGTAAGTAATTCATTCTTTATGATTTATTTACCTTAATGTTAACAGTTGCAGGCTTGCAAGGACCTTGGAACGACACAGGCTGCAACAAGAATGTTTTCCCTTCAGGTATGACAAGTGTTGGGGTGCCCTGAGTTGCACCACACACGTCTTGCCATGCTTTCACAAAAGCCTTTACGAGTTAACCATATAGTTAAAAATGGTATTAAATGAGAGAAACTTTAGCCTCACAAAAAATATATGTGAAAAGATAATTATATGAAAAAAGATAAAACTGGCAAACATACTTGTGAATCATCAATTTGGCCATTCCCTTTGGCACCGTAGTTAATAACATCGAAGCTAGGACCTGGCGTTTTTCTAGCACTCAAGCAAGGTGATGCAACAGCAAAGATTGAGAGGACAACAAATAGGCAATTCATCTTTGAGATAATAAAAAAAAGGTACATGCTACTATAAGCAATGATTAAATCTAACTAGATAAGAGAGGCTAGCTAGAATGTCCTTGTGAAGAGAAAAGTCGAGAAAGGATGACAATTTATAGATTGTAAAAGCACTACTAATGGAGGAAAATTATAATCAGCCAAAATGATACTGCTTACAGTTTACACTATGAATTAGAGATTCAATCAAAAAAAGAAAATATTCAATTTTTAACCTAGCAAGGAATTTGCTAATTATTTGTGATCGCACTTCCCTTTTAAACCTTGTAACCTCTTATCTTTGGCCTTTAATTTCTAGCAACTTCTGCCTGAAATAAAATTAGCATTTCTTAAATATGTAGAACTTTCATTTTATCAATGTTTGCAATGATATTGGTTGCAGCGAATATGGGATCTGCAATTAGGGAAATAATATTTTAGCCGTTACATATGTCCATGTTTTAGAGATGTATTGTATGAATAAAATTTTAGCTTTTATAAAAGAGAATCTGATCCACTAATTCATGATTGAATGTACCAAATAAAACTAATCATTTGTCAATTGCAAATTTTGTTTGGGAAAAAAAAAATCTCCAGTATCCATAAAAAAATGAGTGTATAGTTATACGAAATTATTGATTATTTAATTTAGTGAGATACAAATGAATGTATAATAATCTCAAGTATTAATTTTATTCCAAATGAATGTTTAGATTATTATTCCATATATATATATATATATATATATATATTGGGACATATCTAGTAAGAGGAGTAAAAATTGATCATATAATTATATATAGATGATAAAAATTAAAAATTACTTAAAAGTCATGTGATCACTTAAAAAAGTCATATGTATTTATGCTATAATCTTAACTATTTATATAAGATCAATGATTAAGATTTATTCCTCTCATCTCTTATAATAAATACTTATCTCACTATATATATATATATATATATATATATATATATATATATATATATATATATATATATAACTGTATCCTATATATATGGAATAAACTTAATACTTTATATTATTATATATTCATTTGTTTCTTACTAAAGGTGTGCTTAGGATAGGGAAATCAAGATGATCGTTGGTTTTTTTACTTCGCAGGAACACCATATAGATGGAATAAACTTAATACTTTAGATTACTATACGAGAAGTTTTTAGGTGCATTTAGAGCAAGATATTTATCTTGTTTTGTATTATTGAATGTGTGTCACATCAGATTTATGAGTAATTTTTGTTTTTTTATCTAAACTATATTTTTAACTACAATTTAATAGTTGCATTAAAAATGTAGTTTAAATGATAGACAAATATGACTCACAAATTTGACGTAACACCCATTTAATGATATAGAGAAAGAAAAATATCTTACTCTAAGTGCATTTAAGAATCTCTCTTATTATACATTCATTTGTTTCATACTAGAAGCTGTGCTTAGGATAGGGAAATCAAGATGATCCTTGGTTTCCATAGGCACCATCTTTTACTTCGCAGGATCATCGTATACATGGAATAAACTTAATACTTTAGATTATTATACATTCATTTGTATCTTGCTAGAAGGTGTACATAGGATAGGGAAATCAAGATGATCCTTGGTTTCCATAGACAGAATCTTTTACGTCGCAGGAACATCATAACTAGAAATTCAGTACCTTCATAGTGATAACTTCACCTAAAATATTAAATATGAGAAAACAAAACTTAAAGGTTTTGTTTCCACTCTGCATAATAAATAGTAAAAGATTACTTTCAACCCATTGTCATATATTAGAAATGGTCAACATTTATGAAGGGAAATGGAATGAGTTGCATTTTACTTTCAAAAATGTCTCAAGTCTCTTGTTTTAACCAAATATGAGCGTGAAATAATTTTTATCCTAAAGAGTAATGATACAACAAAATAGTTAGAATTTTGACAGAATTTAAGGATAGTTAATATTGAATGGAATAAAATTATAAGGACAACTCATTCATTTAACAGTTAACAGATATGTTACATTATTTTAGCAAAAGTCTTGACAAAAAAATTTCTGGTTGTCTAGCATTTTTATATCCTAAATTTTCTACCTTCCAATTTCATATCTTCTAAAAAAGGCTTACCCTTATATTAGTCAAATAAAATCTTTTATACCATAAGGTTTGGACCTTGGGTGGAAAATTAATTTTTCTAAATATACATTAAAGTAGTGATATGAGGACTTTTACACTATCAGTGTAAAAAAATTTTAAACTGTCATAATCATGTACTGTCACATTATTCAAAATATTTGACTATCATAATAATTACTTCAAAAATCACACATATAATAATGTATGATTAGTTAATAGTGTGAAAATTTTATACTGACAGTGTATCAAAATTAAACCATATATATATATATATAAATGACATATCTAGCTAGTGAAAAGAGTTTTTAAGTAAAATTGAATTAAAAAATAATTATAAATATCATTAAATGCATATATAATGGCAGCAAATTTATATTTATATGTTATTAATATTAATTAATGATCTATGTTATTAATAATTATAATTTTTGTTTTACGATGATGATGATGATGATAATGATGATGATGATTTAATATAGAAAAGTAATTGTTTTGACTACCTGTAATTTGATATCGAATATGAAATTAATTATAAGTTTTGATTGATTCACTAATAAGACAAAATAGGAAGGAAATTTTGATTTTTATTGGAAAAAATTATCTTCTTAATCGAATATTGCATGATATGTCATATAGCAGTTATTAAGAGCAAGTATTTATCACATGACAATTATTTAGAGTGACACATGTTATAATTTGAAGGCATGTATCTTTTTTTTTATATATTATATTATGATTATTATTTTGACCTATGTATTATTAATAACAAGGATACCGCAGCTAAAAACCAGTTAGGAACATTCCATTATGATCTTAGCAGCGGTTAAAACCGTAGTTAAATGACTCAAATTAACTGTGGCTAAATTCTTACGTTTGCCCGTGGTTAACTAAAATCGCAGGAATCATTCATTTAGCTGTAGTCATAAATCGCGGTTAAATGCCCAAAATAACCGTGGCTAATTGTTTAAGATTTTCTAGCGATTGTTATTATTAGTAGTATATAAAATTATTAAATAAAAATGATAACATAGAACAAAATTGAGATTAATTTTCACCATTATATTTATCTAAAAGTCTCTACAACTTTCTTAAATAACCCCATAAAAGTCTCTATTTCCTTCAAAATAGGAAATTATTTCTAATTAATATTCAATAAATTTGAATTCAATCAAATATCAGGCATTAAATATACTTAAAACGATATTAAAATATAAAAGTTTAATCAATATTAATACAAAAGTTTGGTTTGTGCTATATAATACAAAAGTTAATAGTAGTTGCATGAACTGATAATTAACAATCATAGAATTGTAAACATAACAAAATCCATTATTAAACTAATATTAAATTTTTAATTTATTTAATATTTATAGGTTAGTTTTCATTAAATTTTAAAAGATGTGGATTTGTAACAAAAAATCAAATAGTACATTTGATGTTAATATTTATTTTAAAAAACTATTTAATATTCATTAGACATTGAAATGACTATCAATAATATTTTTAAATGAGTTACACTAAAGTCGCATCCCATTTAAATTTGAGAAGATATTTAATATTCATTTGAATTCTTACATTAATTTTAATAGATGATTATCTATCTATTATATTATAATACTTTTTATTTGTGACTAGATATTAAAATACTTAAAAGAGTAGAAAGAATGGATTAAGGAATAATCAATTATTTTAAGAAATTAATAAAAATTAGTATCATTATTTTAAGAATCAATAAATAGACTTAAACAAATTTTTGTTATTTAGACTAAAAAATATTTTATTAATTAATGAATTCAATCAATCAAAAGGACTCAATCAAATTATAATTATCTTTAACTCAACTAATATAGTCAATCGATTAGGATAATTGCTTTACCATCAAAGAAACATATGTATGAAAAATGTTTTCATTTTGGTTCATTCGTTCAATCTCATTTCTATCTTTGCTCAGATGACATTGTTGATCTGATTTCCTCCTCCATTCATTCATGAAATTATCATTTATTCTTATTTTCATCTCAATTCCTCTATGCTTTTGGTAGTCTACTGAAACAATTATTGCAATGCCATTATATAAGTTCACTGTGTTTTTAGTTCAATATTTGACATTTTTTTATAGACTTAACGATAGTTGTGTTTTTAGTGCAAGATTTGGTATTTTTTATTGTGTTTAATTGAATGTTATTTGACAGAATCAAGAGGGGGCTGAATTGGTTCTATAGGGTTCAATAATAGAAAATTTAAATAATTAAACTAACAATTGCAATATAAATAATCATAAAAACTGAAAGTAAAGAAGAAAAAGTTGAGAGAAATGCATTAACGAATTTTATATTGGTTCAATCATAATTTATGACTTACATTCAGTCCCCAAACAAATGCTAGAGATTTTCTTCACTTGTCAAATTTTCTCTTACAATGATTCCGACAAACCTTTCTCTACCTTACCTTCAAGACAAAGTTACAATGGTTTCTTTCACTAAGAATACTACCAAACCTCCCTATACTTCTACTCGAAGAAGAGTAACAAAAATAAAAAAATGCTACTCACACTCATTTCTTTTCACAAGAATAAGTCTTTAACTCTCAAAGGTTGTAGTTGTTCTTATCAATGAGTTATAATAAGTTTTGGACTCTCTCTAGAGTGGATACACAAGTTTAGAATCAACTAAGAGGAAAGAAAAATAGAGATAACAAGATTATAGTGCTTCCTCATTTTTGTTTTGAGTAATTGTTGTGTCTTCATCTTCTCCAAGACTTCCTATTTATAATAGAAAGTTTCCTCATGTTTTTCTAGTCATTGGAGATAGAGAAAATTAGGGAAAATCAGCCACTAATTCATGGGAATTAATTCCATATAAAAAATGCATAGTTGCTCATTTGCCCAGTAATCGCGCTCTAATAGTCACTCATTTCCTTTGGTTTGTGTATGACAGCATATCATTTAATTTTTGAACGCTAAAGCATTCATTTATACTTGAAAGAGCTTGATCCAATCATAAAGTGGTATAAATGGTTTGTCGCTAACAATAATGGAAATCAAATTATGAATAAAGAAATGTTTTATAGGAAAATCAAACTTGAAAAATTTCCTTCTATATTTCAAATTTGAAATTTAGATATAAGGTACATGTTAAAAATCATTTTTAACATTTAAATAAATATTAAGAGATTTAAATAAATCAATCTCAACTAATAATAAGGTTTGAATAAATCAAACACATATTCAAATAACTCAATTTACATATCATCATAAGAACTTAAAAACCTAACATTCTTCTCCTTTTTGATGATGACACCATTATGAAACATAATCAACAATTTGAGCATGACAAAGGAAATTAGAAATCAATAATCATTTCATACATCACATGTTTAACAATAATCAGAGTTGACAACAATAATATAGAAGTCAAACATATTAATGAGAGAGAGCTTAGAAAAGGCTCCCCCTTAATTCAAGAGCCCCTCCTTAATCCTTGGAGGCTTGTTATGCTCCCCCTTAATCCATGAACTTACTTTAAGGTTAGCTCCCCCTAATTGTTCATGCTCCAAATTGATAAACCTATCCTTTCTCTATCTGCACCATAAAAAAGGTCAAGTATAATGCAAAAATAATCGAAAAACTCATAGCAAAATTTAAAACTAATTGAAAAGATTAAAAGATTCAAAATAGATTGAGAAAAGCATTTTGAAAAGAGATTGAGTGGGACTTAGTCCTTGCAAGTTTTATTGGTTCTCCATAGAGTTAGCTAAAACTTTTCCAACTCTTCATCATCTTCAATAATTTCAACCATTCATTATCAAAACTTATCCTTTGAATGAATTACTTGTTTTCCTCATCACTTGGGATCTCAATAAGAAACATAGAGGATCTTTGTTTAAAAAAAAACCTCCATATGTCATTGTTGCTCTATTTCTCTTAGATACCTTCTCCTGCATACAGATTTGAACTAAAAGAAATTTCCAATTAAATGCATAAGTTCAATTCCAAGCTTAAGATCTTTATACTGGATTTGGACATTCACTGACTATATATATTAAAATATTTGCATCATCAAATCATCATACTATCAACAACTTTAGTTTATATGTCACTTGGTGTAAGCTTCAGAAGAAATTCTCCAAGGATTATAAACATCAAAGCTTATGACAAATAGCGAATAGTTTGAAGAAACAATATTTGCGAATAGTTTGAAGCATAGCAAAAACTTATTCATAAAAACAATCAAAGACCCAAAGTCATCATTTGAGAATAAAGTCAATTTGGAATTTAGCACAACAAGCAATGAACATCATTTTTTATTTTTTATGGGAACTATTATGCAATTTATAGGGGCAATTAATATAAGGACAAATACTAGTGTCCAATAATACAATCTAGCCAGTCTTTAATTTATCAGAGCATGTCATCTGAGTTCCAATTACAAGTACTAGCGTAAGGACGAAGAGAATGAGCCAAAGCCTTCAAAAATTAATTTCAATGAACATGGAAACATATAAGCAAGCATTTGGTACCAAACTCTAACATTGGTAACATGCGGATTTTACTTCAACTAAGCACTAAATAAGCTAAGCAAGAATAAACAAAATCATTCTAAAATTTCAACTCAGAACCGATTCAACTCACAAAATGCTGCGGCGGTGGAGATGTTGCTGTTCTATGTGGAACTCAGAAAATTGTAAGCTTCCTCTATGCTTCAGTGGCAGAAGCTAAAAAGCTTTGCAGCTCAAAACTAACCAAACGCAAACGAACTGCAAATTGGGGCACGTTAGTCGTTAGGAGAACGTGAAAAGCAAACTGACCAAATGCGATCTGACCAGAAATGCAAACGGCAAGTATGTTCGGCTTTAATCAAGGAATTAAATTTGTGTGTGAGTGATTTGAGAGAAACAAAATAGAGGAGGAAGAGCGAGTGACAAGAAAGAGAGAGCATATTTGAGATTTTAGTTTTTATTTTAAAGAAAAGAAAACATCAAAGGACTAAAAAGCCCTTAATGAAAAAATGTGAGCAGCTGAATGTCCCATATAAAAAACAGAGAAGAAGAGCAATTAAAACTCACAACTACATCTTAGTTACGGGTAGGTTTAATATGAATCTCTCAGTCAAAGGTCCATGATAATACCTTTGACTTTACATATGATTATTAGTAAATTTTTGTATTATTTTTATATCTTTTAATTAATTATATTTATACATGAGTCCTTGTTTGATTTTTGTTATTTGTTTAGTTTTTGTAAGTGTACTGTAATACATAGCAGAAGAATGACGAAACATTAATTGTGGTAGAAGATCTACCTGCTATGTCAGAATAAATTCAAATAAATGTTATTGTTACTTTTAGTCTGACAGTACAAATGAGTTGTTGTTAGAAAGAATAGTGAAAATATTCCTAACATCTAATAAAATATTCTTAATAGTAAAAACATGCACTGCATGTTAGGTGCATGATGAAAATTTATTTAATTTTATCGAAGTAGACATTAAAAGTTGGTGATTGACATCACACTTGTGTTTTGCTGGAGTCAAAAGGAATGGTTTTTACTGTTTGTATTTGATGTTGTTAGGGTTAGGGGTAGGGTTAGGTATCTTAAATGTCATTATATGCTTCAGTTTATATGTATTGTAGGTGGCATATTATTATTTGTTATTAAAATAATATATTTCTAATATATATTTTTGAATAATACACATGAAATGAATATTTGCTACTGCCATCACTCTTTTTTTTTTGGTTTTCAACAATTTTTTAATATAAAATTGCTGAGAGTAAACATAATTAAACAAGCAGTAAGTTAATCTTAAATAACTCAAGTAAGGACACTCATAATATTTTGTGTTTTTTTTTATCATTTTGATTATTTTCTATCCTTTGAATTCTTCATTTTATATTTTTTATCTTTTAATTTCTAATTAATTTTTTAATTATTCTCCATTAAAAGAAAAAAAAAACTAAAAGAATGAGGACAAAAATGCATGGGCGTGGATGGTCTGCATTAATTTGTTGGAATAATATGAATACAAATTTTGTTATATTAACTTATCTATTGTATTATATGTATATGTTTGTGATATTGTTATTTATTAATTTGTTGTTAAATAATATGAATATATTTTTTTTGTGAGGTTAGAATATGACATTAGTAGAGTCAAATTTAAAAGGTTTATTAAGTTTAATATTGTCAACTTGTTATTTGTAGAGATTGGAAGAGTTATACTTTAGTAGTTTGATTAAGATTATTTAATATGAAATTTTTATTAGAAAAAATTAATCATTTATTAATTTGTTCAAATTAAAACTCTTTTTAAATAATAGTGTAAAATTACTTTTGTCAATTCTTTTTAAGGATAAAATCTTTTCCTCTAGAAATTTCAACAAATATTCTTGACATTGATTTTCATTTATGCATGTTGTATAATTAATTAATGAATAAAATCTTAATTACATCATAATAAAAATAAAACTAAAAAAAAAGAGAGAGAAAATTATCGTGTAAGAGAAAGTAAAAAAGATAAACATTATATTGATGAGAAAAAATTAATAAAATAAAGAAACGTCGTAGCAGAGATAAAGATTATAATGATGTCAAAATTAACTGTAATGACTACGACCAACTGCCCTAATCTCATTGTAGGTAATACATCTACCAATTTATTGTGTTGTGAGGCAATAACACATAACTATTCTGCAACATCTATATTTCAGTGGCCAACACATTAAAAATAATCAATATAGTTGGTACGCGTAAAATACACTAAGAGCAAGTGTACTCTATTGCTAAGTAATATAGAACTTGAGTCCTAGTTATCGATCCTACAAAGAATAAGTGATAATTACTAGATTCGCTAAATCTTTGTTATTCAGACAATTGAAAGTGTATGAAGAAATTCAAGTTAAAATCAAAATAAATAAATAAAGAAAAACAATGAACAATTAAACAAAGAAAATATAATCAATGAAAGAGAGATTAGGGCGCAAGGTTCACTTGAATCCAATTATTCATATTTTCTTTCAATTATGATATAAGGTATTCTTTTGCCAATATTCTCTTATTTGCTATTGAATCTCAATGGTCATGGATGAAATAATATTCTATTTCTAAATTAAATTACCTATTTAGTCATTTAGCTGAATTAATTAGGAATGCATTAAGCTTCAATTCAAGAGATGAATTAACATACATGTCAATTCCATTGGTAGAAAAAATTGATGTTTGGTCATTCACCAATCTAATCTTAGACTTACCATATAAATCCACTCATTGAATGCGGATGGTCACCGATCAAATAATGAATTAACACATGCTAAAAGTGATCAAGTTATGACAAAAATGCAAGTAATATGATAAACCCTAAAGAATTACCTTAATCAAATTAGAAATCAAACCCAAATAATTAGGGAAACAAGATCCCCCATAACCCTAGCTATAGGTTTAGCTACTCATGTTCAATACAAACAAACCCATATCAAGATACAAACCCATGGAAAAAAAACCCAAAGAAAGGGAAAAACTAGAAAGAAAGAGAAATAAAAAACCCCTTTAATTGAGATTATGATCTTCAAGCTTTCAAGAATTGATCCTCCTTCGAAGCTGCTCTCCAAGGTCTG
Source organism: Ormosia semicastrata (assembly GCA_029884595.1). Taxonomy (NCBI): domain Eukaryota; kingdom Viridiplantae; phylum Streptophyta; class Magnoliopsida; order Fabales; family Fabaceae; genus Ormosia; species Ormosia semicastrata. The sequence continues at coordinate 7,534,709 of JAQQTO010000045.1, forward strand.
CTACCCAAAATAACTCTCAAGATTAAGGATTTTCTGTATAATATGTTTAATGTGTTGTCTGTGGCCTAACTTTTCCTATTTAATGAAAATTATGTCTGCTGTTATACACTCAGCGCCTAGGCGCTCCTTTCTGAGCGCTTAAGCGCTCAATCATTTAAGTCAATACGCATTGCTGCTTCTCGCTGCGCGCTCAGGCGCTCATTCTCAGCGCTTAGGCGCTGAATCACTAATTCACCGTTGCTGCATATGCTCCAGGCGCTCAGGCGCTCCAACACCAGCGCTTAGGCACTGGTCACCTGGTGAAATTTTCTCTTTTTCTTGCTCCTTTGAACGTCCAAACTTCTCTAAGTATAAATACCTAACAAAAACACATAAAACACTTAATAAAAATACAATTAAACAATACTAAAAATATAACAAAACTAATAAACAAAATTCAGTAAAAATAAATAAAAAGAATATGAAAAATCAAGGAATTAAACCGTAAAAATATGACATGTTGACAATTCATCAATAGCTAAACACATTCAACCTAATCTTCCTACGACTGATGCTTATCAACTCGAACACAATAGCATCTCCTAGCCTCAAATGGAGAGCGTCCTCTACAAGAGTTGGCCATCCATTTGTAAACCACGTCTCCAACGGGTCTAGTGGATGGCTATACCAGTCCACTTCTGTAGTGTATTGCCCATCTGAAAGTTTCCAAGGACGATCACTTAAGAGTTGCAAATTTCGGGAGAAATGTCGTGGTATCACCTACAAACGACATGTGAATGTTTAACTGGGATGGAGTAATAAAAAATGAAACGATATTAGCTAATAATTTTGGGTTTAGGACGATGGAGTAATAAAAATGAACAATTTTGAAAAGTTAATTTTCAAGACTTGAGAAGAATTAATATCCAAGTATAATTAATTATTAGAAACAAGAAAACTTCCATTAATTTGGATGAACATATATTAACTTGCAACAAAGGCATATTTGCTCAATGAGAGAGAGAAAGAATGGATATAAACAAGCTAATAGACAGCCATGAGAACTAATTTCGTACATATTAAAAAGGCTTTAGTAACATTCCCTTTCCATACCAATTTGTAAATAAACAAGTTAAAACTAGAATGTTCTTCAATTTTCGCAATGATAGCATACTCAATGGATCAACCTATTCACTTTGCCTAGTTTAATTGTCTGGTTTCTTCTTACTCTTACTCTGCTAAGAAAGAAATCTGTAAATATGTGCTCATAGTTTGATATTTTTTCACTTCTTGTAGAGGGTAAAAGAGTACAACATTCAACCACTATAGCATAGCAAGCTAGCAACATATGCAACATGGACATTGCCTAATACTGAACAAGAAATCATTTCACGATAATACACAAAAAGACAAACTTTGATATACAACAAAAAAAAGTGTATGAATGCAAAATCACCAATGTCAAATATTTGAAGGCGATTGCACCATATTTGACCCACCCATGGAATGAAAATCTGGAGATTTCAAATTGTGCTTCCAAGAAGCCTTGTTAAAAAAAACCCTTACCAGACCATAATCTATAAAATAGCCAAGCTACAGGGAATTTGGTTGCTATTCATTTAGAGCTTCATATAATAATAATTATCAACTAGTTAATAAAGAGCATTTCTTCTAAGCCATTCTGTATGAAATATGTATGGCTTAAGATCATGTGAATTCAAAACACAAAATCTAGAAAACATCATTATTAATTAAATCTTGTGACTTTAATAAGTTTATATAAATTTCATTTCAATATAGTATATTGCTGATTAAAGCAAGTTCTTTCAGGATTAGAGTTCAAATTCAAATGTCTTCTTAGTATAGGGTAATTTGTAGGACAGCGACAAAGCAAATAACTTCTTTGTATTATTCCAATAATATAACAAAACCATTAGTTTAGTAAGTAACCAGTATTGGACAAAATGCATGACTCTAATACTTAGCTTAAAGATTCATGTAAACAATCTCAAAACTTTCAGATTAAGTGTTCTAACTTTTATCATCTATTGTAGTAAATTGCAAGAAACAAGTTACCATGGCAGTTAGATAAGTTAAGATCTGCCACATCTTGTAGCATGGATTGGCGGTAATGAAAATGTTGAATTGCATCTGGAGGGTTAACGATGGTTACTTCTGGATGTTTATCCTTCAAAATTAAAAAGACAAGTAAAAAGGTTCAATAAGACTCATTGTAATATTAATTCAACAGACTACTTAGAAAGCATGACATAATCAATAATTATATACTTCCAGTCAGCCATCAATATATATACAAGAAAAGGTTTAACACTAAGATAGATATGGCAATATTGTAATTCATCATCTCACAAAACTACCAAGCAAACTTTTTTAGCATTATATTAACCAAAGACTACTCACACACTTAATGTATTAATAAACCATTTGTCAGAAGAGAAGACCACCAAGATGCACAACAAAGATTGTGAAAAATCCACAACAAAGATCAACAATATTCTAATTGAAAATATTGCTTCTAAGCAACTTAAAAAGAAGACTTCAAATTCAAGCAAATTAGAAGATGGGACCACCAAGATCCACGACAAAGATTGTGAACTCATGGGCTTGACATGCCTTCTGGCTAAGAACCAGACAACTTACATTGACACTATTTCTGGGGTTCTAGGTGCTTTGATGTTAAGCACTAATAGCTCTGACCCACAATCCTGCACTCGAAATAGTGATGGAAAGCCTCTTGCCATTGATTACTCTAAAATGTGGAAAGAAAGCAAAACCTTTTAATTGTTAAAAAGAGAAAGCAAATCAAACGCTATAAGAAAATTGTTATTTCTTTCCCAATGATAAGGTCGGAGCTCCCCTATACACGAGCTAACCACCATCGTCCCTCAATGCGTCTACCGTGGACGATTCGCAACCATCGCCAGCTACCGCACAGTTGCAGGTAATTGATCACTACCATCCATTTATTTTTCTACCCATCTAACAGTTTTAATTTAGAGGTTCATTAGTGGACCTCATTTAACGAGGTCCATGTTAAACTCACTCCTTTGTTTCTATTTCTCCCCGTAGTTGCTTCTTTTGATTGAAAAATTAAAACTTGGAAATTTTACAAAAAAAACTTAAGAAATGTTTAGATATGATTCCAATCAAGTACTAATGACATAATTATCATATAATATCATCATCTCATCTCATGTACTTCAACACACAAATTACATAATTAACATAAAGCACATAATATGCTAAGATATGAGCAATATAAGTAAACATCTTAAATATTGTAATTCAAGTATTTCTCATGAATTTTCCACTTAAGCACATCATGTATAAGAAAATTATCATTTGGATAAAATAAAAGAACATGTTATATCTCTTTCATTTACCTTTTTACCATTCCCAAAAATTTATCTTAGTACGAAGGTTCATTGATAGCAAGAAGAACTTTGTTACCTTTATATTCTTTGCATAGCAACTTACTCATAAAAGAAAAATAGTTAACACATAATATGTTTTGAAAAAAAAAATTGAGCAAAGGCAATACAAAAAATGAGTTGATATTAGTTTTACCAATTCCAAGGCTTATCCTTTCTCATTATCTCCAATGTGATAGTTCTTCCTTGTTTAAGCTTGTGGGAAACAAAATTTACTAATTCTTGAGCATCCAATATCAAGGAATCATTGTTCCTTGATGCTTGTTTTTAAGCCTACCTACATGATAGATTTCTCCTTTGGTACCCAAATTTTCTGGGTCCGTGGGAGTTAGAACTTGAAGAACTAACCTTAGTAACTTTAGGAACCCACATAATCATAAGAGCATTTTTCTTTATAGCACATGTATGTGAGATATGTCCTTTTTGTCCACAATAGTTACAAGTCACATATGGAGCTGTAAAAATACTTACTTTCACACAAAAAAATCTTATAGTATTTTTTACTTTTGCATTGATTAAGTCCTATTCCAACTTTATCAAAAGAGCATTTTTGTTTTCCCAAAAGAATATCTAAATTCACTTTTCCTTTCACAAACTTTGCAAGATCTTTAGTAAGCTCAGCAACCTTCTCATTCAGTAAAACATTTTCAGCAATCAATTTTTGTTCATTTTCATTTGAAACATTTTCTAACTTCAAAAGCTCAACTTCTATTCTTAACTTCTCAAGTTCAACAAAACCATTATCATACTTATATTTTAAAGAAAAATATGATTTAGATAGCGTAATAAAATCCTTTAACAATTGTTCAAACTCATCATTTAGTTCATCATAAGAAGAATAATGGTCAAAGTCATTTATCTCATCGTCTTGTTCACTTCTTACCATGAAACACACATGAGTCACCTCATCTTTATCTTCATGTTCACTTTCCGATGAAGAGTCATCGCAATCACTCCAAGTAGAGCTTGCTACCATTACTTTTTTGTTGTTTAGCTTCTTTTGAAATTTCATCTTAGTGAGAGGACAATCAGATTAGTAGTGACTAACCTTTCAACATCTATAGCATACAATTTGATCTTCTTTTAAATCATTCTTTTTGAATTGATGCCTTTTCCTTGAATTAAACTTTTAGTTGTTGAGTTTGTAGAGTCTCTTGGTTAGGAGTGCCATCTCTGCATCATCTTCCACATGGTGTGAGGTTGATTTGGCTTTAAGAGTAACTCATTTCCTTGGTGTGTTCTCTTCCTGCAATCTATTAAGAAAAGTTGATTCATAGGTTATGAGATTACCTCTTAATTCATCATAGGAAAATGGTGTCGAGGTCTCGTCCTTCTTGAATCGTAGCCACCTTTGATTGCCATTCTTTGGTGAGGCTTCTTAGTATTTTCCTTACTAATTCTCTATCTATGTAGACCTTCCCAAGTTCATTAAGGGTGTTGATTATGTTTGAGAATCTCTTGATCATCTCATCAATCTTTTCTTCATCTTTTATGTTAAACAACTCATACTCAAGAACAAGCATGTCAATCTTTGTTTCTTTTACTTGGCTTGTTCCTTTGTGTGTCACCTCTAACTTATCCCACATTTGCTTGGCCGTTTTCACCTTGAGATTTTTCTAAAAGCGTTAGGATTTACGGCACAATAGAAGATGCTTTTGGCTTTCGCATTTTGTTCCATCTTCTTCATGTCTTTATTATTGAATTCCTCTTCAATCTTCTCCACTTCTTTGCCATCTACCTCTTTCTTTGGAATGGATGGTCCATTTTTTTATCATGAGCCATAGTTTGTAGTCAATAGACTAAATGAATATTCTCATGCGCTCTTTCTAATAAGTGTAGTTTGACCCATCAAAGTATGGTGGCCTTGAGATGGATTGTGCTTCAATGATGTTTAAGTTCATCGAGTTTCCTACCATTGAACCTCCAAGGATCGACTTCTCAAGCAGTTAGGCCTTCTAGAGAATTAAACTCTTGATACCAATTGACAGAACCAATAAAGGGTGAATTGGTTTTATAAGGTTCAATAACAGAAAATTTAAATAATTAAACCAACAATTGCAATATAAAAACATTAGTAAAAACTGAAAGCAAAGACGAAAGAGTTGAGAGAAATACACAAACGAATTTTATACTAGTTCGACCACAATCTGCAACCTATATCTAGTCCCCAAGCAAATGCTCGAGATTTTCTTCAGTTGTTGAATTTTCTTTTACAAGGACTTCGACGAATCTTCCTCTACCTTATCTTCAAGGAAGAGTTACAATGATTTCTTTTACCAAGGATACCACCTAACCTCCCTCAACTTCTACTAGAAGAAGAGTAACAATAGTTTCTTTCACTAGGGATACCATCAAACCTTCCTCTACTTCTACCTGAAGAAGAATAACAAAAATAAAAGAATGCTACTCACACCCATTTCTTCTCACAAGAACAAGTCTTTAACTCTCAAATGTTGTGATTGCTCTTATCAATGACCTATAATAGGTTTTGGACTTTCTCTAGAGTGGATACACAAGTTTAGAATCAACTAAGAGGAAAGAAAAATAGAGATAGCAAGATTATACCACTTCATCACTTTTGTTTTGAGTAATTGTTGTGTCTTCATCTTCTCCAAGGCTTCCTATTTATAATAGAAAGCTTCCTTATGTTTTTCTAACTGTTAGAGATAGAGAAAATTAGGGAAAATCAGCCTCTAATTTGTGGGAATTAATTCTATATAAAAAATGCATAATTATTTCTTCTGTTCTGGTAGTTGCTCCTTTACTCAATAGTCACTCTAATAGTCGCTCTTTTCCTCTGGTTTGTATATGGCAGCTTATCATTCAATTTTTGAACATTGGAGCATCTATTTACACTTAAAAGAGGTTGATCCAATCATAAAGTGGTGTAAATGTCTTATTTCTAACAATAATGGAAATCAAATTATGAGTAAGAAAATATTTTATAAGAAAGTCAAATTTGAAAACTTTCCTTCTATACTTCAAATTTGAAATTCAAATATAAACCACATGCTAAAAATTATTTTTAACATTTAATCAACATTAAGAAATTTAAATAAATCAATCTCAACTAATAATGAGGTTTGAATAAATCAAACACATGCTCAAATAACTTAATTTACATATCATTATCAAAACTTAAAAACCTATCATTATTTATTATTAAGAAACGATATTATTTTGTTATATATTTCATAATATTTCTTGTTTATATATACATATGGAAATATTTTTTTGCAATATTGTAGGAGATCACAAATTTATATGAAAATAGAGATAAAAAAGAAATTTTATATTAAAATATATTAATGTCTCTATCTATAGGGAGAAAATTGTATATGAAAATATGTTTGGGTTGGGTAACAAATTGCATGTTTTTGTTTTTTTTTTTTCAATTCTAGCATAATGATATTGTTTTATATTAATTTTTAAAAAAATTAAAATAATATTTTTTATATTTAAATATTATTAGAATATAAAATTAAGGTAATTGGGTTGGTATGAATCTGATAGAGTTGAAAAAAAATAAAAATCTCATGCCTGAATTGATTGATGTCGGGTTAATTCCACCGGTTTGAACGAAAGTCAACTCAATTATAAAAGCTAACCCATATTTTATAGAATGATTTAGGTCAAGTTAACTGGATCATCCATATGGGAAAACAATATTTTAACACTTTTGTGATGTATAAGTTTGTGCACATCTAAAATTATACAAATAAAAAGATATGCATGCAAGTAGCCAAAATATTATTACTCTGCACAATGTATAAAACTTTTTAATGAAAGATACAAACATCTTTTTGCATATGTTTTAATTTTTTTGAGATTATAATACATAAATATTAATTGTTATATAAATAAACTCTTTAATCATTTTAAAACTAACTCATTGTGCATTGCATGGGTACAAATTTAGTAATCAAACATGACAACACTTTTTAATGTAAATTATAAATATAAAATATAGAATAATATAGAAACTATTAATATTATTAAATTCATAAGATGAAAGTGTTAATAAGAAAAAGAATTTTAAATAAAAGTAATCACATATAATATGTTGGAATATTTTTATAAAATATGTTCTTAATAAAATATATGATATTGTTTGGAAAAATATATATATGATATTGTTTAATTAAGATGCCAATAGTTACAATAATAAAATCATGCTTTAAAAAAGTTATAAATGGCAATGAAACTGAAAATGAATTTGTTCAAAATGAATTTAAGTGGATCACCTGAAAATGTCTCCGGTAGGTTGAGGGTGGTGTTCTCCTCGGTGCGGTGGCAGCTGTGGCGAAGCAAGGAGGTGGTATACCTACAAAGGCACTTCAATGCTCAAGTTAAGCTATGCACTAGGATAAAAGTGTTTAGGGTTTAGAGAGATGCCAGAGTGATTTAACCTGTTATTTATAAATTGGGTTTGCTTAGTAATTAAGCTGGATAGAGGGGAAATCCTCATTTGAATTGAGTATTAGTGAGTAGTTATGGCCATGATAACTGTTCCTCTAAAAGGAGGATAAGGTGGAGATATTGACTCCCAATCTATGTAATCATTGGGGAGAGGGCTACATGGGACTGGAGCTGGGATCCGGGCCAACAAGGGTTGAGTTGCTCCATGTTGAGCTCTAACTCATATACCAATCTAGAACAGTTGCCTTAAGTTTGATGTTCTTATATGATAGTTAAGTGTCATGATATTTAGTCTGAGGCCAATAGGAGCAAGAGCACACCCTTGACATGTTTCCCAAAATAACTTTCATCAAAAATAAACATCCACTCCTGTGAACCATGGTTACCATACCACGATGGCTTTGCATGACTTGGAGGGATCATGGTACCACTCAACGAACCTCGGATAATGAACCTGTGGATTCTACATCTTCAAAAGCATCTTGTGTTTTATAACAAACCACGATAAAATGCCCCATCACTGCAGGAAATTAGTTGAAGGATTCTCTATACCGGGTTACGGACTTACAATATATTTAATGTGGCCTTATGGAGTCCGGCTTAAACATGGATCTGTTGTGAGGCGTTTGAAATGAGAACATTGATGATGATCACGATGGCCTCCTCTACCACCACCACGACTACGGCTTGCACCATTCATCATATTCTACCAACGAAACAGCCACACAAGGTTTTGGATCAAAGGGACAAATGGCATCATCATCCCCCTCATCCATGTTCTCCAAAGACACATACTCCTCCAAAACAGCCTAGGCTATCTCCGCTGGATCCAAATCAGAAACTAACCCACCCATCCTACAACACAGAGTCTTTATAGGACATCTTATGAGACTCCTCTTCTAGATTAACAATCTTGTTCTCCATTGATTCTTTTAGAACCTTTACCTCACGACAGATTCCATCACCACTTCTTCTCCCTCAGCGACATGCATCTTGACTTTCTTAGTACTTATGACAATCTGGTCCTCCTCCTCCTTTGATCTTCTCTCATTGGAACTATTAAGAGTCCCACATCGCCTGTCTCAATCTTCTAGTGCGGTTTGTATATTTGTTGGGTCACTCCACTTAATGCCAATTGATTTTAGGTTAGAATCTAACACGGTATCAGAGCCAAGATCTCATCTTTGTTTCCGCCTACTTCGTTAGGCTTGTTTCCGCCTACTTCACTAGGCTTATTTGTTTCCGTCTGTTCTGTCCAGGCATATGTGGAGGGGGGTGTTAAGAGTCTCACATCGCCTACCTTAATCTTTCAGGTGCGGTTTATATATCTGTTAGACCACTTCACTTAATGTCAATTGGTTTTAGGTTGGAATCTAACAAGAATCCTTAGAGATCTCACCATTCATTTCTTTATGACTGTCAATTGGTTTAGGATAGAATAATGCTAACCAGACACAACTTAAAGTCTTAATACATAAATATTTATCTTCATATACTAAAATCATTTTAGCTTAAATAATAACCTTAATTAGAAAGCTAAGTTAGTGCATAATTTTTTTTATCTATCAACACATGATATTACTGATAATTCAAAAGCAAATATTAAAATATAAAAAATAAAAATTCTTAAAATATTCAAATTAATGATGCCAATACTCTAAAATATTATTAGCAATTAAAATATATATTACTCAAATTACGTTTTCCATGCATTCCACCGTTTGTTTTAAATCTAACATTTACAATTATAAGCTAATTATTTGTCATTAAAATATTTAATACGTGAATAAATGACAATCATTTTCATTTTGAAAAAATTAACTCCACACCAATATAAAATAAAAATTAGCGATTATAGTTTACTAATAATAATCAATTAAGAACATCAAATATTTATAATCAAATTCAACTTACTAAAAGAATTTTTAATACAATACATGGAAGTAATAAAAGAAAATAGTGTCAAGAAATTAAAATTATGATTAAAGTTTTTTATTTTGTCTAAAATATGCAATCAATAATATCAACTTCACATACTATACCCGATATATAGAGAAAAGAATAATTTAACAATAATATATACATATATATATATATATATATATATATATATATATATATATATATATATATATATATATATATATATATATATATATATATATATATTATACCAGAAATAAGAAATGCATATTATCATAAAAGAAAAATATTCACATCTCTGGTAACCAAACGAAAAAAATAAAACATCTCTTAATGAAGCAAAATATTCTTGTTATTCAACACCAGAAAAATGAATTATTATAACTGCTTATAGAGATTTTGTCAAATACAAAAGAAATGAAGATAATCAACGGTGGTTCATAGAATATAATTTTTCAATTTTTAATAATTATTTATTTACATTTTATTCAATATTTGATTGTGCTAATCTTCAGAGAAAATTTGTTACTTATGAAATTAACAAAGTTCTCATTTTTTTTATTGTGATCAAGTAATATCCGACCTATCTTCCATCCACATCAATTAATTCACCTCCCCAGTCCAATCAAAGGGAGATCATTCACGTTAAAATTAAGAGATTTACAAAAATATTTCTTACAGCTTAGCACTAAAAAACTAATATACATGGGATTCAATGTTCTCATCTTAGTATAATGTAGAGGATATCATTCTCATTCAACAATATATGCTTGTCCTGCTAATAATTAAATGGCATAAAGTCACTTGGCAAGCTCAATCGAGTAATTATCGTCAAGATGAAGTGCCAAGGCATGACCAATGAAGGCAAGTGTATCATCCTCGATCCCGTAATTCCTACATTCAGATAAACCATGAAAAACGTTGAAAAGGATAATGAATCAGAGTATTAAAGTAGGTTAAGATAATTGCTAATTCCTCTATATCATATAGAGACTAAGGTTGTGTTTGGATAGGATATTTTAAAATTTCAAAGTATTTGAAATTTAAAGAATTTTAATTGCATCAATTCAATCTCCTTCATTTACAAACTACTTTGTTTGGATGCTTTATTAATGAAATGAAAATTTCAATACAATTTAATATAATAAACAAAAATAAAATGAAGTGAGTTTACTCAACCCACTCGCTCACCCCCTCCCAATCTTATAGTCTTGAAATCCAACCACCACAACCTCTGAAGAACATGACCCACAAGCCAACTTTTGATCAAACCAGGGCATCATTGACGGTGGAGCAGCTTGGTTGGGCGACGAAGTGAATGTGGCAGCATCGACATGACCATGGGTCAATGAAGGACGTGAAGATTCCCTCGACATACTATGGGTCAATGAAGGAATTGAAAGGGGATTTAGGGCTTTAGCCTGAAAGCAATGGATCATTGGGCGTCACCAACTATAGTGGCAAAAGGTGGCTGGAGACTCCAATCTTGAATGGCCATTCATGGCTGCCCAAATCGCTGCTACCACCGGAGAACCTCGACTGTGTCTAGAGAACCAGAATCGCCATTGATCGTGAGCACTGGAGCGCGGGCCCTCGTTCGATTGGGTTAGAGATGCAGCCAACTGCGCCGATGCCAGCACCGTCGCGTCGCTGGCGAAGGAGAATCGAGAGGAGGACGATGATGAGAAAGAGCCTATGGACTCTTGATGGAGGACTCTGCCACGAGGGTTCGGTGTCAGTGCCAGCGCCAGCAATCGGATCCGGTCGACGCGGTGGTTTGGCAGGGGTTGAGGTACCGGCGGCGAGGCTCCGGCAGGTGGTGTGGCTCTGGCAGAAATGACCTTGTGAACATGTTATGGGTCGGTAGAGAAGAAGAGGTCTGGTGTGAGAAGGAATTTTAGAATTCTACCTCTTCAGGAGGTATTTTAAATTCTTTATTTTAAACTAATAAAATACCTTCTTAAAATCCTTAGAATTTTTAAAATGATTCTGGGTAATATCCAAACAAAGCATTTTGTTATAAAGGATTTTAAATTCTTCCAATAAATACATTCCCTCTTCAAAATCCTTTATCCAAACACACCCTAAAGGAACATTGAGCCACTGAAATGGATATGACACAGCAATAAATGAAAATTAATCTTAAAATTGTTAAAAATAATAATCTCAGTTAATTGGTCCTGTATCATTCAATTGTGGTGCTCTACTAATAGCAAGTTAGACTACGAAAATGGTTTAGTATATGAACTATGAAGAAAAAAAATTCTCATTTCTCAAATATTGTGCTCAAAATTTCATTTTGGTGATTTCTCAAAAAATTCTTCATATTTGTTTATTTATTCGTTGACTTTGATGTGCTTTGTGCTAAGTTCATATTAAGGAAGATTTTTTTTTTAAAAAAAAATTAAGTTAGATATAAAGGGATGCAAAAACAATAAAAATAAGATCAGTTTTCATAATTCACAGAGTGTTATTAATTCAAATGAAAAAGAAAGGAAGTGGATGCATACGATATCAGCTACCTTGCTCTAACTTGATACAAATCTAGCCCTTCATGAGATTTTGGATCATTTGCTTCATAGTCTTGGACATAAATGAAGAACTTTCGAGCATCTCAAACAGTCCCATCAAAGGTGACTTCAGTGCTTCAACGTCTGTTGCTGGAACTTTGTAAATCTAAAAATAAAAGATATTTCTGTTATAAGATTTTACTCTTATGCAAGATATTTTATGAAATGTAAAGTTGGCAATATAGAAAAGTACCAATTATAAAGAGTTAAAAGTAATACGGAATATTGGGAGAATATTGCAGCATTATTACACTGATATATTGGGAGAATATTATAGCATTATTACACTGATCCTAATTGATCTAATATGGAATATTGAGAGAATATTGCAGCATTATTACACTGATATATTGGGAGAATATTGCAGCATTATTACATCGATATATTAGGAGAATATTGCAAAAGACATTATTACAGTGCGATCCTAATTGATCTAATATGGAATATTAGGAGAATATTCTATAAACATTATTACACCGATATATTGGGAGAATATTACAACATTATTACACTGATCCTAATTGATCCTTTCGTAATCTTTTTATTTGTATAGTTATTATTAGAATAGCCGTATCTGGTTTAGGAGTTTTTGTAGGAGTGATCTTAGCTAGGTGAGTGGTAGAGCTTGTGTATATATGTCTGTTCCTTTTGTAAAATAACACAGGAAAAATTCATGATTCACTATTTCTTTATGGTATCAGAGAGAGGTTACCCTAGGGTTAAACATACCTGGCTGGCGGCTATGACAGGAAAAGAAGAAGGATCAAAATCTTCTATGGAAGGAGGAGACGACCAATCTCAGAAGAAGAAACCATCACCATATGATCTCAATTCCAGCGACAACCCTGGGAGTGTGATCACGCAGGTACAGTTGCGGGGTGAAAACTATGAAGAGTGGGCCAAGGCTATGAAAACCTCCCTACGAGCACGACGTAAATGGGGATTTGTCGATGGCACCATAAAGCAACCGAAGGAAGGATCTTCAGAGATGGAGGATTGGTGGACCGTGCAATCCATGTTGGTGTCTTGGATTTTGAACACCATCGAAGGATCTCTGCGTTCCACTATTTCATACATGGAAAATGCAAAAGAACTGTGGGATGATATCGGAACGATTCTCAGTGGTGAATGGCCCTAGGATTCAACAAGTGAAACTGGAACTAGCTGAATGCAAGCAAGGAGGAATGACCATGGTGAACTACTATGGAAAGCTGAAAATGTTGTGGGATGAATTGGCGAACTACCAACAGATACCGACATGCGTGTGTGAAGGATGCAAGTGTGATATCAAAGGGAAGTTAGAGAAGCGGAGGGAAGAAGAAAAAGTGCATCAATTCTTGATGGGCCTGGATGATGTATTGTATGGGACAGCTCGCTCCAATCTTCTGGCTACTGACCCGCTGCCATCATTGAACAGAGTTTACGCTACTCTGATACAAGAAGAACGTGTGAAGACAATTTCCAGAACCAAGGAGGAAAGAGGGGAAGTTGTTGGCGTCGCCGTGCAAACTGGTGGAAAAGCAAGAGGTCATGGAGATGCAAAAGATAAGTCTACAATCTGTTGGCACTGCAACCGAACAGGACATGATGCCACAAATTGCTTTCAGGTGATTGGGTATCCAGAATGGTGGGGAGAAAGACCACGCCATGAACCAAAGACAAGTGGTCGAGGGAGAGGACAACACCAAACACGCGGTGCTCATCAAGGCCGTGGGAGAGGCACGAATGTGCGTGCAAATGCTGCTCAAACTTCCAATGGGGGAACAATTTTACCAACAGTGGATGCAGATAAGGGAGGCCTACCAGGTTTGAGCACTGAGCAATGGCAAACTCTGGTGGATCTCCTCAGCAGTCATAAGGGAAGCACCACAGAAAGAATGACAGGTAAAAATGCAGTGTGGATTATTGATACAGGAGCCTCCAATCATATGACTGGAGATTTGAGACTCCTCCGTGAGCTAAAGGTGGTGCAAAGATGCCCTGTGGGACTCCCCAATGGAGAACAAGCCTTTGCAACGAAGGAAGGAACTGTGACTCTCGAAGGAGGGCTAAAACTTGTCAATGTGTTATATGTGCCTGGATTAAATTGCAATTTAATATCAGTGTCCCAATTGACAGATGATACAAATTGTATTGTGCAGGTCACTAACTCTTTATGTGTTGTGCAGGACCGTACTCTGAGGACGCTGATTGGAGTGGGTGAACGAAGAGATGGGCTCTATTATTTCATAGGGATTCGTCATGAGAAAGCTTTCAAAGTTGATGATTTTTCCGTGTTTGATCTTTGGCACAAGCGTATGGGACACCCTTCCATGAAGATCACTCAATTAATTCCAAATGTAGGTAGGAGTGTGAATGGAAATAAAGCATGTGATGTGTGTCAGAGGGCAAAGCAAACTAGGGATAGTTTTCCTTTGAGCAATAATAAAGCTAGTAGTAGTTTTGAATTAATTCATTGTGATTTATGGGGTCCTTACAAAACACCATCTTCTTGTGGAGCTTATTATTTTTTGACTATAGTAGATGACTTTTCTCAGCCGTGTGGATTTATTTTGCGTGATAAAAGGGGAAGTTTCACAAGTATTGTTAAATTTCATTGCTTTAGTGGAAAGACATTATGAAAAACAAATCAAAATAATTCAAGTGATAATGGAACCGAATTCACATGTTTGAGAATGCGGTTTCTAGAGCGTGGGATTGTCTTTCGGACATCATGTGTAGGAACCCCCAACAAAATGGGAGAGTTGAAAGAAAACATAGGCACATCCTTAATGTTGCACGTGCTCGAAATTTCAAGGTAACCTACCTATCTCATTTTGGGGAGAATGTGTCTTGACAATCTGGATATCTAATAAATAGAACGCCAACACCATTATTGAACGGAAAAACTCCGTATGAGATGATAAATGGAGAGCCACCTTCATATAATCAATTAAGAGTTTTTGGGTGTCTATGTTATGCTCATAATCAAGGTAAGAAGGGTGACAAATTTGCTAGCGTAGTAAAAAGTGTGTTTTTGTGGGGTACTCTCATGGTAAGAAAGGATGGAAGCTTTTCGATCTAGATAGCATAGTGAAACTTACTTTGTATCAAGAGATGTTAATTTCTTTGAGAATGAGTTTCCTTTTGTCTCTCGATGAAACCTTGATCAATTCGTACAAAGATGTTGCGTAAAGGAATGATGAGGCTACCATTGAAAGTGTAGTGAGTGAGCACTTAGAAGAAACCACCGAAGATAGGATTGTAGAAGTAAGGGGGTACCGAATTGGAAAGCACTCAAGATGTTGCAACATCAAGTGAGGTATATCAGGATGATGATCTTTGAAACTGAATTGAATGATGAAGAATCCCTTGGTCGCGGTAAACGTAATAGGATTCCCTCTGTGAAGCTGCAGAATTATGTCACTTATACTGTCCAACAAATGAGCCCATCCAATTGTTCACTCCCTCCACAGCAAAAATCAGGTACGCCCTATCCTATAACGCATTATGTGAGTTGTGATAAATTTTTCGCCCAGATCGCAGGTTCCTTGCTGCGGTGATTGCAGAAACAGAACCAACAACATTCTCGCCGGCAAATCCAAAGATGAAAGATGGCGATCTACTATGCAGATGAAATACAAGCTCTTGAAGACAATCACACATGGACCATGTGCCCTCTTCCAGCAAATAAAAGGGCCTTGGGATGTAAGTGGATTTACAAGATCAAGTATCGCTCCAATGGCAGTGTAGAGCGGTTTAAAGCTCGCTTAGTCATTCTTGGAAACCATCAGGTAGAAGGAGTGGACTACACGAAACATTTGCGCCTGTGGCCAAAATGGTCACTGTTCGAATTGTTTTAGCTATTCTTTAACAAAGGGTGAGAACTTCATCAAATGGGACGTGCATAATGCGTTTCTTCATGGTGAATTGCAAGAAGAAGTATACATGAAATTGCCTCCGATTTCGTGACTTGCTCCACCAGTACGGTGTGCAAGCTGCGAAAGTCACTGTATGGATTAAAACAAGCTCCTCGTTGCTGGTTTGCAAAACTTTCCTCGGCTCTCAAGAAATATGGATTTTGTCAATCCGGTTCAGATTATTCCTTGTTCACTTTAATTGATAACGATGTGCAACTTGTGGTTTTGGTTTATGTTGATGATTTGATCATTTGTGGAAATAACACTGCATCTATTACGCGATTCAAGGATTATTTGAGTCAATGCTTCCATATGAAGGATTTGGGATTGTTGAAATATTTTTTAGGAGTGGAAGTGGCCAGATCACCTACTGGGATTTTTCTTTGCCAAAGAAAATACGCTCTGGACATTGTTAGTGAAGCTGGATTACTTGGAGCAAAACCTATGGAAACTCCGCTAGAGCAAAATCATAATCTCAGTCTTGCCAAAGGACAATTTCTTGACAATCCAGACAGGTATCGCAGACTTGTTGGTCGCCTTATTTATCTTTGCTTTACTCGGCCTGAGCTGTCCTATAGTGTCCATGTTCTCTCTCAATTCATGCAGCAACCACGAGCAGAACATTGGTGTGCTGCCTTGCGAGTGGTGCGGTATCTCAAAGGACCGGGCAAGGAATTTTTTTAGATAAAGCCTGCGATCTGAGATTATATGGATGGTGTGATGCTGATTGGGCTGCTTGTCCTCTTACTCGACGGTCTCTTACTGGTTGGATTATTTTTTGGGTCGCTCTCCTATATCTTGGAAGACCAAGAAGCAACAAACAGTATCGCGGTCCTCTGCTGAAGCTGAGTATCGCTCGATGGCCAAAACAACATGCGAACTGAAGTGGGTGAAAGGTATTCTCTCCAGTCTCGGTATCAAGCATCCCACCCCTATGCAACTCTATTGTGATAGTCAAGCTGCTCTCCACATTGCCAAAAATCCTGTCTTTCACGAACGTACGAAACACATTGAAATGGACTGTCATTTCGTGCGTAATGAAATAATTCATGGTCATCTCCAGCCCTCTTATGTGCCTACTCGTGTCCAGCTCTCAGATACTTTTACTAAGGCCCTGGGACGTGCACCGTTTCATTCTTTGCTTGGCAAGTTAGGCATTCAAAATCTTCATGCTCCAACTTGAGGGGGGTAATACGGAATATTGGGAGAATATTGCAAAGCATTATTACACCGATATATTGGGAGAATATTGAAAAGTATTATTACACTTTGATCCTAATTGATCTAATACGGAATATTGGGAGAATATTGCAAAGCATTATTACACGATATATTGGGAGAATATTGCAAAGCATTATTACACTGATATATTAGGAGAATATTAAAGCATTATTACACTGATCCTAATTGATCTAATATGGAATATTAGGAGAATATTGCAGCATTAATACACTGATATATTGGGAGAATATTACAGCATTATTACACTGATCCTAATTGATCCTTTCTGTAATCTTTTTATTTGTATAGTTATTATTAGAATAGCCGTATCTGGTTTAGGAGTTTTTGTAGGAGTGATCTTAGCTAAGTGAGTGGTAGAGCTTGTGTATATATGTCTGTTCCTTTTGTAAAATAACACAGGAAAAATTCATGATTCACTATTTCTTTAAAAAGAAAATGAAGTATATGATAACTACGGTGCATAACTGCATACCTTTCCCTTATTATACACAAAAGTTCCATCTACAGCAGTAGAGTTTTAAAACTTTGTAACATCTATGTGAATGAGAACACGGACCAAAGCTCCATTGGCCATCATAAACCACAAAAAAAGCAGATGAAAAGTTGGTTTGTATCATGAATGAATAGGAAATGGAAAACATACATCTTCAAGCAGAAAGTATAGTCAACATGATGGACATCCAATAAAACTCGGAAAAAAAAAAACAAAAATAAAAGTCATTTACTACATGGAAGAGAACTTGCATCAAATTTCGCTTTGTTTCCTCATATTAAAGTAAGATTGTTTTACGAAAGCGTTGTATGATCCAGTAGAAAAGAAGCAGAAAAACATGGTTTAAATATCATAACACTTGGGGAGCAAGAACCAAGAATGAGTATACAAGCACAGTTGTTTGTTGCCCAACTAAAATTTAATAAGTAAATTTAGGAAAGTTAGGAATCCACCTAATGTAGAGGTCCAACATACATAATTGCCTCAACAGTGAATGAAGGAAATAATATAAATTGTGATATGCATTTTTCTGTTGATCACAAGCCATGTCATATGAGTCCAGTTACCTTAGGAATCATATCAACATTAAACTCTCTGCTTGAGCCCAATGGATCTTGCAGTTTGTCATCTCCCCTAACCCGCTTCCAAAGCTATAAAGCAGAAAATGAGTTTTAAAATGAAAAGAAAACAAAACATGAAATAAAAAGGAGATGTTAAGAATGATAATAACTGGTGGCAAATGTGTAAAACCTATAAGGGTACTTTAGTCTTTTGGTATCCTATAATTGCTCCATGTACACACACGTATATATAATTTGTGCTTGACACGTGTATTATGGCTTACCAACTTTTTCTCTTTTCATTTTCATCACATGCTATTTAGAGCTTAATTATTTTTTCTTCACAATTTTTTTTTCATTTTTTTCCTAAAAAAGCAGAATAAAATAAAAAATCAATTTGTTTAGAAACCCTTTCTCCCTTTCCCTTGGTGCGCCACCCTTCCCCTTTCCTAGCAGCAACACCCCTTCTCCTCCATCTGGCAATGCTTCCAACGTAAGGACCAATGGCAGCTCAACCTCTAGTGACTTGGGTAGTGTGTCCTAGGTACGGGTTTGTGTGGATCTCTTCATCGGTTGGCTCGGTTGAACGTGGGAGGCTATGATCTGGCTGGCCTGGATGGTTGGAGGGTGGTTGGTTGGCGACGTCTAAGGCAGTTTCTAGCCAGATTCGTGTTTATCAGTGTTGTGATATTGTCAAGTGCACTAAATCGTAAAAGTAATAAAGTGATGAGAAAAGTATCGTTCCCACGAAGATTACACTATTAATTACTAAATTCGTTAAATCGACACTACTCAAGTTATCGAAAATATGAGAGTTGATAAGAATGTAAATAAAAGAAAACTAACAAGAAAATATTTAAAAATAGCACGAGTAAAATCAAGGATGAAAGATAATAATATCAAAGTGTTAGGGTTCAGATTTCACTTGAACTCTTTTGATACAAATTCAAATATTGGTTTAACTAAGTTCTATTCCATGATTCATTATCAAATTCTTAAAATTAATTAATATCAAATCCTTTAGTATATTAATCATCTTCACACTAATTTGAGTTAACCAATCCCTTAGTATAACCCCAAATAGAGAAGACTTTATCAAAGACGAGGAAATAAAAGACAAGATCACACAACTCATAGTGTCTATTCTTAGTGATTGCAGAAATTATGGTATTTATCACAAGTTCTAGATTCGTGCACAATTTTTTTAAATCATACATAAACTCTAAAATCATTCCCAAATTGATCAGATTAAGAAAAATATTAAGAGAAGAGATAAACACGTAAATCATGAAATAGAAACATAGATTAAACACAAAATCAAATTTACATCACCCAAGAATAAGATCTATCATAACCCTAATTAGAGAAGTTTAGCTACACGTGAAGAAAGAAGAAAACAATTAAAGAAGATAATTCAGCAAACTCCATGGAAGATAAGTGGAAAAGTTGAAGAAAATCTCTAATCTTCAAGCCTGAATGTGCCTACACCCAATTAGGATTTGTGCCTCTACTTCTCTCCTTGAATTTTTCATGTATTTCCTAAACCAAAAGAGAGCTACTTTGCTAAACTCGTTTTTTCTCATTTTATAGAAAAGCTAATAGCTTTTCATATCTAACTTGCATGATTTTTTTCACCCTTCAGATGGCCAAATTTGTCCTCAATTTCAACAAATAATTTATAAGATTTTCTGTTAGATTTTCAATGCCTCAAACGGCGTATTGATCTGATATCTGTAGCTCAAAATATGACTCAATTAATGAGGAATGGTCATTATAATGTGGGAATCCGAATCAAATATCTTTGAGAATACTTATCCAATCTTCAATATTAATGACAGCTAAATTACAGAAAGTTTTCAACATGAGATTTGTAAATCTCTTTCTTAACTTTCAAATGCCACTAGAATCAGGTAAATCTTATACTTATAGAGAAAGTTATCCGTAATTTACTGAGACATCTTTGATAGCGATACTTTCTTTAATTAATCTTTGACCAAATCTCTTGTTTCTTATTTCTTTTAGTTGAATTCATATAAATTAGGAAACAAATATCTCACTCAAATTAAGAAACTCCTTGAGATCCTTGCATTAAACTCAAAGATGCTTGGTTATCAAGTAGAGATTATTCGCACTCCAATTAAGAATCTAACTTGATTCTTAAAATTTATGAATGCTAGTTGACTTGGTCAAAAGAGAGCTACTTTGCTAAACTCGTTTTTCTCATTTTATAGAAAAACTGATAGCTTTTCGTATCTAACTTGCACGATTTTTTTCATCCTTCAGATGGCCAAATTTGCCCTCAATTTCAACAAATAATTTGTAGGATTTTCTATTAGATTTTCAATGCCTCAAACGGCACATTAATATGATATTGTAACTCAAGATATGACTCAATTAAGGAGGAATGGTCAGGATAATGCGGGAATCCGAATCAAATATCTTTGAGAATACTTATCCAATCTTCAATATTAATGGCAGCTAAATTACAGAAAGTTTTCAACATAAGATTTGTAAATCTCTTTCTTAGCTTTCAAATGCCACTAGAATTAGGTAAATCTTATACTTATAGAGAAAATTATCCCTAATTTGCTGAGACATGTTTGATAGCGATGCTTTCCTTAATTAATCTTTGACCAAATCTCTTGTTTCCTATTTTTTTTTTTTGCTGAATTCATATAAATTAGGAAACAAATATCCTACTCAAATTAAGAAACTCCTTGAGATCATTACATTAAACGCAAAGATACTTGGTCATCAAGTAGAGATTATTTGCACTCCAATTAAGAATCTAACTTAATTCTTAAAATTTATGAATGCTAGTTGACTTGATCAAACTTTATCATCCACTTTGTACACAGTTTTTCACATTCTTAATACATGAATTGGGTTTCAATGTCTTCATGAAAGTTGTAGAAAATTTTCTTATCTTTCCATAGACACCAAAATTAGCTTAATCTGAATTCTATTGCAAAAGTTATGCTCAAAATACTACAATAATATCCTTATGCTCTTCATCAAGATTTTAATAACCATGGCTAAAATACCACAAAAGCCCTTAAATTCTTACAAAATATAATAAAAATACATTTAATTCAGTGGGCCTAGAATTCACTTAATATCATAAATAAATAACAATCCTTATCTCAAAATATTCAAATTCATGTTTAAACAAATATAAAATATGTGGGTTTTCTATACACATCAAATACCACTAAACTTAAACAATTGCTTGTTCTCAAGCAATGAATAAATAGTAAAAATAACAGTAAGAGTTCTTTTGTAAAGATGTCAATCATTGTAATTCAAAAATTCTCAAAGAAATCTCAAGAATCCAAATCCATAAATAACTCATTCAAATGCCAAGAAGTTAAAATACTCAATCAAGCATACAAATTTAACAATGCGCAAACAACTTAACTTAAGCAAGTTTTCACAAACAAAATCATGAATCCATATGCACCCGGGTGAGACAACGCACACAAAACAATATCTAAAACCTCAATGGCATAACTGAATTGATGAATGAATGTATGTTCCAAATATCATAGGCAAAACTACTACTCCTTTCTCCACTAATGTAGTGCACATTTTCAAAGGATCAAAAGGTCTTTATTATGGTTGTAATGGGGCCAAGAGGTGAAAGGTAAAACAAAGAAAAGAGAAAAGAAAAACCAAAATATAATAGAGTCATGACGAAGAAGTTCAAAACACAATGAAAATCAAGATATATTATATAAAGGAAAAACTTCATTTCAATTTACTAGCACACTTTTTTTTTTTGAATATTAACCATTACCCCAAAATTATTTCTTTGCAACACATTAGGTGGATTTTTTTTTCTCATGATGCTAGACTTTGTCTTTTCTTTCATTCTTCTCCCTTTATTTTCAACATTCATCTCACTTGGATCCTCATTAAGTCTCTCCCTTCCACATTCAGTCCTCTCTCAAAAAAGGTAGGTAAGTGTTTAAAGATCAATGATAAAGGTGCAATGTGGGTAAATGAAAGAAAATAAGCTAATAAAAGGCTCAAACGGGGTTCCGAGGGATAATAATGATGAGTGGGAAGTCTAAGACCATGATGAGGTTAAAGAAAGAATGCTTAGATCATCTCCTTTTAAGTACACACTAGGATTTCGCCTCAAAAGGATGTAGTGGAATTGTTCTAAGATCGGTGAGGTAATTAGATACTCACTTTAGCACACATAGTTCTTCTTTAGGAACACACAAATTCAACCAAAAGTTTAATGAACTAATGCAAAAGAAAAATTGAATGTCCAAAGCAAAATATGCATGACAGTTATGAAAAAATCTCTAACCTGCATAATCCTGAGTTAACATGAATCAAACTCTCTTGGCCTAAGATCAATCTTCGAAGCAATACTCTTACTTTTAAAACAAATTAGTTTATGCATATGCTTAAGTGAACATGGATTTAGGGTGATGATGACAAAATAAAATTAATAAAAATAAATAAATAAATATAGAAATAAAATTCTAAAAGAAGAAAGAAATTTTTTTGGAGGCTGACAACTATATACACCCCCCTATAAAGGCTCCGAACTCAGGGAGACACTTAAATCGACTCAACATTAACTTCAAAACAAAAACAAAAAATTGTTGGTCAATAAAATAAGAAATAACAAACTAATAGCAAAAACAAATAACTAACCGAAACCGAAAGGAAAAAAGAGTAAAGAAAAAGAAAGAAAACTTGGATTGCCTCCCAAGTAGTGCTTGTTTAACGTTATTAGCTCGACATTGCCTTTTGTTCAGGTTGATCAAGGTGGCTTAAAGTAAGAGAAATGAGATGATTCCTTCCCCTTTTCAAAGCAGTGCTTCCATCGTTGGTCAATGATCTTGGAAATGCCTCTAAAGGCATTTTGAACTCGACTTGGGACTAGTTGTCCCAAATGTGCCTTAGCATGAGAGATTCCACTAGGCCATAGTAGTTTCAATTGATCAGAAGATGAGAGACCAGTTTGCAAGGAAGCATGGGTCATGGGAGGACCTTTCTCTGTTTCAAGAATCTTGGAAGTAGGAGGATCAACATTGCATAATGGTGGGGTGTCTTTGATAGACAAGGTTCTATGCTTCTTAGCTTGAATGATATTGATAAGGGCATAGAGATCTGACATTGGGGAGGATTTAGCATCCCCAAAGACATTGATTATCACATAGTCTCCTTCTCTCTTAATATGAGTTCACCCCTAGGTACATCAGTCACAGCTCCTGAAGTTGCAAAAAATGGTCTTCCAAGAATAAGAGGAATATCTACATCTTCTTCCATATTTAGAACAACAAAATCAGTAGAAAAATGAACTTATCCACCTTAACTAGCACATCTTCAACTATACCATAAGGGTGCTTGATAGATCAATCTACTAGTTGAAAGGAGATCATTGTTGACTTCACATTTTCAATTTCTAACTTGTGCATCATAAATATAGGCATGAGATATATACTCGCCCTAATATCACAAAGAGCTTTCTCAATAGTGTAAAGAATAGTGAAACTACCTAGATCTTTCAATTTAGGTAGCAGTTTCCTCTGAATTATAGCGCTGCACTCCTCTGTCAGCCTCATTGTCTCATCTTCCTTGAGTTTCCTCTACTTTGATAGCAAGTCCTTCATGAACTTTTCATAAGATGGCATATGCTCAAGAGTTTCAGCAAAGGGGATATTTATTTGCAGTTATTTGAAAACATCTAAGAACTTTAAGAATTGTCTCTTTTGCTTCTCCTTTTTCAATCTTTGTGCGAATGAGATCTTGGCATACGATAATGGTTTATATATTGTGCTCTGCTCACGATCCATCTTCTTTCTCTACACTTTGGTTGTTCTTTCTCAACCTCTCCTACTTTATTGCTATCTTGAATTGAGGCATCTTTAGTAGAAATATTAATTTTCTTTTTCTCAATTCCTGACAAGCTAGGTGTTTTTTTCACTTGTCCTTCCAAAGTCTTGCCACTTCTCAAAGTGATTACACTACAAGGCTCCTTTGGATTGACCACAGTGTCACTGGGTAGGGTACCTGGAGGTCTCTCTGTGAATTGTCTTGCTATCTGCCCCACTTGAGTTTCCAGACTTTGAATAGCTGTCTCTTGATTTTAAAAATTGGCCCTCGTTTCCTATATGAAATTGGAAGTCTATTACACAAAATATGATGTCTGTTGAGATAGTTTTTCAAGTGCAATTTCTAGATGAGACTTCTTCTCTAGTTGAGCATTCAGTGGTACCACTTGATTATTTCAAGAGAAATTAGGATGATTCTTCCACCTTGGATTATATGTGTTTGAGTATAGATTACCTTGGGGTCTTGAAAGATTGCTCATGTAATTGACTTGCTCTTGAGAAACAACACCTGAGTTGCTTGCCTTGTATTCACCATTGACATGGTTACTTGCACAGAAATCGCAAGTTAAGGCTTGGTGATTAACTGAGCTTACCTGCATGTTACCAATTTTCTTAGTGAAATTGGCGATTTGCTACGAAAGAGTTTTATTTTGCACAAGTATGGCATCAAAGGTGCCAAGCTTCATAACTTCTTGTTTAACCATAGACCTTCCACTAGACATATGGTACTCATTAGTAGTAATGGTTTCAAATAATTCTTGAGCTTCTTCAGGAGTTTTAATGCTAAGAGACCCACTTACAGATGCATCAACCATAGCCCTGGTAGGATGATTCAAGCCATTGTAAAAGATTTAAACTTGTTGCTAGATTTCAAATGCATGATGAGGACATCTTCTCAATAATTCCTTGAATCTCTCCTAGGCTTCATATAGAGATTCCCCCTGATTTTGAGTGAAACGTGCTATCTCACTCCTCATCTTGACGAACATAGACATAGGAAAGTATCGAGTAAGGAACTTACTCACCAAATCATCCCAAGTAGTGATGTTTCCTTGAGGTTGGGCTTGTAGCCAACTTTCAACTTTATTCCTTAAAGAGAATGGGAAAAGCCTTTGCTTGATGACATCATCACTTGCTCCATTGTATTTTATGGTATCGCAAAGCTACAAGAAATTGTTGATATGCAAATTGGGGTCTTCTGACTGATGACCCCCAAACTGATCTTGTTGCATCAGATGTAGAAGAGCTGATTTTATCTCAAATTATTGGCTTGTATTGTAGGTCACACTATACTGGTTGCAACCCTTTCAACAGATGGGGTTGCATAATCTGCCAAAGTGCATTTTCGTTCTTCATTTGTTTCAGCCATATTTTCTTCTTCAACTCTCCTTCCTTTTCTTGCTGCCCTTCTATTTGCTCTTACTATTTTCTCAATCTCCTGATCTAAAAGCAATGCTTTCAGATTTATGATTCCTCGCATAAATAAACAAGTAAACAAGAGTGAGTTAAAGAAAAACAAATTAAACAAAAAATTAAATAAAAAAATAAAATTAAACAAGAAAAATAAATGCTTAAATTTGTGTCTTTTTAACTACTATTTAATATTAACAATCAATAATTCCCAACAACGGCGCCAAAAACTTGTTGTGATAATAGTAAGTGCATCAAATCACAAAAGTAATAAAGTAATGAGAAAAGTATCATTCCCATGAGGATTACGCTGTCAATTACTAAATTCGTTAAATTGACATTATTCAAGCTATCGAAAATATGAGAGTTGATAAGAATGTAAACAAAAGAAAACTAACAAGAAAATATTTAAAATTAGCAAGAGTAAAATCAAGGATGAAAGATAATGATATCAAAGTGTTAGAGTTTAGATTTCACTTGAACTCTTTTTATGCAAATTCAAATATTAGTTTAACTAAGTTCTATTCCATGATTCATGATCAAATTTCCAAAATTAATCAATATTCAATCCCTTGATATATTAATCATCTTCACACTAATTTGAATTAACAAATCCCTTAGCATAACTCCAAATAGAGAAGGTTTTATCAAAGACAAGGGAAAAAAAAGGCAAGATCACACAACCCACAACATCTATTCCTAGCTATTACAGAAATTATGGTGTTTATCACAAGTTCTAGGTTCATGCACAATTTTTCCAAATCATATATAAACCTTAAAATTATTCTCAAATTAATCAGATTAAGAAAAATATTAAGAGAAGAGATAAACACATAAATCATGAAATAGAAACATAGATTACACACAAACTCAAACTCAAATTTGCATCATCCAAGAACAAGATCCATCATAACCCTAACTAGAGAAGTTTAGTTACACATGGAGAAAGAAGAAAACAAAGAAGACAATTCGGCCTGAATGCGCCCACACCAAATTAGGATTTGTGCCTCCACTTCAAGCTTAGATGCGCCCACATCAAATTAGGGTTCGTGCCTCCGCTTCTCACTATGAATTTTTCGTGTATTTTCTGAACCAAAAGAGAGCTACTTTGCTAAACTCGTTTTTCCCTTTTTATTGAAAAGCTGACAGCTTTTCCTATTGAACTTGCATGATTTTTATCACCTTTTAGATGACTGAATATGCCCTCAATCTCAATAGATAATTTATAGTATTTTATGTTGTATTTTCAATACTGCAAACAGAGCATCGATATGATCTTTGTAGCTGAAGATATAGCTTAATTAATGAGCAATGGTCAAGATAGTGCAGGAATACAAATCAAATCTTTTTGAGAATTCTTATCTAATCTTCAATATTAATGACAGCTTCATTATAGAAAGTTGTCAACATGAGATTTGTATATCTCTTTCTTAGATTTCAAACGCCACTAGAATCAGGTAAATCACATACCTATAGATAAAGTTGTCCTTAATTTTGATAGTGATACTTTCCTTAATTAATCTTTAACCAAATCTCTTGTTTCATATTTTTTTTTTGTTGAATCCATATAAATTAAGAAATAAATATCCCACTTAAATTAAGAAATTCCTTAAGATCATTGCATTAAACGCGGAGATACTTAGTCATCAAGTAGAGATTATTTGTATTCCAATTAAGAATCTAACTTGATCCTTAAAATTTATGACTATTAGTTGACTTAATCAAACTTTGTCATCTATTTTGCACATAATTTTTCACATTCTTAATACATAAACTGGGCTTCGATGTCTTCATAAAAGTTGTAGGAAATTTTCTTATCTTTCCATAGACGCCAAGATTAGCTTAATCCGAACTCTGTAGTAAAAGTAATGCTCAAAATATTACAACAATGTCTTTATGCTCTTCATTAAGATTTTAATAAACATGTCTAAAATACCACAAAAGCCCTTAAATTCTTACAAAACACAATAAAAATATATTTAATTTAGTGGGCTCAGAGTTCGTTCAATATCATAAATAAATAGCATAATTCGTATCACAAAATATTCAAATTCATGTTTAAATAAATATAAAATATGTGGGTTTTATACACACATTAGCCAGCTATTCTCTGGCAAGGTTTGATGGCAGTGCTGGTTTTTTAGCCGATTTGGTGGTTTTACCTTGTCATTTATGGCATTTTTAGGTCAGATTCATGAGGCCTTGCATGGTTTTTTGTGTTTTCTTCTAGTTTGGCATCCTGTTGGTTAGTGGTGATATTTCCGGTCAAATTTGGCTAATTTTCTGGCGACCTATAGGCTTCTAATTTGTTGTTGATGTGTGTTCCCTCTATCTGAATATTCTTTGAAGGTGCCTCTTTCTCTAATCTTTTCGATGACTAGATTTGTGGTGACAATTGTGTCTATGTTTTCATGAGTTTAGTGGATTCTATGGTGGTTAACATGAGAGGTGGCCAGAGAGGTCTTAAGGGAGGGCGGAGTGGTCACCGTTCTAGTGATCTACCTACCTATTTTGGTTGTGGTGAGGCTGGTTATATTAAGAGGTTTCACCCCAAGGTTACTAGCACATCTTCATATACAGTTGTTTAACGTGCTGCTCATGTGATTGCCCAAGATGCTTTATTTCCTACCTGGTCTAGTGTTGCTCTATTTCCTATTACTTACTCTATCTCCAGTAAGCCACAAGTAACCTTATCTATGGATGAGTATGCTTATCTTACTTGCCTACTTCAGTCTTGGCCCTCCACAACTACTACGTTGGCCTAAACAGGTAATCCTACGGCTTCTCTTTCTACTACCTCTCACCACTGGATCATTGATTTAGGAGTGATAGATCATATGGATAGTGATATAGGTATCATTTCGTCTTTTGTCCTTTCCACTTCATTACCTAGTGGCACATTAGCTTATAGCTCTAATGCTACCATTAGTGGTAGTGCTATTGCTTATCCCACTAAATCTCTGACTTTATCCTCGGTCATATTTTTACCTAGTTTTCCTTTTACTTTGTTGCGTGTTAGTAAACTTACTCAATCCATTAACTGTGTCATTCTCTTTCATCCATCTCATTGTGTCTTGTAAGATCTTGGCATGAAGCAAGTTATTGGTAAAGGTCGTGATTTTGGTGGCCTATACATCTTGAATACCTCGTAGTGTATGCCTCTGTTACTTGCACTGATGCTCATGATCCTTTTGTTCTTTAATGTCACTCTCGTTTTGGTCATCCACCCTTGGCCAGCTTGAAGAAATTATGTCCCTCTTTACTTGATATTTAGGGTCCATGTCCTATTTCATAAAAACTTGGTTTTATATATTTTGTGACCTTTGTTGATGTTTACTCTTGAGTAACTTGGCTTTATTTTATGAAGCATCTTTCTGAATTGTTCTCTATTTTTTTCTACTTTTTGTGTTGAGGTGGAACATAAATTGAGTGCCTTATTTGTATCTTGCACAGTGACAATGCTAAAGAATATTTTTCTTTGATCTTTTCTACTTTTCTTTCACAATAGGGTATCATTTATCAATCTTCTTACATCGTTATTCCTCAACAAAAATGGGATGGCTGAATGAAAATATTGTTATTTACTTAAGACAACTCAAGCCTTGTTATATAACTTGTGTGTTCCTAAGGTGTTTTGGTCGGGGGCTATGACCACTACTTGTTACTTGATTAATCATCTACCCTCCTCTGTCTTAGATGGTGCTATTTCTTACTTTGCCTTATTTCCCCCCCACACCTTATTTCCTTTGTCTCCTTGTATCTTTGGTTGTACTTGTTTTGCTCAAGATGTAAAACCCTCACCTTACTAAACTTGATCCTTTCTCTCTTAAATGTGTCTTCCTTGGTTATTCCTATCATAAAAATGGATATTGATGTTTCTCTACTACTTTGGGTATATTCCTGGTCTCTGCTGATGTTACATTCTTTAAGTCTACTCTTTTTGATTTATCTTTGTGTTCTCCTACTCCTATTGCGTCTGAGCCCGATTGCCTTGTCTATGTTGAGTCATCAGCTCTATTTGTTCCACCTCCCATACTCCTTCTCGTCCTCCTATTACACAAGCTATTATGTGTGGCATCCAATAACTGATTGTGGCACCCATTGTCCTCCTTGACTCATCACCTCCACATACTGCTTTGTCTGTGGATCCTTCTACACCATTACCACGACCACCACCACCTGATCCTAGTATTGATTTTTCCATCGCTCTCCACAAAGGTAAACGCACCTATACTTACCATGTCTTTACCTTTCTTTCTTATAATACATTGTCACCCTCTTCCCTATCTTTTGTTGCCTGTCTGGACTCTGTTGTAGCTCCTAGGTCTGTGTCTAAAGTTTTGGCTCACTTTAGCTAGCGTGCTGCCATGGAGGATGAGATGAGAAGTCTTGAAAAGAATCACATGTGGGATCTTGTTCCATTACCTGTTGGCAAACAGGATATTATTATAAATAGATTTTTGCTGTTAAAATGAATCTTAATGGATTTGTGACTCTCTTGAAAGCTGGTTTGGTAACTAAAAGGTATGCTCAAACCTGTGAAGTTGACTATTCTAAGACTTTCTCTCCAGTGATAAAACTCACATATGTTCGTTCGTTCATCTCCCTTTCAACTATTGGCCCCTTCATCAACTAGATGTGAAGAATGCCTTCCTCCATGGTGACCTCCATGAGGAAGTATATTTGGAGCAACCACCTGGGATTATTTCTCAAGGGGAGTTCGAAAAAGTTTTCAAACTAAATAAATTTTTGTATTGGTTAAAGCAATCACATATAGCTTGGTTTGGGTGGTTTAGTACATCAGTGACTGAATTTGGCTTTAAGAGAAGTGCATATTATCATTCTGTGTTTTATTGACATACTAGATCTGGGTGCATTCTTCTAGTGGTGTATGTTGATGATATTATGATAACTAGTAGCGATAGTCTGGGTATTGACACCCTTAAAAATTATCTTTAGAGTCAATTTTAGATGAATAACTTGCGGGGGCTGAAGTATTTCCTTGGGATCAAGGTGTATAGAAAAAAGAATGGTGTTTTCCTCTCTCAAAGGAAGTATGTACTAGAATTGCTAATAGATATTGGAGTTATAGAATGTAAGCCTTATGATACTCCTATGATAGCTAATATGAAGTTAAATAATGAGGATGGGGATTTGTTGAAAAAACCAAAAAGATATAGGAAGGTTGTGGGAAAATTAGACTCCTTACTATGACAAGACTAGATATTGCTTTCGTGGTGAATGTAGTTAGTCAGTTCATGTCCTCACCCAGAACTACACATTAGAATGCAATTGTTCACATTCTGAAATACCTTAAAGAAGCACAAGGTCTTAGGGTTGTTTATCAAGATCAAGGTACATGCAAAGTGGATGGATTCTCTAATGTAGATTGGGTAGGTTTACCAGTTGATAGGAGGTCCACAACTAGATATTGTATCTTTGTTGGTGGTAATCTCGATCTTGGAAAAGTAAGAAGCAGAGTATTATTTCTTGCTCTAGTGCTAAGTCTGTGTATAGGGCAATGACTCAAGTTATGAGTGAACTCATATGGATATCTCATTTATTGAAGGAACTTGGTGTTGTGATCCATTATCCAATGGAGATATGGTGTGATAATCAAGTTGCTATACATATTGTTAATAATCCTATGTTCCATGAAAAAGAATGAAACACATAGAAGTGGATTGCCATTTCATTTGGGAAAAGCTTCAATAAGGACTGATTTTGTTAAATCATGTTTGAAACGGAGACCAGTTAGCTAATATCTTCACTAAAGCTTTAGTAGGGAACAGAGTGAATATTATCTGGTAGAGTAACTCATAGTAAGCGATTAATGGGATCCCCATTGAAGGGATATTTGGGTTTGTCAAGATTTGGTTCCTTACAGACTCAAAATCCTTATGAAGACCAAGGAGAACAAAAACCATGTACATGTTACCAAGCTTGTCCAACACCTTCTAAAGATCATCACTAGTCATAATTAATTTGATTTGTTGGATGGTGGTCCGTGCATTGTTGAGATAGGAAGGTAGGTCATGATCTATCATTTAGAGGGTTTCCAGGTTATAGATTGAGTCATACAAGGGCTGTATATCATTAGTATAGACACTTCGAGCCTTTTTTCATATGTCATAACATGATTTGTAGGAGTGATAGTTTACCAACAACTTTGGATAAATGGACTGTCATAATAAAGACACCAACTGATAATAAGCTTTCTGTTATTCTTCTCTCACATTAGCATCAATCTCCTCAAGATTCTTGGTTAGATGATCATAAAGTCCCTGACCTAAAAATCGTATATCAACAACAGCGTACCAATCTAAATAATTCTTATTGTTTAGTTTCTTAGACGTTATTGTAGGAGTGCCTGAGAAAGCAAATGAAATAAGACTATTCTATCAACTACGTGCGTATGTATTTGGCAACTCAGGCGATGAATGGAAGAGGGGAGCCAAATCTAGGTAGAAGAGGTCGAGACAAGTCAGACGATGTTGACAGTGGTCAAAAAAGGTGTTGAATGCCCCCTCACATATTGGTAGAAGCAAACTAACACTAGGAGCTGGTGGCAGCATGTGGCAGCTCCATTGGCAGCGTGATTTCGGTCGTTGGTCGATCTGGTGCAGGCAATGATGATGGTGTGGTTGGCCGGCAGAGATGTCGTTCAGAGGACTATAGATCGGTGGAAAGAGAAAGAGGATGGCCAGAAGGACAACACGACAGGAGAGGCAACGGATCGGGGTGGAGACATAGTCTACTGCAAAAAAAAATTCACTAGAGGACAATGGGTCTAGCAAGTATGCATGTTTTCAAGGATGCCTATCTTTAGGCTCTAGATACCAATTTAAGATAGTTTTCTAAAATGCTTAAGAGATAACCCTCATCTTCTTTGAATTATATAGATACAATACACCATCAAATCCCTCAATTGTAGGGATTGGAGAATCAATCTAATTATGAGTTTCCTAATCTATTTACAGAAAGAATCAATACATATTTAAACATCAATACTATCAACAAGAAGAAAGAACTTTGGTAGTGACACAAAATTTGTGAGATAAAGAAGATAAACTCAACATCAAAATGTAAATTGAGTAAACAACCAAGTCCCATAAATCACAAACATGACCCAACCTATCTTTCCAACCATCAGTAACACACAACAAACTACAACAACACAGACGATTCTCAATAAAAAAAAGAGTTGCCAAGAACCACTGTGAATCCAAAAACCACCAACTCGTCAACCACAACCAAACTAGATCAAAGCCTCCGTTCACCACCACCCCTGCCCTCATGAATCTCGCCACCTATGGCAACCCTCGACCCAAATCCAATATCTCAACCACCTTGAACTCACCACTTGTCAACAACCTTCAATAGCCATCACCGCCCACCTTGCTATGACCACCATCTCAACCCAACCACCAGAACACAACCCATTTACGAACACAAAACCTCACCACTCGAAGCCACCATCTTCGAACCCAAACCCACGACCACCAGGCATGGATTCAAGACCAGATCTGAACCAAATCCAGCACCATGTCACCCATGGCTGTCATTATACTCATCTATTCCTACTTTGCCTTCGAATTGCTGCCGACCTACTCCCATGGTCGCGCCCCTACTGTCGGACTTGAGCCCTTGCATTTGGGCCTCATGAATAAGAGCTTTACACTTTCAGACTCTCTCTTTTCTACCCTTTTTGGTTTATTCTTCCTTATTTTTATTCATGTTTTTATATATTTTATTTTCGAATTGGTGGGTTCTTTTGTTAACCCTTTGTTTTGACTAAAGCTGGTTGGCTTGGGCCAATTACTTGTGTTTTATTGATTAGTTTGTTTGTATTACTAAGTTAGGCTATCTCTTATGTGCTTTTGATGGATGAGGCTTAGAATGTTTAATTGATCATTTGATTAATACTAATTTGGGCCTATTAATCTTCTGATTCATGAATAAAATAAATAAATAAATGGAAAGAATAAGAGCACATAATTTTGATTAGTTGTGTTCTAATGTCTTCTATGTTTATTTTAGGCATTTAATTTTCTTGCCAAAATTTAAATACGAGATAAGATTCCAACGACAGAATAATCAAGATTAATCACGATGGCGGTGATATCCTGACTTTCCTGAGATGAGGAGAAATCTTATAATTTTTCCAAGAGCGCTAGGGAAGTTATAAAAATCTCCAATAAAAATTTTATTCTATATTCCAAGTTATTTCTTGTGACCATATCATTATACATTTGTATTAGCATTTTAATTTAGCTTGTTCACGTTTATGTTCATGCATAAATCAAATAATTTAAAACTGGCTAATAATGGAAAATTTGGGAGAGTAATAGGGTACTTATTAGATAAACTCTTTATAATACACTTGAGGCCTTTATATTGGATTTTGCTAGAAGCGCTAGTAAGGTGTACTTTGTAAACTAAAAAATAAAACATTTTTTAGTAGAAATAAAAATCTTTAAATAAATTGGAACAATTTCATTTAGCCCCAACATGATGATTATGGTGGATCAAAAATCTTTTGAATTATTTGTTCTAAAAATATATATATATATTTCTTTGCGAAATCCATTTCATGAATAGCTCATTTTGATAAAAACATTTTTTCAAAAATGAAATATTTTTGAAAAGCCACTTCTTTCGAAAATTTTAACATTTTTAATTCACCACTTTTATACAGTGCGTTGTGGGCTTGAATTCTGTTCCATAATAATGGCTATCTAGCCACACATTCCTTGCCTAAATCATTTATCACTTTTGATTATATGTTGACAAAATGGAACATGTATAAATAAAAAAAATAAAATTTTGTTTTAAATAATAAAGAATTGATTTAACTAATTTTTCAAATAACATTAAATTAAATAGGTAATCGTTTTAAGAATGGACGACGTAGGGCACTAATATCTTTCATACCCATAATCAACCTCCGAACTCGAACTCTGAAGCGTACACCATTTTTTAGGTGTCCGATCGAACCATTCCGTTCTTAATGGATAAATCAATTGGTGGCGACTCCAACTCTTGCATTTGTTTTCATCATTGTCATCCGTATTTCACATTGTTTTAGTTTTCCTTTACAAAAAATGGGAGTCTCACCGCTTCATGCAACGTCATTCCGAGAGGGACATTGTGATAGTAAATAAGAGATGAAGAATTGGAAGTAACCATTACATGGTGTGCCAACGCTCCTTTTCGCAAAGTGGTTGGAGCTTGGGCTTTCAATAAATTCTTAAGATTAAGATTAGCACTTGAGTCGCCCTTTTGAGCTATTTTGGGAGCATGTTTTGATGCAAAAAGTTTCAAAGATAAAGTTAGGGTTTAAAGAAGTGAAAATGTGGAGAACACGAGTAGTTATGAGAAAAGTATTTATAAAAAGAACTTGAAAAGACTAATGAGATAGGCACCAGTTAATGGTTACATATATCTAGGGAGTCATGCAGATCGTTGTCAACACTTTTTTTAGCTATGATTACCATTTTTTGAAATATGGTGAAAAGGCATGGGCCCCAAAAAGAAACGTGCGTAAGAATACATGCATATTTGTATCACATACAAAAACCAACTGGTTTCAACTAATATGTAGCCAGCATAATTGAAGCCAAGTAGAAATAAGTGGTAAAACTCATAAAAGTACATTGCCAACATTAATATATAGTAAATGCTAAGTACTAAGATACAAAGAAATACAAAATACAATTATTGTTTCAACAAAGAAGAGAACCAAGTTGTCGACTCTAACTAGGTTTGCTTTATGTTAGCTTGGAGAGTTTTGGCTTCATTGCCATCACTTTTAATCTTAGTAGAAATTGTTAATTTTTCTGCTATTTCTTTAGCAATTGAATGTTCTTTGGATTTGTTGACTTCTAAATATTTTGAGAAGTTATCAATCTGGATATGCTCTTGGGTAATGTTACCTTGAATCAAGCATAAGCGAGTCCTCGCAATAGCCAACTTCAACTTTAAATCTTCAACTTCTTGGACTAGGTCCTTTTCCCTCTGAAGTTCCATTTCATAAGTGACTTTGGCCCTATTAAGAGCTAGAGTTATAGCAGAATGCTCATTCTTGGTTTAAAGGGACTCTTGGACTAAGTCTTCACCCTTTTTCACAAAGGAGTTGTACTAGTCGATAGCCCCTTAAGCAGATTGAAACCTAAAAAATAAATAATTAACTTGTGGTCTCATAGATAGCAGCTCTTGGCTAGAAGAATCCTCCATGGAAAAGGCCATGAGTGAAATTATAGATGACAACCTGTGCCACGTATCAATCTCGACAATGACTTCGTCTAAATCCAAACCTAAAAACCATCTCAGCTCTTCAGAAGGCGTGAGAAGCCTCTGGCAACCAGGTTCTAGAGAAGGTGATGATTCAAGTTGTTTAGATAGGGCATCAAAAGTGTTGGTATCTTTACTCCATGGCTCATCATCATCATTAGAAGTTTCTGAATAGCACTCGCTGAATGGAAATTCTTGTTAACTCCAAATCCCTTTTGATGAGTGCTTTGATTTGGGTTTTGATAATTAATAAATTATTTTGAAAATATGTCATTATTGCTCATAGAATCTTAAAGTGCATTAACTTGGTCTTTGTGAGTTTCTATTAAGTTTTTATATGCAGACCTATGCTCTACATATAAGAAAAATCAAGTGGGTGACTAGTTCATCACCAATTGTGATTAGAAGAGTCACAACTTGAGAATAATCCAAGCAAACTTGAGAAGAGTGATCAAAGCCTTTGTATTTAAAGTCATAATATGATTAAGGTCAATTCAAACCATAAAATCTCAAGAACTTGCAAGAACAGATCAATAAAGTAAAGAATAGTGTAAGAGTATGTTTTTATGGTGAGGAACAATATGATCAAATCATGTTTGCATGAGAAAATCTACTAGAGAAGAACCAAGATTTGAGTTAATTCACAGTACCAGATAAGCAAGGTCATCTTAAGCTACAAGTTGGAAGAACTCACAAGACCAAAATCAAATCATGAAGAACTCTGGAAGAACAAGTATTCTCATGGAAAACAACAAGCAAAGATCATCACATGAGAAAACAAGTCAAGAAGAATAGAAGTTAGTTGAGCAGAGTTGAAGCTATATAGAACAGAAGATGAGTGGAGTAGCAAGGAACCTGCTCAAGTCTGTTCAGGACAAATTTCAGAATAGGAAAGATAATGGCTAGTTTGTGTCAAATGTGCATTAGAAGCTCCAGAATCATAACAACTAGTTTTCCAAGCCTATAAAAGGTTCAAAACT
Source organism: Ormosia semicastrata (assembly GCA_029884595.1). Taxonomy (NCBI): domain Eukaryota; kingdom Viridiplantae; phylum Streptophyta; class Magnoliopsida; order Fabales; family Fabaceae; genus Ormosia; species Ormosia semicastrata. The sequence continues at coordinate 7,571,784 of JAQQTO010000045.1, forward strand.
TGAAAAATCAGAGGTTAGAAGAGTTGCGAAGTGATCTAACAGCGTCATTCATGAACTGCACCCTATTCAACTCTGCTATTCTTTATCTACCTGTGTCTTACCAATTGTCTTGTTGTAGGTGTTTCATATGCTTTGTAAACTGTGTATATGCATTCTTTGAGTGATTTTAGAGAGCTACCCATTTTCTCCCTTATACCTAAACTGTGTCTATCCACTCTTCGAGTGTTGTTCGAGAGCTACCCACTTTCTTTTATATCCTAAACACTTAAACCTTGAGAGGTGAGTGTTGGTGAGTTAGTGGGTTGTACTAGCCACTGTGACAAAGGTGAAAGTGTAAGCTCCAAAGTCCTTTGGTACTTAGTAGTGCATATTATGTTTTGATTATAGCTAACTATTTTGAAAATTGGATATCACTGCACTTAGTATTTAAAATGGATTAACATGATTTTCCATGTAGTTTTTCTATTAGACTAACACATACAGGATTAAACTTGATATAAAAGAAGATTTCTGGGTGATTAGAAAGGCCTAAGAAGACCAATTTTTTACTAGAGAAAGTTCAAGGAATAGTTGACTTGGTTCCTGATTAACATGAAAAAGTTCACCTTAAGAAAGTCTTGTGAAGGTTCAACAAAAGATCTGAAAAGTGAAGATTTCTCATTCAACCAGATTCAAGGCCAAAACAATTGATAAAGAGCAGTTGAAATTATCTGAATCATCAAAGGATAATATTAAGTGATGGTGTGTTTGAATATGAGAAGCTTGGAGTTCACGCAATGAGAAAGTTGGTTGAGAAAGTATGCTGAGAAGGTTGCTCATGAAAATGTTTTGATGAACCTTCTCATTGATTAATACTTAAAAGACTTATGCTAACTCATCAGAAAGGACAAGAATAATGGATATCTTCCAAGGAAAGGACAGTTACAGTTAGAAAGCTTCAAATACTATATTCTCAAAGCCTATAAAAGGAACCAAGCCTGAAGATTTGATTTTTATGAACTTTGAACACTCATCCAACAACATAATAACAAACCGAACCTTCTCATCTCTGCTTACCTGATCTCAATTTTGTAAATCCTTTGCAGATATGTTATTAGCTTAGTAAATCAATGTATATTCAATCATTGAGTGTTTTTGAGAGCTACACAACTGATAAAACACCCATTTCATTATACTGATTTTTGACTGTTGAAGTGAGCTTGCAAGCTATGCAATTCACTTGATCTTCGAAGTGATTAGCTTGAAGAGGTTGTGGTGTAGAGAATACTCGTTTTATAGCTTAGAGAGGTTGGATTGTCAAAGAATACTCAACTTAGTGGAAAATATTGGTGAAAGTTAAGTACAACATGTAGCCCGCGTAGATTTAGGGTGAACCAGTATAAATACTTATGTTCATTTGTTCTTCCCTTTCATCTTATTCAATTTGGTCTTGATATTTGATTTTTATACTTACTTCAGTTGTTAAATTGAAACTGAAAAGTGAACTATTTTAATATACTGATAACCAAGTTTATCTTAAAACCAAATTTCAAAAAGGTTAAGATTTTAGTTTGGAAATCAATTATTGTTTGAAGTTTAAAGGAATCTCAGGTTTAGATCTTCAAAGGAAACTTTAACACTTGAAGTCGTGTGTTAATCTATTGGTCTTTTAATTTGAGAGTGATTATGGAACAAGAAGATTATATACAGAATATAGTTTTTAAAAGGAGTATTTTTAAATCACTTAACTTGCAGTGAGAAAGTTCCTTTTACTCAACCTACTAAACTCTCTTAAAACTTTCTCACCTAAAATTAATTGCTCATCTTAAACCTTCTCACTAACCATTTGTTTGAGTTGTAAACCTTATCTCTTCCAAGCTTGAAACACTTGAGAAAGTTGTGAGAATGTTAAAATTTTTAGGAAAAAGAGAACACAATTCAACCTCTTTTCTTGTGTTACTACCAACTTTAGAAAGAAGCCAAAAGTGGCTATAGGAAACAAAGAATACTTATTTGGTGTGAACGAAGCTAGAAGTGGTTATAGGAAATAAAGAATACTTGTTTGAAAGCTAGGAGCGGCTGTGGTTTACAAAGACTACTAGTTTTAGTGAAGAAAATCTCGGTGAGGAGTTGGGGACTGAATATAGCCCACATGACTCGGGTGAACCAATATAAATCTTTGGTCTTGAACTCTCTCTTCCTTTATCTCATTAATCTTACTTGCTCTGATATAGCTACACATTTACCCAACAAGTTTGTACAAGCTATTATATAAACTTTGGTTATTTACTCTCATACTACTAATAGTTTAAAACTCACTTTAAAATCTATGTTGAGCTTTTATTTCTTATTTAAGTTGTTCTTATAACATCTTATTTTTGCACAGCCAGTTTTTATAAGATAAAAACTAAGTCTAACTCAACTTGGTTTTTAAAACTAAGATTTTTAGTATTTAAGCTATTAACAATTAAAACCTATTCAAAGAATCTCTTCAAGTGTTAGAGCAAGTTTACAACCTTCAAAAAGTGTTTATAGAAAAAGTTTTTTTATTAGTATTACCTGTTGGTTATATTTGACTAAGTTGAGAAAAGTGCCCAGTAACTCCACTTAACTACATTCTGTATCTATTGCAACCCTTCTCAACTCCAAGTCAATAGACTTAAGAAAGGTTTGAGAAAAGAAATTATGTTTTGAAGGAAATATAAAAAATTAGGGTGCACAATGGAACCTCCATTCTTATGCATTTTCCAACTTCAGTTCCTCGTGTACGGTTTCTTCATTGGAGCTTTTGGATTCGAGAAGTTTGTATTGAGGTTAGCCCTTCATAGGAGGTATTGAACTTTTGCCTTCCACAAAAATCTTAGGTGAAGTAGGCTTATCGATTATCATGATTGATCCCTTAGGTTGTGATGGAGTGGTAAGAACAAGAGTGGGAGAAAGGCTTTGCTCTATGATGATCTATGTCGAAAGCAATTCTTAGGGAAGGCCATCATGCTCATCAGTTGACTTCTTGTCTTCGACAGAAGTCAATTTTTGAGAAAACTTAGCTAGTCATTTTCGTGTTATAGTCTGTAATAGAAAAATTCCACCTAACATTCTATGACAAGAAGTGATGATTAAGGAATAAAATGAGAAGCATACTTTTATTGTACAATATTTTGGTACTGAGGGACCAAGTTCAGCAACTGTTACCTTAGGAGAAGGCGCATTGGTGCCAAAAACATGTCTGCTCGACATAACACTTTGTTAAGGAATTGTCAAGCCCATGATACCAACTGCAAAATACAAGTGAAGGTTAGACTATTGAAAAGAATTAGCTAAATAAGCAATGAAAAGTGACTCATGCCATCAAACCTCAAACATAAAGAGTGGCATGTTCACTAAGGCAAAAAGGGCGTTTGACAACGTCACTAGCTTAAATGGCTTCAAGGAGATGAAAATATCAGTCGAAGGTTTCACTTGATAGGCCTTACCAAATTTCTGATTACAACTATTAAGAAAACAGTGTCGCTTCTCAATGAAGGCTAGAAATGCACACCTTATGTTATCTACAATGTGTTTGGGATTTCAAGTGTAACTGTAGATGCATTCAAAAACAAAAATCTTGGGACAATGAACTTCAGTGCCCTTGACAGTGACAGGGGGATCCTACAAAATGTGATTAATAACAATGGATTTTCAGGTGCATTCACGGCAAAAGATGAAGCAAGGAAGTACTTGTGTGCTTAATAGCAACAACGATATTCTTCATAGGTTAAATCATGAATGAATTCATCTACCCTGGCTTGGAATGTGGAGCTTTTTGGAACCCATGGTAAATAAATGAATATTAGTTGTGTGGGATTAATGGTTCATTGGGTGGTTGTTTTGTGAAGAATGTGATCAAGTTCAGTAAAATCTAAGGAAGAAGAAGAAAAAGATAATGATAAGGACATTACATATAGTGGGCTTTGATTTAAAACTCAAAATGATAGGATCAAGAAGCCAATGAAAAGTGAAGATTAATAAGAAGTAGAGCTATCCAATAGTTTCATGCCATGTGTAAAGGTTAGTATAAATAGACCGTTAATCCTAAAAGCCCAAATAAATTTAATTTAGCCATTATTGGAGCAAATTGTGCCTAAGCTTATTTTGAGTTAGGTATGCTTTGGTGAAACTTCGACTAAGTAGGGTTGAATAACTTAGTCGAATATGCAAACAATCGCGAGGTAGCTAATTTGTCAAAATTTATGACATTGTATAATTGTGAAGAAACATATTAAAAGTGACAAGTCGATAAACTTTGAAAGTTCAGATACAAAGTAATAGCCTATATAATGAAAGTTGCGGCCTAATTCTATTAAGTGTCAAAACATTTATTAACCCTACTAAATGTAGAATAATTAGCTTCGACCAGCTCAACTTGCCTGCAAGAGAATAGAGGAACTTGACAATAGATTATCGATCCAAAGAATGGGGAACTTGATAGTAGACCATCCTTTGAATGCGATGAAGCCCACTAAGCCCGGCTTGGAGGAATCCTAGGAACAGATGGATAGACACTTGGACCTATCCACTCTTCCATACATGCATGAAAAGGTGGGCTCCTTATCCATGTTAAAAAGAAAATGATCGACCAAGGGTGCGGTGACTTAGGAATTTTCTAAAGGGTTGCAATAGCCTTGGTGCATATATGCATGAAGAAAAGAGCTCCTTAAAGGAAGAAAGGCAAAAACATATTCATGTTCTTTATGTATGAATCCTTCTAGACTAAGAGGTTTCATGGTTGCCATGCATGAGGGGATTTTGATCAAGTCCCATTTATAGTGCACTTTATCAAGGTGTTATTGGTGGGTTAGGAAGGCATATTAAATGCTTGCATATGAATAGAACAAATTTGGATAGTGCCAAGATAACACCACCAATACTTGAACAAGTGTTGTCTCCTTATTGGTTAGCTTGAAGACAACAATTGGGGGCATATATGTTAGATACATTTAGATTTCGATAAACATATGGACAACGATGAAAAATAGAAAATTCTTAAATGGCGTCACATGGAAAAAGGAACAAGCAAAATATGGAGGTTGTCAACGAAGAAAGCATTTGCATGAAGAAAGCGACTATTATAGAAAGCATGGGGGCCAACCGTTGACTTGGTGCTAAGAACATGCTATGAAATATTCAAATAAAAGTGAGAAAGGAAGTAACTATCGCATGTGTATAAGTAGGGCATTCTAGAACATGGCAAAGGGCTTGAAACCTAACACTCCTTATACACATACAATAGGAACATAGTCCCTTAAGCACATTTATGTTTTCAGCATTTTTCTTTTCTCTTTTCATTTTGCTTTCATTTCATTTTCGTCCTTGTAATTCTGTAAGTTGCACTCTTATCCCTTTTCTAAATTCAATATAATACTTGTTCATTACACCCTATTAGTTTGGTTGTCGCATTTTGTGTTTCAACACATGCATTTGTGTACTTAGACACTGTGTGAGAAAAAAGAGTTCATAAAAGGAAGTGATTCCTTTCTCTAAATTAAGATCTAGAATCAAATCATCGACTGGGTTAACAAAATTTGAGGGAAACACGAAGATTCTAATGTCAAGAAAGAAAATACTATGTCCTATTAGCAAAGCTATTTTTGAGGTTAATAGCCTTTTAAAGTCTGCAAATAAGAGTCATATTGATATTAACCACAATTTTCTTCTTGTTAATCCTATTGATCTTTTGTCCAAACCTAATTTTAAATCTCTTGATTCAATTGAGATGTTTGCTAATTATATTCATAAATTGTGTGCTAACATTAGACGCAGGTTAGCATTGAATAGTGAGAATCATAAAAGTGCTTATAATGTGCTTTATTGGGATCATAAGAAGACAAAGATAATGCAATAAACATGCTCTCAATTTGGGAGGCCATTGCAATGATCATCGAGCAGAGGTGAGGGAAAAGAAGACGAAGATAAATCAGTTTAAACATAGACAACACAACCCTCTTTTTCATACATACATACATATATATATATATATAAAGTTTGTATTGAAATTTTAATTTTGCTAATAACTATCTGTTTAACTACAACTTTTGTCAACAACAATTTTGATTCCTGTTAGTAATTCGAAAAGGGATCTCTTCCTCTGAGATTCTCAAATACTTGTTGGTTTGCAAATGTTAAAAGCAAGAATATTCAGACCATCTTGAAAAGCAAAAGATGATGATGGTAATGAGTAAATTTGATAAAATAGACATAAAATAAAGCAATGTAGTTCGAAGTGTAGAAATGAAAGTATAGAAATAAAGCAAAGCAACTGGTAGGGGTGCACACGGGTCGGGTTGGGTCGGGTTTGGGGGTAAAAAATGTCCAAACCAATCAAATAAGGTCGGGTCGGGTCGGGTTAATTTTTTTCGTGTAACCCGACCCGAACCAACCCGATGATAATTGGGTTGGTTCGGGTCGGATGATCGGGTGGTCGGGTTGGTCGGGTTAGTGATCGGGTTGGTCGGGTTGGTGGTCGGGTTGGACCGACCCATGAATATTTTTCAATAGAAATTACTCAAAACGACGTCGTTTTTGATCGGGTCATCGGGTCGGGTCATCGGGTTGGTTCACCAAACCCGTCACCCGAACCGATGAAATAGTTTATTAGATCGCAAAACCGAGCCGTCTACCCGAACCAACCGGATAATGATCGGGTCGAAAGTAAACCCTAGGAAGCAATACGAATTTAGATTAAACAGTGCAAAGTAAATGAAGCAATTGAAAGTAAATGAAAGTAAAACAAAATAGTTACCAAAAAAAAGGAAAGCAAATCTGAAAGTGAATAAAAGCAATGCAGATAGACAGAAATCAAATGACCAAGTGATAATTCAATCTAAAGATGAAGAGCAATTTTGAAGGAAAAAAGGTGATTGAAAAATGAAACTTGTATTGATGAGTAAAAGTACGTAAAATAATCATGATAAAAGGCATATTTAACTAATTCTCTATTTTTCCATAGGTGTCACATTGACTTACAGGACTTGTGAGAAATATATGTGCAAGTATTTTCAACTATTCCAATCCCTTCACCTCATTAAGTATTTGTAAACAAAAAATGTAACTGTCATTTTTATAAGATTTTAACAAGTGTTTAGGTCTAAATAATTCCTTAATCCTGGCAATAACACTTATCTTGATATCAAAATAAGTACTTAACTTTTAAAAGCTGTTGTATTTCAAATTTAAAGTAGATTTGAATTTGAACATCTAACCACTCGAACCTGCTCAAAATCGAATATTCTTTAAAGCAATCTTGAATTCTTCTAAGTGTCACGGAGTCCTTTTCCTTCAATCTTCTTTCTTCAGCTTGATCCAATCTTCAATAAAAAAATTGATAAATCATATTCTTTGACTATTTAATCAAATCTCCTCTCAAGAAATCCACAATTCCGTTCTTTATCTCTTTTTTTTTTTTTTCTCTTTTTTACTCACATTGAAGATTCAACAAATTACTTAACTTAGTGCGAGGCACAACGATAAGCCTTCGACTTTTATCTAGAATCAAAAAAATTATTTTAATACCAACACTATCCAAACAAAAATTTTAAAAATTTTAAAAATAAATTAATTCAATTTAATTTTCATACACTTTGAATTTTTAAAAATCTTATAAAACTCCATTCAAACACCACCTCATGCAATTATCAAAATTCCAGTCCGTCATATTTCTTGCATAAAACACTTCTTGAAATGCAGTTACTTTTGGTAATGATATTTACCTTATTTTAGATTGCATTAGATAACAATCCTAATTTATTTAATAAACTATACTTGAATAAATTCTTATATTATCAACTCGGGTTCAGTGGAATCTTAGTCTAGCAATATGTCTTTACATCTGCCGTCTCGACACAGCCAAAAGTTCATATGTATCTTTTAGTGTGGTATCACCATCACCAACTTACGGAGCCACTTGCAGTTCTCTCAAGATAGACTATGACTACCATCAAAACATTCAACAAGCACCATGTTGCCCAATTGCACAAGATCCATCACCCCGCCAGCGTAGCCATCGTCATATTGCTGCCGTAAACATCACATGTGCCGTATTGGGGAGGGTACACAAGGTAGAATAAAACTTCAAAGGTTGAAGGAATATCTTGTAATATGTAGGGCCATTTTAGGATTAGTCTAGTTTCCATGTACCAACTTTCCTAAAAATTTAAGTTGGTAGATAAAGATACATGAATGTTTTTATTATATCTTTAACATGTCTTCTTATGCAAGAGTCCTTTGAACATAAGTGTGGATAATGCACATGCCTATCTTTGTTATGTGCTAAAATTCAACTTCTGTTTAAAAGAATTGAAGTGGTAAGGATTGAACTCTTGACCACTTAATCATAAACTTTTGATACTATATCATGAATTAACTTTTTTTAAAACTTAAGCCAAAGACATATAAATAACTTTATTATATTTATCATAGAGGGTCACATAAAAGCAACAACTGCAATCAATCAGGAGGAAAAATGGAGTTGCCCCTCCCCATCAAATATTGACTTATGACGAAAACTGAAAGAGAACCAAAGGGATAATGCTAAACTTTGCATTTATTTCATAAAGCAATAAGTCATGCAAATGGAGCCAATTTCTATCTTTGAGTCTTCAACATCGTTCCCACATGCACATGGATAAACACTTATGTACCTCGGAAATCTTCTACGATCTTTTGCTCAAGATTATTACATGCATGGATAACTATGACATTATTATGGCACGGAATATGCCAGGGTACCTCCAACCTTTTCCTTCTTGAAATTAATAACCTTTTCAAATAACATAGAGGACAGGTAAGTTTACCAACAAAGGCCTCATAGTTAATTAATCAGCTGGTGAAATCCAGTAATTTGCCCTTCATAAAATATGCTTTTGCTCAATTTGTTAACATTCCATCAAAATATGGTGGGAGAGGAACTATCACATTTTGTAGTTCTTTTTTTTTTTTACGAGATAGCTCAAATTTTGATTAAATTATAGAAATTGGCATATATTTAACCTTATTTCTAATTAAATGGAAGCTAACGTGTATACAATATATTTATAATTTACACCATTTATTAGGTGCACCCGTGCAAGCAGACGGTCTCAACTCAACGTCAAGATGTGGAATATTGTGTGACGAGAAGTAGGGTCAAGCTTTAAATGTTAAATAAAGCAGACATTGCTCCCAGCTGAGAGTTCACATCAGTCGGCAAAGTAGAAAATAAAGGAAAGATTCTTTATAAATTCTTTTAGAGTAAACTCTTATTTTCGTTTCTTTTAGATGTAACTGTTATTATTTACTAGTTCTTCTACCTGTGTGATGCATGGACAGAATACAAAAGAAAAAAATACAAAAAAATTAAAAATAATTTAAATAAGAAGGAAACGTCTACGTATAAGAGAAACTAACAAAATATTTATGTCATCAACATTTAAGAACATAAGAAAAAAAATTTGTTATCCAGCAAATCACATTTGTAATGATAGAATCAATATCTCATCTCAACAATAAACATTTAATCATGACTTTTGTACAATTAAAGAAATTGAGTAAAAGTAAGGCATACAAATAAATACAAACTAAACACTTTACACAATACTATTAACAACAGTGACAACAAATATCAAGTCATTTTATTTATTTATTTATATTATGTGGATGTTCTTTCAATCTTTGAGTAGAGTTATTGATATAAAAAATAAACTTAGTTTTAGATCATTTTTTTTATAAGAAACATGATCCATAGTATTTGGCAATAGAAGTATCTTAAGAGGTGTCTTATTTCAGGCCTCGTCAACTTGCAGCAAAGTTTAAAATCTGATAATATTAATTGGCATAAATGTTTTGAAACGACAACTATAGAAATGTTTATTCAAAATGTGATGTTTAAACACTAAAAAATAAAGGTACTTAAAGGCAGCTAAACCTATAATTAGAGTCACAAATTACAAAATAAATGACAAAAATCAAGGCAAAAATAAAAAAAATAGGGGGCAAAAGAGTGCATAAGCGGCATTTTTTAAGCTTGAAATGACTTCAACCTGGTTAACCCTTTGCGATGATGACGCTTTCTTCTTGAGTTTTGTGTTGATATATAATAATAACGATTCTGATGTCCGGATAAGAAGTTATGCCTAATTAAAGTTAAGTTGATCGTGTGGGATTCTAATGATCAATCTGCTCCAAATAATCTTCTGATACACGTTCCACGTCAAACCCTAAAAACATGGCACTGAATTATTATTTGTTTTTGATTCTTTATTTGATAGGTTTTTATTTGGTTATTTGGGTTTTAATGTTTGCATATGTGTCGTTCACGTGTGAAAATAGGTCAACACTATGTTGTAATTTTTCCTTATTTATAAAACACATTGCATTAAAATAGGTTGACACATGATGATAGAATTTTAGGCCACACATCTTCTTTTTCTATATTATATTGATTTGTTGATTTCATTTTTCTTTTTTAAAAAAAATTGGTTTTTAGTATTTGTATATATGTCGTCCATGTGTGCAGACATGTCAATGATGTGTTGTAATTTTTTCTTATTTATAAGAACACATGACATTAAAAATAGGTATATAATTTGACACATGGTATAAATTAGAACTTTGCTTGTTAGGTAAGAATGACATATGATAGAATTTTTGGACATGTATATTTCTTTTCTATATTATATTTGATTGATTGATTGATTTTTGAAAAAAAATTGTTATTAATCTAGTTCATCAATTAATCATGTAAAGTGTCATCAAATTAGCCATTCTTTGTTGGATTGAGAGAAATAAGTGCAACGTAGCCATAATTTAGGAACTAATTTGATGTCATTTTGCATGATTGAGGGACTAAATTAATAACACTTTACATTATTGAGAGATTAAATTAATGTAACAATTCTTTAAAGGATTAAAGTAATGACACTTTATATTGTTGAAAGAATAAATTGATGACAAAAATCTTTTGAGGACCAAAGTAATAACACTTGTATTTTTGGAAGATGAAAATAGGAGTTTACTGAAGGTATATCAATTCAATAAAAGCTATCATAAGATATGATAAATAAAATGAATTTATTCAATGAGATTTTGCTTAACTAGTAGGATCGAATATTGTTTATAGAAAGGTCTTGTGTTCAATATTGTGTTCAATTCCTGTTGGTAGTCCTTCATTAGTAAATCATATATAAGTACTAGAATAGTATCCGTATGATGCACGAGATTATAAAATAAATATTTAAAAATAATATATGATAATTATGTGTTTATTATAAAAAATATATTTATGATTTTTGTAAGTAATTATGAGTGATGTAGAAATTTCTTGTTGAGGTTCAAATATTTATTATATTTTTTTAAGACGCCAAATATCAAATTTATATATAAATTTTTAAGAATATTTTAAAAATTTTAATTAATATTAAAAAAGTGTTCAAAAATATTTTTATTCCAATAAAAAAATCTCAATTTTTTTTCATATATATATGTAATTACATTAATAACATAATAACAATAAAATTCAAATTTAAATTTGTAATGAGTCATCAATGACACAATTTAAAAATTACACTTCTAAGAAAGAATTCTTTAAATTTGTAAGAAATAATTTATATTTTTTTATTTTTTCTTTAAAAGAATAATATTAAAATTAAAATTTAAATTACATTGATGACAATCTAAAATTGACACTTGACAAAATTTTACAAATTATGACTTTTTTTTATATATTATATTGATTGATTGATTGATCACCGTAAGTTCTCGCTAAGATTTATGATATGTCTTAACCATGAAATGAGACAAGTCAAATAACCTCTTCTCAGCTCCTAAACTTTTATCTACCGAAAAAAGAAAATAAATTTGTGTTGTCACGCACATTAAATTCATAATATTATATAATAAAGTTTAGATAAAAATTAATCAGTTGAGATTGTTACTTTCCAAGTACCTAAGTATTTTTTGATATTTTAATATACAATAGATGTAAGACAAGAGATATTCTTGTGTGTATACAGATATATTACGTCACATTTATACATAAAAATAAAAAGTTAAAAAAAATATTTTTTTATAATGAGTGAATTTAATAAAATTTATTCATCTTTTTTTTTAATTTTTTATATCTTATATATAAATATGACATGGTATCATATGCACACAAAAATATCTTGTAAAACAATTATCTTACTTACGGTGCACCATTAAGAATGTGACTTTATTTGTTTGATATTGCGGTCAAATAGTCTTGTGGTCAACTTGTGCACACATTAAAAAAAAAGGTTCTAAAACTAATTATTATTGGTTTGTGGATAATGAAAGATGAAAATGACCCATATATATAGCTAATGTAGCACCCTCAATGATAAAAATATCAAATAATTGTCTTATACTCAATGTACATAAAATCCCTCAAAATTAGGAGGAAGTAACTTTACTTTCATTTCCACTGTTTGGGTGTATCCACTTTGTGGAAAAAATAAAAAAACTGTGATATCAACATCATCGTTTTCATAATCACAAATTACATATTGACAAAAATATGACAAGAATTTTTTGCGTTTTATTTTTCAGTAAGTTTGGAATCCAGTTCAAAAAAAGGAATGAAAAATTTATAAATGAATGTTATATAAAAGATTGATATCCATAATTTTAAACAGATAATATGGATTTTCATAATTATACCAAAAGAAATTATTTTCGCAATATAGGTGCCACAGCTGTGAGGCTTACCGACAAATTTTAGTGCAACAAAGTGAGATTCTATCAATAAAGACGTGCACTTATTAGATTATTTTTTAAAAATATTATACATCAAATTTTATATTTATTTAAAATTTTAAAATTAAAGATATGCTTTAAGTCGAGTAATAATTAACAATCGCCAAGAAATTATAGGAAAGTGCTATAAAAACTAATTGCAACCAAGAAGAAAAATGATAGTGTGGTAATTATCAAATTACAATATTTTGATTGCTATTGTAATTATTTAAAATATTATTTTGTTCCCCTGAATTTTTTTATGGTCAAACATAATTACGTTAATAAATTGATTCTACTTTTATTTTTTCTCTTTAGACCATAAACTAAAATTTATTCAAACAAAAGTCTAGTGTGCTGGCTCTTACAACTTCAGGAAAAATAATTGATTCATTAAGTAGAAGAAAAAATATATAATAATCACTTAAAATTAACGTATAATTTATAACTTTATTTCTAGTCCATAAATTATTAATAATGATATATTTTTTGCAATTGAAACTAACACATAATATACTATTGTGTAAGGAGAGTATCACGTCTGTTATATGACTTTATTCTTGTACGGTAAAAGTATGATACCAATATGAGAAAACTAAAACTAAATTTTTTAAATTTACTATAACATGACTCACAATCAAACTTTTCAGATATATCCCAAGAATAACAGATTTAAAAAATCTAAATAGTTTTATTATAGAAAAAAACTATAAAAACAAGAAAAACTGAAGAGGGTAGCCGTCTCCATTAAAGAAACATAGAAAAAAAGAAGGTTAAATTACCACAAAGAAGGAGAACACACATAAGGAAAAGAGAATTATGATTTCTTCTTTTATAAAAATAAATCAAAGTTATTTGTCGACCTTTTTATCATAGTTGTACAACTTAGATTGATTCAGCCGATTCGTCTAAGAAATCCACGAATCAGATCCTCAACTAATCCGGTCATACATGTGGTTCATTTTATAAATTGACTCAATCAAACTCGGTCAAACTCATATAAAGCTTGGTAAATTGGCGATCCGATCAGCTCAATTTGAACCGGTTAAATTAATTTAAAAAAAATGAAAGAAAGATGTCAGGCCTTTTGTGTGAGATGAAGCTGTGAGGGCTTGAGGTTGTGACTCTGAGTTCCCAACATTGAAATGGTTGAGGTTACAGTGCGAAGTGGAGACATGACTGTCGTACATGGCTATTTCTAGTGCTCAGCATCACTCCCATTAGGCAAAGGCTGTGGTGCGAGGCAGTGTGTGTCGCTACCATCCGTCGAAGGCTTCAGTTGTTTGTGTTCTGGTATGTATTATAGTTGTTCTCTACCCCTCCACCTTGTGTGATTCCCATCAGAATGTAACCAAAGTTCGGAGATTCACTTTTAAGTTTCAGCTTACTTTGCCTAACACTAAGCAAAATTAGTCGAAAAAGAAAAGTTATAAAAATTGTAGAAGTTATAAAAAATTATAAAAATAACAATGCTCCACACCCTATGATCTCACGTGAGTGATGTGACTTCTTAATTTGAATTTTTAATGTACTGGATCATACAACAGTATGACAGTAAAAAAAAAGTAATTTCAAGAGTCATTTATATAGATTAAAGTAAAAGAAATTATGAGTAGGTGTGTCTTATTGTTATTTTGGATTATTAAATTATAAAAAATGTTAGTTATATATATTTTTTAGGAGTGTATGATTATTTACATTTTTTTAAAAAATATAATTAAGTGAAAAAAATGATAAAAAAATATATATAATAAATGATATTAAATAAAATATAAAAAAAATGTATGTACTATTTAATGTAAGAATATAAGAATCTTTAAATTATATATCTTTTAAATATTAAAATTAAATATATATTCTTTAAATTTTTTAATAAAAATATCAACTACATTTTTATATAATATATATATTTATTTATTTTTTGAGTTATCTAATTCAATCACTTAACCCAATATTAAATCGTTGATTCATTAAAATTAAAATATGATCCAAATTATACAAGTATACTTTTTACTTTTGATTCCTCCCATTAATAGTTAACCAAACGGGCGTGTCAACTTAAAATTTAGCATTCTTAATCCCTTAACGGAAAAAAAGTTCTTATATTTCTATAACATTGCAAATAAATAATTACAGTAAGAATAAACGATCATTCAAAATAGTTATTCAGTTTAAGAGCAATAATCTCTTCTTGTAACTATTGCGATAAAAAAAAAGACACTAGCAGAATGGCATTATTGCAGTTATATGGACAAAAAGGGCCACTTTGATTCATGGACGTACCTCTGATTATATAAAAGGACATACATGGCAGACCAAATTGGATTACCATATCGATCCTTCTCATTGAGCTAAAGCCAGTAAGCATGGCCAATATCCTTAACATACCTTCCACAAACTCCAGAGTCATCTCCTCCAACACAACTATATGCCCATCAATCACTGGAACTTCATTTTTAACTCCATTCTGCGCAGTCTCCCCTCATTATTTGGTCACTGTTACCAAGATACAAATCCAAATAACCTTGGAAACAATCTATGAAGAAGAAGAAGAAATGGAGACAACCTTTGAGACACCTGCATCCTCTTCACTACCAATCTTTCCAATGCAAGCAGGGACTTGTTCATTCCAAGTGTCCAAGCCTCTGGTGTCGTTTGGTCATAACTTCCAGTGTGAATAGTGGTTATATAGCTTTTAATGTAATCCATGAAGGTGATAATTTGTAATCAAATCTTTTTCATGGTTTGTGTTCAACTTTTAGGGTGACTACTGACTACAATGGTACTCATTAGTCAACTACATATGTGTAATGTTTACTTTTCTTCTTCTTAGCTGTCACGTTTGGTTTGCTGCAAGCTTGCAATCCAAACGGTCTCTGTTCACCTTTATCCTTGTATTTTCTAATGAGAATCTGATTAACCCTTTTTATCTTCTTTCTAAACATTATTCCAAGTTTGAAGAACACTATCATATGTCAATACTTTTTCATTTTTGGTTGTGATCAGTCATATATCAATACTGCACACCGGTAATGCAATCGGATAATTCAGAAAGAAAATGACAAACTTATTAGGGTCTCACAAGGCGTGGAAGATTATCCATATTTCTGTCTCCATCTAGGGTCTAAGAAAAAGTCATATACGTTAAAAAGATTTTTTTGTTTAGGGAAAATTTCAAAAAAACTTATTGTACTATAAGCGATGTGTATTTTAATTATATTATTTTAAAATGTGTAAAATAGACCTTGCGTTTTGTATAGAAATTTACAAAATTTTAACATATATTATTTTTTAGATGGAAACGCACACATGCAACGCACGTGCATATCTGAATTTTAAACTCCCAAACGCGGTCTTCTTCTTCTTCCTACCCAAATCCTAATTCTAGAACTCCATAACTCCAAGCCAGCGAAACCAAACCACCATTCACCACCTTCTAGCCACCAGTCGTCGAGCCACAACATTTAGGCCCATCACTGAGTAACTTGAAACCCTAGAGTAGAGACTCATCAACCACTCCCCTCCATTGTCGAAGTCCCACGAACCCAAGACCTCCACCATTGCGCACCATCAAACGACGTCACCTAAAACTGTCATTCGTCCAAGACCGCGTGATTTCCCATCAACCCATGATGCAAGCACAGAAGCGAAGAGACTGGGTCATGTTTGGGACGAATCCGTTCTACTCATTGGAATCGAAGAGCGGCAATTGTGAGGGAACAGCAGTTTAGTGTTGTTGTTGTCGCATTAGTGGTTGTCATCGGAAACTAGATTAGCAACAAAGGAGGCATCTTAGGGTTTGGGTTGGATGAAGAAGAAGACCGCGTTTGGGGGGTCAAAAATTTAGAAGCACATATGCATTTTCATCTAAAAACTAACGTATGTTATCATTTTCTAGTTCTTTGCATAAAACGTAAAGTAACAAGTCCATTTTATACATTTTTTAAGTAACATAACTAAAATACAAATCACATATAATATAAGAATTTTTTTTGAAGTTTTCCCTTTTGTTTATTTTTCACTATCTTTTGGGCATCACTCAAGTACCCCTACTTTTTTTCGGGTACTTGTAGCTGAATTACTTATCAAATATTTATTAATTACTGATTGTATAAGGCAGGCTTTAAATATTTATAAAGAGAACCAATAACTAAAAAATACTTAATAACGAATCAAAGATAATGACATAAATAAATAAATAAAAACCCGGGGTATTGTAACATGTCTCGTACAACGGTGAGGCTAGCTATTAGTACAATTAATTGTTCATTCTACTAATTATTTATAATTCTAATTTTCTAAATTACTCCTAATAAAATAATATTTATACAAAATAAATATTCGTTAGTTATATTCATATTTTTTTCATTTACATTTGATACAGGACAATTTAGAAAAGTATAATTAATGAGAGAGTGAATAAAAAATTAAGACTATTAATTCTCTTAAAATTAAGAAGAATAATGACTCACATAATTGATACAACACATGTTGAATGATGTTGCGTAAGATAATACTTTTACACTGATTATATTGAACAATTTTTTATTTGAATATATACTTGATTATAAACCCTTGCCTATGGACGAATTAAAAATGAACATGTGAACATATAATAAAGCTGTCACCCAAAACAGTATGAAGCTGTCACCCAAAACAGTATGAGAAATGTTAAATTTTATTAAAAAAATCAACTTAACAATCTTCCTAAATTTTTAAATAGTAATGAAAATAGTAAAGTTAATTCTATTATAAGTTGGGTGGCCAATCATAAGAAATGAGTTGGGTGGCTTTGTAGTTGGTCTTATG
Source organism: Ormosia semicastrata (assembly GCA_029884595.1). Classification (NCBI taxonomy): domain Eukaryota; kingdom Viridiplantae; phylum Streptophyta; class Magnoliopsida; order Fabales; family Fabaceae; genus Ormosia; species Ormosia semicastrata. The sequence goes on from JAQQTO010000045.1 coordinate 7,589,337, forward strand.
TGCAATATGGGCTCCTGCACCATAACTATGACGGAGCTGTGGGCCATTTACTATGGGTTGAAAATGGCATACGATAGAGGGCTCCAACACATCATAAACATGTATGAAGACCTCTTGGTAAACAAAGCCCATTCCATTACCATTGGTCTCCAATAGCCACCACCCCCTCGCTCCCTTCCTGTCTATTGCTTTTGTAGCTTATTTGAGTGGCGTTCGCAGGGAATGTCTAGTTGTGTGCTAGTTTGTTTGTTTCTTTGCCCAACTTATAAAGTAAAAAAGTTAATTTTATTATTTCCAAAAATATTAAATACACATGCCATTTTTAATCTTTTCTTTTCACCTTAGATAATAAGAGGCTTTTTACACTGATTATTTTCAGTGAATTTAGCATTTCTTCACTCAAAATTGGAACTTCTTTTGTTCTTAGTTTTGGCATTGTGCCTCATCAATAAATCTGGGTTCGGCGCCTCATCAACAATTGGCTGGTTTTGTTTAGATTTGCCATCTGCCACTGACATTCTGCTTTTAATTGATTTATTTATTTTTTAATCCCACCATTGTCTTGAGAAGGTTTGAGAAAAATAATTTTTTTTTTGTACACTTTTTTTAACGCTAAAACTTTACCCTTATTTTTAGTAAAAGAAGAAAGAATTATATTTTTCAATACTCATTCCATCTTTTTCTTTTTTAAAAATTGAATGTATAAAATTTTAGTTTAAAAAAATGTGCAAATAACATTTGTATTAAGAAAACGCGAACGAGTAGTTAATCTAGAGGCGACATGGATTCGGAGGCTTAATTCCCACGTCTCCTAATCGAAGGGGCAAGCTTGGGTTCAAGGGTTAACCCAAGTATTTGATCAATCAATCATAGGCACTGACTAGAAGTTGATTATATGGTCACTAGCTGGACTACAAAGAGTTGGTCGGGGGAAGGATAAAGGTGTCAAACAAAGAATTAAACATTTGATATCGACATCACATTAAAGTCTTAAATATTTAATGCCAATGTCAATTGAGCTACAAATTGGTTAACTTGTTAATACTCTATTTTGCTTTGCAGTCTTGAGTAAAAGTTGCGGGCCCATTTTCGATTATAATTTTAGCTGTTAGTGGCTGGTTATCTCTGACCTAGATATGCTTCCAAAAAGGCCACCATCTAGCCGCCTTAATCTTGTCCCTGACTTGGTTTGTTTAGGAGGCTATGGCTATGGATGTTCACGGTTCAGATAAGTCATATTTGAAGAAAACTTGGAAATCAAACAAAAATTTTGAGCAACCCAAATCAATCTACGGGTCAGGTTGATCGGTTTAGTATTTTTTTTCTTTTTCTTTTATAAAATTAACAACCAAACTATACAAATTTGGATGTTAGAAATACGAAGAGCAAAGGTTGTAAAGTGATATAACTAATTAAAATCGAGTGTTGGATGGTTGATGAGATTGAAGAACATTTATCTGTTTTCCCTCGACCCTAGACTCACCAAATGCCCTTTTTCTAACATACTTCTTCCTTTTAGTAAAATAAACAATCATTTTAGGCTTAACAAAACGCCATCCTTTACCTGGCCAACATATCTATTTATGCATGTTTGGTTTTGATTAACGTCGGAAGAAAAATTATTTTTTAAAAAAAATTCTCTCAATAAAAATTTAATTAAAAATATTTTAAATACAAAATAAATTAATTCAAACATATATTTAATGAATTTGCTTTTTATTTTTATCCCACCAAAATCGCTGTATAACTTAGGTCAATTCTATCATGCACTCTTCTGTAAGTGTATGATGCACCCATTGACTTTGTTTATAATAGTTAATTTTTTTATTTTACGTGTTTTTTTCTTTGGCACACTCCCCTCCACCCACCCTCCCCTCCGCCATCAGCCTCCTCAATCACCGCCAACAACATTGCCACCACCGCCAAATGTGAAGCCGCCACAAGCTCTATCGTCGACGAACATGCGAACCCAACACCCAACCACCAGGATCTATGCCCATCTGAAGCTACCACCGTCCAGCTTCGGGCCGAACCCCAAGCCAGAACCGTTGTCCAGCCTAATATATGTTGTTTTCCTCGATGATCTCAGCACCATTTCTCCTCCATGCGTAGCCCGCATACCTAAGAATAAAAAACTAGCATCTAAAATATGGTTCTTTTTTTTTTGTTGAATTTTTTGCCATTTTTGAGAATCAACTTGAGATTTTTGAAAGAATAAAAAATCTTGAAATCTAAAACCAAAAAGATGAGCTCGCCATGCTTCATCTTCAACACCACTAGATCCACCATATCTCCGGTCCTTGACCATGAAGGGAGGAGCCATCAGGAGCTGACTACCTATGTTGGAAAGCCCAACAAGGGAGGCCCATACTGGAGAACCCAGTCGAGCTCGACAGAGCGAAGGGAATAAGGATCAGTTTTCAATTTTATAAAACATGTTAAGCAGATATCCAGTTGCTCAATATAGTTATTGATATTGTTTAATTGTAAATCAATGACACAGATTAAAAGTGCTTCATACACCCTAAGTTGAATGATGCATAATAAAATTAGCCTATAGCTTAATGTAACTTGTAACAAGGTATCGCGAAACTCCGAACAAGCATGGAGTGAAGCCAAAAGCCAAAATTATTGATATGATTAAAACTTCATTGCCCGCATCATGTGACTTTTTTGACCACCCCTAGATATTCATTTCCTTTCTCTAAGATGGCCTGCCACTATCCTTTGTTCTCTTTTCATTTTAGTTGTATGAAAAAAAAAGGATTACTTGTGTCCTTGTCATATTGACATTTTGGAGTATATAATCATAAAAATAATATATTGTAATCAAAGATTATTTTCATTTTCACTTTATAATTATACACCATCAAGGTATAAAACATTAAGCATTATCATTATTTTACACAACTGTTTCGTTAGAAAAATTTAGAAAACCTATATATAACAGCAGAAAATGAGTATGCTCAGTATATAGTCAATCTTTTTTTTTTCTTTTGGTACAAACATAGTCAATCTTTAATTAGCTTTAAAAACCTATCAAAATTTTACTTTTATAAATTAAAATTTTGACCAATTGGACAATTTCTTGATTTATTGGAATGAAATGACTAACTGTTTAATTTTTCATATAATTATTATAAGAATGAAATTAAAAGTAAATCAAATCCAAAAGACATCTAGTACTGCATGCCTTGTTGAGAGAATCATGTATGAATACATCATTTTCGAAGACATTTATTCAATTGATAGCACAGCCACGGATATGCTTGAAATTTATACTCTTAAAACTTACAAACATGGAATGCTTTTCTGCGAGTGTGTGGGTAACAAAGACTAACTATAAATAAACATTTAATAAACCCATACTTAAGGTTTAAAGAGAAAGGAAGAATAAAAAGATAAACGACAGCGATGGTGTTCTGGGTCGTAGTCTAGGGTCCTGTAAGAGAAAGTTCACCCATCGTGGGAATTACGGGACCCCGCCGCTATGAATCTCGGTTAGGCCTTCTGAATATCCGATAGAACCCCATAACCACATTCCTTAGGTCTGCGCAGGACCTGACACCTGCCACTTATGACCCCTAGGGTGTGGGGACCATAGCTGTCTGCTACAGCAGGTGGCTATTAACGCGACATCCCTAAACTTTAGAGATCTGTCTGAACGATCGTGGGAGGGAGACACCCATCGCCAGGGCTCTGCCTGAACGAACATGCAGGCCACGATCTCAATGTACCTGTACCTCACTCTGATCATGAAAGGACCATGCGTGTGCTCTATAAGTATCAAGTTAAGTTGTTCTATCCATAAGTAGAATAACAATAATATAGTAAAAGACCTCTCTTATTTCTTGCCTGACTTAAGCGTTGGAGTCCCTTTACAGGTACCCAACCCCCCTCAAAACATCCAGGCAGTAGCAGCAGAAGGAGGAAACCACCACGCACGTGCCTTCTCAGGTGCTTTCTGGTTCTACATCAGAACATTGACACCGTCTGTGGGAAACTATAAACTTCTAACCTCACTCCATCATGGTAAACACAAGACAAAATTCAAAGAAAGATATGCCACAAACCTCTGCTAACCAGCGGCCGAGAATCCCACAGCTTGATTTGGAAGCCTTTGCTATGAGGAACCAGCCACTCAATGCGGAACACCTGCATGAGGGGCACTCCACTTCAATCTCCGATGAAAGTCCCAACCCATCACGCAGGATCTCTGTGAGAGACAGACTGGGAATCCTGGGCCAACGGGTCAACCCAAACATCCAAAAGTGCAGAGTCCCAGCAACTCAGCACCTGGGAATACCGCGCGGCGAACTTGGTGACCGAACAGCTCGTTCCGAGCGTGAGAATCAATCTCACATGTCCCAACGGCAGTTCCAAGACATGCTGCAGCAACATATGGACATGCTAAACGAGTAATACCAAAGGCTGGAAAACATGCAATGAGCTATACATGAAACCGGCCTAAGCCAAATCGTCACGATGGGGAACGCAGCATGGATGATAATAAGAAGAGGCCCCATGTTGACGCCACGGTGTCCAACGTCAGGAACAATAATCTAAACCATGGCATCCAAGAACACCTTTTCTCTAACCAGCTCATGGAGTACCGCGTGCCCAAAAACTTTAAGTTCTCGACGAACCTAGAGATCTATGACGGAACCACGGATCCCCAGGAGCACGTGAATGCATTTGAACAATCCATGTGCTTTCATGGAGGATCCATGGAGTTGCTATGCTGTGCCTTCCCCCTATCTCTCAAAAAAGGAGCTCTTAAGTGGTTTCCTGCTTACCATAGAGGTCTGTGGTAGACTGGGCAGATCTGAAGCAACGTTTCCTGCTCCAGTACACCACTAGCAAGGAACAACCTAAGTCCATCGAGTCTCTTGCCAAAGTCCAGCAGGGACGGGACGAGCCCCTCCGTGATTACGTAAGAAGGATCATGGCAGTGTGTACCAATATGGAAAACTTTGATAATAGGATAGCCCTTCATTACGCCAGGAGTGGCCTCCGCGTAGGCTCTGAATTTTTTGTATCCCTGGTAAAAAAGAAGCCAGAAAACCTAGGGGAGTTCCAAAGACGATCCCAAAAGTACGTCAACCTTGAGGAGGCAACAAAGGACCAGAGAAGATGGGATAAAGATGACCTCCCTCGTCAGAAACCCAACCAAGATTCTTCACAGTCCCGACGTCCCAAAAGCAGTCCACCACGAAGGTGATATTTCGATTACACTACTCTGAACGCCCCCCGAGAAACGATCTTGAGGGAGGTAATGCAGACCGAGTTCCAGAATATTCGAAGGCCTCCACCCATCAAGAAGAGTAAACAGAAAGACCATTCTAAACACTGGGCATGGCACAAAGGTTACGGCCATGACACTGAAGACTGCTATCAGCTACGCGACGCCCTTGAGTTCTTGATTAAGGCTAGGCGATTACAACAGTACATCATCCGCGCCCGAGGTGATGATCACCATGGAAAGAATAGAGGTGACAAGCGACAGAGCCCATCTCCTTGCCATAGAAGGAGGTCCCGAAGCCCCAAAAGATGACCTAGGACCCCACCCTGCCGGAACGACAATGGCAAGGAAAATAGAGAAAGAGAAAAAACCCCACCTGGTGGCGAAGATGATCGACGTCTTGAACCAAATAGGATAATCCATACCATAGCGGGGGGATTTGCTGGGGAGGGCCATCAAATGGAGCAAAGAAAAAGGCTCTAAGGATGGCGGTCTTCAGCGTCTCTCACCCCAAGCAAAAACCTCGGTCAGAGGAAGGAAAGACCCCGCCTATCACATTTTCGGATGAAGACTACGCCGGAATAATCCCGGACCCCGACGACCCTCTCGTCATCTCCGGAATAATTTTCAATGCCGAAGTCCACTGAATTTTTATAGATCAAGGGAGCTCAGCAGATATCATGTTCCTAGACCTCTACCAAAATCTGGAACTCCCACTTTCGGACCTGACTCCATATGACGGGGAGTTAATAGGTTTCACAGGTGAGAAGATCACCATAGTAGGATACTGCGAGACTCATCTGACCTTGGGCACTACAAAATTTTTTAAGACAATCAAAGTGAGATTTTTGGTCGTGGACTGCCCTTCGGCCTACAACATCATCCTAGGCTGCCCCTCCTTAAACACTCTCAGTGCTGTCGTGTCCACTACCCACCTCGTAATGAAATTTCTAAACAAGCACAACGAGGTCGTCACTGTGAAAAGCGATTAAGTTGCTACTAGGAAATGTTATAACGAGAGCTTAAGAGTTTGCAGAGCGCCCAGAAGGGAGAATTCCACCACTCCCCGCCTAGTCCTAGATCAGGTCAACATATTGATGACCGAGCTGAATGTTAGAGAGGAGCTCCGTGGCACCAGACCTCAACCAGAAGGTGAGCTACAACCTCTACAACTTGGAACCAAGGCAGAGCAGGTCACCAAGATTGGAGCGCATCTGCAAGAAGACGAAAAATAGCAGCTGATAGAGCTTTTGTCAAAAAACAAAGACCTTTTCGCTTGGACAACGTCTGACATGCCAGGGCTCGACCCAAGTTTCATCTGTCACCACCTTTCCATCCAAAAAGATGTGAAACCCGTTATTCAGAATAAGAGGAAGGTCGGCCCAGAAAGGCAACAAGTCATTGAGGAGCAAGTTAAAGAGTTATTGGATGGCAACTTTATCAAGGAAATCTCCTATACCACTTGGCTATCCAACGTCGTCCTGGTTAAGAAATCAAATGGAAAGTGGAGGATGTGCGTAGGTTACACTGACCTCAATAAGGCTTGTCCTAAGGATCCTTACCGACTACGCAGCGTGGATAAGCTGGTGGATAGCTCCTCATGTTTTAAATGGTTGTCGTTCATGGACGCATATTTCGGGTACAACCAAATTCCCATGTGTCCTGCAGACGAAGATAAGACCGCATTCATCATTGACAGGGCGAGCTACTGCTATAAGGTCATGTCTTTTGGCCTAAAAAACGCGGGAGCCACCTACCAGAGGATGATGAACAAAGTCTTCAAAGACCAGGTGGGGAAGATGCTAGAGGTATACATAGACGACATGATAGTAAAAACCCCACAGGGTGGATCGCATGTGACAGACCTGGAGGAAGTTTTTGACTAAATCAAAAAGTACAGCATGAGGCTGAACCCTGAAAAATGTGCCTTCGGGGTTCAGGCCGAAAAGTTTTTGGGTTTTATGTTAACCCATCGCAGGATCGAAGCCAACCCTGATAAGTATCAAGCCGTTCTAGGCATGCGCAGTCCCCAAAATGTTAAGGAGGTCTAACAGCTTACAGGCCGAATTGCAACTCTTACAAGGTTCCTCGCCAAAGCAGCCTACAAATTTCTCCTCCTTTTTAAGCTCCTAAAAAAGGGCAGAAGTTTTGAATGGACCCCAGAATGTGAAGAATCCTTCTTATCCTTGAAGAAATTATTTTCCTCCCCTCCTATCTTGACAAGACTGGACCTCGGTGAAACGCTCTACTTGTACCTCTCAATCCATAAGGAAGCAATCAGCTCTGTGCTAATCTGGGAGACAGAAAAGGGACAGAGTCCGGTCTACTTCATGAGCAAGGTCCTGCAAGGACCCGAACTCCGTTATTAGAAAGTTGAAAACTTGCCTTCACCCTGATCACCACGGCGAGAAGGCTACGGTAATATTTTCAATGCCACCCCGTAATAATGAGAACGGATCATCCCATCCGCCAGGTGTTGCATAGCCAAACCTAGCTAGAAGGATGATAGCCTGGTCAATAGAACTCTCAGAGTTTGGAATTCAGTATGAATAATGGCTCGCCATCAAGGCCCCAAGCTTTGTCCGATTTCATAGTAAAACTCACAACAGACCTCGGTGAAACACAAAAAACCTCTTGGACCATCTTCGTTGACGGTTCCTCAAACCCCAAGGGGAGCGAGGCCGGGGTAATCTTAGAAAACGCTGAAGGTTTGACCCTAGAGCATTCCTTAAAGTTCGAGTTCCCAACCTCGAACAACCAAGTGGAATACGAAGCATGCATCGCCGACCTGGTAATGGCAAAGGATATGGGAGCAACCAAGATCACACTCTGTAGCGACTCTCAGCTCGCCACCTCACAAATCCAAGGTGACTATCAAGCCAAGGAACCCATCCTACAGAAATACCTAGTAAAAGTACAAGAGCTCTTAAAAGATTTCGAAGAGACCAAGGTCGTGCACATTCCTAGAGAACAGAATTCCAGGGAGGACCTCCTCTCTAAACTCGGTAGCACCAAAAGCCCCGGCAATAACAGGTCGGTAATCCAAGAAACACTTTCCCAACCCTTTATCACGGAACACGTCATTTTTCAAGTTGAAGAAAGGGAGGACTCCTGGATCACCCCCATCATGGTATATCTGTAAACTGAGCTACACCTCCAGATCCTAAAAAAGAATCTAAACTGGTTAGGGCAGTGGTGAGGTACACCATCTACGACAATCACCTATACCGGTGTGGCTTCTCTTCCCCCCTTCTCAAGTGCCTCACCTCGAAAGAAGCAGAGTACATCCTGTCCGAGGTCCACGAAGGAAGCTGCGGACATCATCTGGGAGGCAATGCCTTAACTCTAAAAGCGTTAAGAGCAGGATACTACTGGCCAACAATGGAGGTGGACGCTCATGCACATGTCCGGATCTGTGACAAGTGCCAGTGTCACTCTGATCACTATCAAGCCCCCTCGGAGGAGCTATCCACGGTATCAATCCCCTGGCCGTTCTACAGGTGGGGCATGGATATCTTGGGCCCCTTCTCCCAAGCCTCTGGCCAGTTGAAGTACTTAGTGGTAGCACTGTATTATTTCACAAAGTGGATTGAGGTAGAACCCCTAGCCACAATTACCGCGGCACAGATTCAAAAGTTCACGTGGTGACATATTATTACCAGGTTTGGAATTCCGGAGTCTATAGTAACGGACAACAGAACCCAGTTCAAAGACAAGGATTTCGAGGAGTTGCTGGCCAGCTTGAAAATCAAATACCATTGCAGCGCCGTTGAAAACCCCAGAACGAACAGACAAGCCGAGGCTGCTAACCGGGTTATTGTCTGAGGAATCAAAAGAAGGCTAAACGAAGCTAAGGGAAATTAGGCCGAACAGTTGGATCACGTACTCTGGGCATACCAGACTACCCCCCATTCCACCACGGGAGAGACTCCCTTCAAACTTACTTATGGGTGTGAAGCCATGATTTCGGTGGAGATAGGAGAACCAAGCTAGTACCATCAGCAGTTTTCACCAGACAGTAACCCCAGCCTTATTCGTGGCAACTTAGATCTAATAGAAGAAAGAAGGTGCATGGCGCATATACGCGACATGGCCCTTAAACAAAGGACCGCGGCCAGATACAACCGAAAGGTGATCCCAAGGAAGTTCCAACCAGGAGACTTGGTGCTTAGGAGGGCAGATATCAGAGGGAAAAATGCCTCCCAGGGGAAGTTAGCTCCTAATTGGGAAGGCCCTTACCGTATTGTCATCAATACCGGTAAGGGAGCTTACGCCCTGGAAACGCTAACAGGCAGCCCGATCAAGAATTACTGGAATGCGGATAAACTTAGAAAATACTATAGCTAGATGCCCTTAACGGCCTAGTCTCTTAGTAAACTAATGTTCAATCTGTCTCGGTGGAAATTGCATGCCCTGTATAGACTCCAGTCCCCCCAAAACTAATCAATGGAAAAATCAGTCAAAAATCTTTTTCTGCGAGGAATATATGAAGAAGCCTGGGTTAAGAGGTATAACACACCAAAGCTTTTGGTAGTAAGTTATAAGGTGAACACCCAACCTCAAAACTTTTATTGATCATTCAAAAGGTCAGATAATAAGTGGCAGTATGGGCCAACCAACCCGCAGCCCATGCTTATACCTAAGCCAAAAAGGGATGGTAAACATCTTAGGAAAGGTCTTATAAACCCTAACATGCCAAAAGTTCTTTATTATGAGCTCTGGTTTTAGGATGTTAAATTTGTCTAAGTTCAAAATCCTAGACACTCATTACTATGAACACTGGACTATGAACTAAGACACCAAAATATTACCTAAGTTGAAAATTCCAAACGTCTATTACGACGAGCACTAGACCACAAACTAAGGTGTTAGGACAGCCATATGATGAGCGTTGGACTCAAGGTAAACCATAGAAAGCAAATAATCGGAGAAAGAGAAACTAGATAGCAAAGCAAAATGTATCATGGAAATTATTACCCCGGTTAACGGAGCAATCGTTCATACAATATTTAAACCCTTTGCAAGGGGCAAAAAAAAAATCAAGCTTCGATATTCTCCATGTCAGAAGTCTAAGCAGCTTCCGGGGCAGCTCCACCTTGAGGAAGGTCATCCACGAAGATAAGTTGGCCATCATGAAAAATCTTATCAGAGTTGAGATTTTCCAAGGCCAGCTCAACACCGGGGTTGAAGTGCTGAATCTGGGCCACAGCATTCTGAAATTGTTCCCCTCCATTCCTTTCAGAAATTGCGATCAGCTCATCCTTATCCTTCTTAAGATGGGATAAGCGACCCCGGACAGTAGCTCCCTCCTTCTCAGCTTGAATTTTCTCCGCCTTGAACTTTTTATTGGCCAGCCTGACCTTGGCTAGCTCTTTCTCTAACCCCGCGATCTTTGTTCGGGCATCCTCGTTCAGCTGGAGGGAAGCGTTTAGCTTCAACGTGGCCTCCTTGATTTCCCTATCCTTTTTCTTGATTTCGTCCACCACCTTCTTATTGGCCTCCTCGATGGACATCTCAATATAGCGAATTTTTGCAGCGGTATGAAGTGACGAAGCCTGAAGCTCAATCAAAACTTGAGCCAAACTCCGCTGAGATATATGCCTTGTCACCTCGCGACTCATAAGCCGCTCATCAAGGAATAGCCGAGGATTAGCACGCCCTTGGATAATGGGCAAGAGGCCCAACCTCTCCTCAGAACCGTCATCCGGGATCACTTCCACACCCCGGTCAGAGGAATCCTCAGCAGCTCTCCTCTTCTTCCTCTAGGCATTCTGACCAGACCTTGAGTGGGCAAGGGTCTCCTCAATCATGATACCCCGGTCAGAGGATGTCGGGGTAGAGCCAGAAGGGGCACTGGAAGATCCTTCTTTTCGCGACTGAGCCTTTAAGTTCCGTAAAGCTGCAACAGAGAGCCCAGATGCCATACCACTAACTGCAATAGAGAAAGGAAAAACATGTTAGAGATCAAGTAAATAAAAACACAAGAAATATTGGAATTCAGAAAGCCTAAGGTGGACCGCGATGTCTTATTCCCCACCTAGTGAGGTAAAGAGAAGGTCTTCACCAGGGGTATTGAGGACATCCCTAATGCTGATTCTACCATGTTCTTTAGCATGCCGGCATATGAACTTAACTGTTGCAAGCTCTTCCGGAGTCAGGTGCCCTTCCTCCTTTTCAAACGGAACAGTTGGAGTTGCCCATGCATCCAGGGTCCAGTATAGGGGGAATCTTGGGTTCCCCTCAGCATTCAAATAAAAAGGGTGAAACCCTTTAGCTGCTGTCACTTTGAAAAAAGCCGTCTTAAACTCCTTGAAGCTATCTTGAAAGACTTTAAAGGATTTTCGACTCCCCCTAGACCGAATAGTGAGCCCGTTCTTCTGCTCTGATGAACCTTGGGGACACACCCGATGGTAAAAGTAAAAAAATGTGTTGATTGAGTAGTGCAACCCCATTATACGGCAGAACCTTTCAAAGGGTATAATATAGCCCCAACAGTTTGGATGAACTTGGGTCAGGGCTACACGAAGAGTTTGGAGAATGCCAATCTGGAACTCTGAGAAAGGCAACCGCAACCCCAACTTTACAAAAAAAGACTCGTACAAAAACATGAAATGAGGGCCCTCCTCCCGGCTCGCGCACACTTTCTCATTCCACTGCAAGCAAACGACCTGGAACTCATTGTCACGCGCCCTTTCGTCCGTCAGATGCACGTATTCTAGTGCTTGCTGTACGGTGCCCTCAGAAGAATATTTGGAGAGATGATCCCAAACATTGTCTCCCACCCACGGGTATACCAACCCCAGACCACGGTAAATCCGGATCGGGTCTTCCTCCGTCGGTTCACGAACCTCGGGGACCGACGCCCTGGTCCTCTTGCCTCTCGCCATAAAAACCCTGAGAACACCTAAAAAAAGCCAATGAGTATTTTCCAGAATCATTTAAAAAGGATATTTAAACACGAAAAGAGGGCAAATTAAGAAGTTCGCACCCATATATCAGCCTCCTTTTCCCTCTGAAATTTGAAATTTCGGAAAGACACCCCCACCGCGTAGGCGCAGCAAAGATGAAGCTCTCAAGGGGCTAGGAGAAAATCCAGAAACATCAATTCGAAGGGCCATTACCTAGAGTCTACAAAAGGAAACCACGAAAAGGAAGCTCAACAAAACCAAAGGAGAAGAATTACCTTGAGCTAACACTGAGAATGATCAGAAAAGCCTGAAAAAAGGGTGAAAACTACTCACAAATCGCACGTCTCTGCCACACAAAGCTTCCAGAAGAAGATGTTTAGGAACAGGTGAAAAAACCACACACCCTCAACCCCTTTTTATAAAATACAAAACGGTTAAGGGGCATTCTCGTCCCCATAACCCATTAATTCAAAAACACGTCCATCATGGCGCGTGGAGTTCCAAGCACGTCTGCCCATTCAGAAACGTCCACGTGGCCCACATAGCTATAGAGGCAGTTAAAAGGATGATCGTGCAGCAACTCAAACATCACGCAACCCTTGAGGGCTAAGCCCAGAAGTTTTGCTCTGAACCCTGGCTTAAGACCAAAGAAGCCATTTTAAATTTAAAAGCTTCATCGCGGATGACGATTGTAGACCACAGATCATGGACTCGGAAAGCTCGCCGCTTTGACTTTTCAAGCCAAAGCATCAAGCTGGGGGCAACATGGAGTCACCGCCCCGGGGTAAGCATTGGACTCACCCTGGTCAAAAATAAAAGACTGTGGATAGCATAAAAAAGAGAAGGAAAAGAAGATAAGATATTAAAAGATAATTTTTTTAATTAATATGATCTTATTCCAGACATCATCTTACATCGAAAAAAGAGGAAAAAGAAAATATTGAGACATGGAATGTATAAAGAAAGAACCACGGCTAAGGATCCCAAAGGAAATACGGATGTGACGTAGCCAGAACGTCACGAACACTCAGAGTCGCTGCCACCACCACAGCTCCACCAGGACTAACCCCGGCCTCTTGAAAAAATGGATTGGCTTTGAAGAACATTGGCAAACCGAAACCTCAAAACCAGTGCCAAATCTTCTGCATTACTTTCTCCACAACATTGGTAAAGGTCGGGATGCTCTCTCCTTCGTTAGAGGGGACACAAGCCTTCATGAAGAAGTTCATTCTACTAGAACCTTGGTCAGCTTTCTGAACACCCTAGGCTGCTCCAAGAGCCATTTCAACAGTCCCTCCTACCTTTCCAAGTGCTCTTGAAGGACAATACACCCCCAAACCTCGGAAAGGAGGAGGAAAGCGTAAGCTTAGGCCCTAAACACCTCCATCCAACACAACAGATGGCTTGACTCTACCCCAGCTAAGTATCAAACAAGTAACCACATCGCATACACTGGGGAAGAAAACCACCTGTCGTAATTACACTGGAAAAGAAAACCACCCGTCAGAGAAATCACCTACTATGGGGTAGAGCAATTTCAGGCATTTAGGAAAAAATAAGAACATCATGACCTTCATAGAGGGCAAAACCCTCCTTGAATGAAACATACAGAGAACCATCACACAAAAAAGAGCTCACACTCAGGCAAATGCACAAGGAAGAAAAGAACACGAGGAAAGGAATGCCAGCTTTAGCACAGACATCCCCTATTTATAGAAGGAATAGAGTGTTCTGATTGATCTAATGAAAGCATATTAAACACGCAAAGTAAACAAGCACTTTAAATGACCTTCGTCTACGATTGGATGATGGGAAAGCATGCAGTTGGGAAACGTCATGCAATTGATTTCTCCTTTTAAAAAGATCGTTAATTCCTAATAAAGTCAAGGCAACCATTTCCCAAAAGGGAGTCATCAAATTCTGGTGACGCGTACAGCAACGCAAAGAAAAATCCTGTGAAACCATACACGGGGCCAAGAGACATGCCTCGAATAACGAGATGGCAGTAGATGCCAACCTTGGAAGTATCCCCAAAGTACATCAATAAGGAACCATGGACCCCATCCAAGATGTGGTACCTTGACACTTATTTTCACTTAAGCGCCAAGCTGGGGGCAACTGTTTCAGGCCGTAGTCCGGGGTCCTGCAAGAGAAAGCTCACCCATCGTGGGAATTACGGGACCCCGCTGCTATGAACCTCGGTTAGGCCTTCCGAATATCCGATAGAACCACATAACCACATTCCTTAGGTCTACGCAGGACCTGACACCTGCCACTTATGACCCCTAGGGTGTGAGGACAATAGCTGTCTGCTACAGCAGGTGGCCATTAATGCGACATCCCTAAACTTTAGAGATCTATCTGAACGATTGTGGGAGGAAGACACCCACTGCCATGAGCATTGGAATCCCTTTGCAGGTACCCAACCCCCCTCAAAACAAAAGCCAAAATTATTAATTTGATTAAAACTTCATTGCCCGCATCATGTGACTTGTTTGACCACCTCTAGATATTCATTTCCTTTCTCTAAGATGGCCTACCACTAGCCCTTGTTCTCTTTACATTTTAGTTGTATGAAAAAAGAAAAGATTACTTGTGTCTGTGTCATATTGACATTTTGGAGTATATAATCATAAAAATAATATATTTTAATCAAATATTATTTTCATTTTCACTTTATAATTATACACCATCAAGGTATAAAACATTAAGCATTATCATTATTTTACACAAATGTTTCCTTAGAAAAACTTAGAAAACCTATATATAACAGTAGAAAATGAGTATGCTCAGTATATAATCAATCTTTTTTTTTTCCTTTTGGTACAAACAAAGTCAATCTTTAATTAGCTTTAAAAACTTATCAAAATTTTACTTTTATAAATTAAAATTTTGACAAATTAGACTATTTCTTGATTTATTGGAATGAAATGACTAACTGTTTAATTTTTCATATAATTATTATAAGAATGAAATTAAAAGTAAATCAAATCCAAAAGACATCTAGTACTGCATGCCTTGTTGAGAGAAGCGTGTATGAATACATCATTTTCGAAGACATTTATTCAATTGATAGCACAACCACGGATATGCTTGAAATTTATACTATTAAAACTTACAAACATGGAATGCTTTTCTGCGAGCGTGTGGGTAACAGAGACTAACTATAAATAAACATTTAATAAACCCACACTTAAGGTTTAAAGAGAAAGGAAGAATAAAAGGATAAACAACAGCGATCGTGTTCTGGGCTGTAGTCCGGGGTCCTGTAAGAGAAAGCTCACCCATCGTGGGAATTACGAGACCCCACCGCTATGAACCTCAGTTAGGTCTTCCGAATATCTGATAGAACCTCATAACCACATTCCTTAGGTCTGTGCAGGACCTGACACCTGCCACTTATGACCCCTAGGGTGTGGGGACTATAGTTGTCTGCTACAGCAGGTGGCCATTGTGACATCCCTAAACTTTAGGGATCTGTCTGAACGATCGTGGGAGGAAGACACCCACCGCCAGGGCTCTGCTTGAACGAATGTGGAGTAGAGGCACCTCCCCATCAGGCCACGATCTCAACGTACCTGTACCTCACTCTGATCATGAAGGGACCATGCACGTGCTCTATAAGTATCAGGCTAAGTTGTTCTATCCATAAGCAGAATAGTGCTAATATAGTAAAAGATCTCTCTTATTCCTTGCCTGACTTGAGCGTTGGAGTCACTTTGCAGGTACCCAACCCCCCCTCAAAACATCCGGGCAGTAGTAGCAGAAGGAGGAAACCACCACGCACGTGTCTTCTCAGGCACTTTCTGGTTCCACATTAAAACATTGGCGCCGTCTGTGGGAAATTATAAACTTCTAACCCCACTCCATCATGGTAAATATAAGACAAAATTCGAAGAGAGATATACCACAAACCTTTGCTAACCAGCGGCCGAGAATCCCACCGCTTGATTTGATATCCCACTGGATTTGCTTAAACTTGTTTCCATCATTATCACCTATTAAGACATTATATATAAAGCAAATAAAAGTTAGAAATGTGCAATTATGAGAACATAACATAATATATGCTATGGTCTCCATTACTTGACCACACAAGAGCCCATTTGTTACTCTCATTTTTTTCCTTCTCTAATCTACTCTTCTACTTGGGAGCCAAGGGCACAGTATACCTTGACAAGTTCATCTTAACTGTCTGCATTTTTGCCAAAAATTATGAGGGGTTGTTGACCTTGCACATTCCCATACCACCCCTCTTATTTCCTTATCCTTCCATTGCTTTGTAAAATTCTTCCAAAGATGCCAAATGCAAAACCTATGATGCACTCTAGGCATCACCTCTTGCATTGCTGGTATCAGCCTATAACATACACAACTAATTCATTTTAGTCCCTATAATAAATAAAATTTATTCAAATTAGTCCTTGTGAACCAGATCACTTACCTTTTGCATATCTGATATGAAGTTTCATCCATGCAATAGGGTCAGAGACCATTTCCAAGTCTCTTTGTTCTCCACCCCCACAATAATATATGCTATGACAAAAATGTTAGTATTGGCATCTTGTCCCACAACAACCAATATTGTTCCCCATAATATCCTTTCAAAAAAGTCCCATCTAGGCCTATTAATGGCCTGCACCTTGCCTTAAACCCTCTTTTCATACCTTTAAGATATACATAAAATCTTTCAAACATATGTAGGGAATGGGGAATAAAGATGATATTAAGTTTGATTGTAGAACTAGAGTTACCAAGTAAGGGGACCATAGATACCAAAAAGAGAAGACAAATGCATGGACCACAACACAAAAAAAGGGAACAACATAATGCACAAAAATAGGGAATATTTGGGGTTTAGGGTTCATACCTTTTTCAATATTGTGGGCCACGTTCAAGATTTTGCACCAATTGCACTTTGATTGAGAATAAATCCACTTACATTTCGGAGTGTGATGATGCAATTTAGGGTTAGTTTCTACCACTCATAATCTTAACCAAGCAAGCAACTTAGGAAATAGGGGTTAGGATTTTTGAATTTTTGGATTTGCAGAAGAATCTGCTCTTCAGGTAATAGCTATGGAGATAAAAAAGAAAGGGGAAATGGTTTTGAAGGAAGATGGATCGCATGACGTCGTATAGCCTTTTCAATTATTATTTTTTTTGCTTTTCTTTTCAAAACTACGTCATTTTCTGATGGGTGAGGACCTGATTGTCATGTAGGATTCACGTTGGCATTTAACGTGCTAGGCATGCATCTCCATCAAGTTTAACTGATAGCAACTGATGCAAGGACCAACGTGACCGACATTTTGAGGTTTCAGGGATTAAGTTATTAATTTTTAAAGTCAATGACGAATGTGACCAATGCATACAATTACAGGGACTAAAGTGAATGTTTACTCTATAAAATATGTTAAGCAGATATCCAGTTGCTCAATATAGCTATTGACATTTTTTAATTGTCAATCAATGGACAGATAAAAAGTGCTTCATACACCCTAAGTTGAATGATACATAATAAAATTAGCCTGTAGCTTAATGTAACTTGTAACAAGGTATCGCGAAACTCCATACAAGCAAGGAGTGAAGACAAAAGCCAAAATTATTGATTTGATTAAAACTTCATTGCCCGCATCATGTGACTTGTTTGACCACCTCTAGATATTCATTTCCTTTCTCTAAGATGGTCTGCCACTAGCCCTTGTTCTCTTTACATTTTAGTTGTATGAAAAAAAAAAGATTACTTGTGTCCGTGTCATATTGACATTTTGGAGTATATAATCATAAAAATAATATATTTTAATCAAAGATTATTTTCATTTTCACTTTATAATTATACACCATCAAGGTATAAAACATTAAGCATTATCATTATTTTACACAACTGTTTCGTTAGAAAAACTTATAAAACCTATATATAACAGCAGAAAATGAGTATGCTCAGTATATAGTCAATCTTTTTTTTTCTTTTGGTACAAACATAGTCAATCTTTAATTAGCTTTAAAAACCTATCAAAATTTTACTTTTATAAATTAAAATTTTGATAAATTGGACTATTTCTTGATTTATTGGAATGAAATGACTATCTGTTTAATTTTTCATATAATTATTATAAGAATGAAATTAAAAGTAAATCAAATCCAAAAGACATCTAGTACTGCATGCCTTGTTGAGAGAATCGTGTATGAATACATCATTTTCGAAGACATTTATTCAATTGATAGCACAGCCACGGATATACTTGAAATTTATACTGTTAAAACTTACAAACATGGAATGCTTTTCTGTGAGCGTGTGGGTAATAGAGACTAACTATAAATAAACATTTAATAAACCCACACTTAAGGTTTAAAGAGAAAGGAAGAATATAAGGATAAACGACAGCGATGGTGTTCTGGGCCGTAGTCCGGGGTCCTGTAAAAGAAAGCTCACCCATCGTGGAAATTACGAGACCCCGCCGCTATGAACTGCGGTTAGGCCTTCCGAATATCTGATAGAACCTCATAACCACATTCCTTAGGTCTGCGCAGGACCTGTCACCTGCCACTTATGACCCCTAGGGTGTGGGGACCATAGCTGTCTGCTACAGCAGGTGGCCATTAACGCGACATCCTTAAACTTTAGGGATCTGTCTGAACGATCGTGGGAGGAAGACACCCACCGCCAGGGCTCTGCCTGAACGAATGTGGAGCAGAGGCACCTCCCCATTAGGCCACGATCTCAACGTACCTGTACCTCACTCTAATTATGAAGGGACCATGCGCGTGCTCTATAAGTATCAGGTTAAGTTGTTCTATCTATAAGCAGAATAGCGATAATTTAGTAAAAGACCTCTCTTATTCCTTACCTGACTTGAGCGTTGGAGTCCCTTTGCAGGTACCCAACCCCCCTCAAAACATCCGAGCAGTAATAGCAGAAGGGGGAAACTACCACGCACGTGTCTTCTCAGGAACTTTCTGGTTCCACATTAAAATATTGGCGCCGTCTGTGGGAAACTATAAACTTCTAACCCCACTCCATCATGGTAAATACAAGACGAAATTCGAAGAGAGATATACCACAAACCTCTGCTAACCAGCGGCCGAGAATCCCACCGCTTGATTTGATATCCCACTGGATTTGCTTAAACTTGTTTCCATCATTATCACCTGTTAAGACATTATATATAAAGCAAATAAAAGTTAGAAATGTGCAATTATGAGAACATAACATAATATATGCTATGGTCTCCATTACTTGACCACATAAGAGCCCATTTGTTACTCTCATTTTTTTCCTTCTCTAACCTACTCTTCTACTTGGGAGCCAAGGGCATAGTATACCTTGACAAGTTCATCTTAACTGTCTGCATTTTTGCCAAAAATTGTGAGGGGTTGTTGACCTTGCACATTCCCATACCATCCCCCTTATTTCCTTATCTTTCCATTGGTTTGTAAAATTCTTCCAAAGATGCCAAACGCAGAACCTATGATGCACTCCAGGCATCACCTCTTGCATTGCTGGTATCAGCCTATAACATACACAATTAATTCATTTTAGTCCCTATAACGAATAAAATGTATTCAAATTAGTCCTTGTGAACCAGATCACTTACCTTTTGCATATCTAATATAAAGTTTCATCCATGCAATAGGGTCAGAGACCATTTCCAAGTCTCTTTGTTCTCCACCCCCACAATAATATATTCTATAACAAAAATGTCAGTATTGGCATCCTGTCCCACAATAGCCAATATTGTTCCCCATAATATACTTTTAAAAAAGCCCCATCTAGGCCTATTAATGGCCTGCACCTTGCCTTAAACCCTCTGTTCATACCTTTAAGATATACATAAAATCTTTCAAACACATGTAGGCAATGGGGAATAAAGATGATATTGAGTTTGATCGTAAAACTAGAGTTACCAAGTAAGGGGACCATAGATACCCAAAAGAGAAGACAAATGCATGGACCACAACACAAAAAAGAGAACAACATAATGCACAAGAAATAGGGAATATTTGGGGTTTAGGGTTCATACCTTTTTCAATTTTATGGGCCACGTTCAAGATTTTGCACCAATTGAACTTTGATTGAGAGTAAATCCACTTGAATTTTGGAGTGTGATGATACAATTTATGATTAGTTTCCACCACTCATAATCTTAGCCATGCAAGCAACTTAGGAAATAGGGGTTAGGATTTTTGAATTTTTGGATTTGCAGAAGAATCTGCTCTTTAGGTAACAGCCATGGAGATAAAAAAAGAAAGGGGAAATGGTTTTGAAGGAAGATGGGTCGTACGACGTCGTATAGCCTTTTCAATTATTATTTTTTACTTTTCTTTTAAAAACTACATCATTTTCTGATAGGTGAGGACCTGTTTGCCATGTAGCATTCACGTTGGCACTTAACGTGCTAGGCATGCATCTCCATCAAGTTTAACTGATGGCAACTGATGCAGGGACCAACGTGATCGACGTTTTGAGGTTTCAGGGATTAAGTTGTTAATTTTTTAAAGTCAAGGACTAATGTGATCGGTGCATACAAATACAAGGACTAAAGTGAATGTTTACTCTATAAAATATGTTATGTAGATATCCAGTTGTTCAATATAGGTATTGACATTTTTTAATTGTCAATCAATGGACAGATAAAAAGTGTTTCATATACCCTAAGTTGAATGATGCATAATAAAATTAGCCTATAGCTTAATGTAACTTGTAACAAGGTATCGCGAAACTCCGTACAAGCATGGAGTGAAGACAAAAGCCAAAATTATTGATTTGATTAAAACTTCATTGCCCGCATCATGTGACTTGTTTGACCACCCCTAGATATTCATTTCCTTTCTCTAAGATGGCCTGCCACTGGCCCTTGTTCTCTTTACATTTTAGTTGTATGAAAAAAAAAGATTACTTGTGTCCATGTCATATTGACATTTTGGAGTATATAATCATAAAAATAATATATTTTAATCAAAGATTATTTTCATTTTCACTTTATAATTATACACCTTCAAGGTATAAAACATTAAGCATTATCATTATTTTACACAGCTGTTTCATTAGAAAAATTTAGAAAACCTATATATAACAGCAAAAAATGAGTATGCTCAGTATATAGTCAATCTTTTTTTTTTCTTTTGGTACAAACATAGTCAATCTTTAATTAGCTTTAAAAACCTATCAAAATTTTACTTTTATAAATTAAAATTTTGACCAATTGGACTATTTCTTGATTTATTGGAATGAAATGACTAACTGTTTAATTTTTCATATAGCTATTATAAGAATGAAATTAAAAGTAAATCAAATCCAAAAGACATCTAGTACTGCATGCCTTGTTGAGAGAATCATGTATGAATACATCATTTTCGAAGACATTTATTCAATTGATAGCACAGCCACGGATATGCTTGAAATTTATACTGTTAAAACTTACAAACATGGAATGCTTTTCTGCGAGCGTGTGGGTAACAGAGACTAATTATAAATAAACATTTAATAAACCCACACTTAAGGTTTAAAGAGAAAGGAAGAATAAAAATATAAACGACAGCCATGGGAACCAAGGTTTTAAATCTCGCTCCGAGATGATTGTAGCGGTCGCGACAAAACAGTCGTGGCGGCGGCCGTTTCCGCTTCATCTTGCGACACAGCTGAGTTTGGGAATCACGTGCGACGGCCGCAATGAAACGGTGTTGTGGCCGCAACGGACAAAATGGAACGGCGTTTCAGCTGCTACACTCCTCCATTTACATTTTTCTCACTTCGAACATGATTCCATTCAATTTTTCTTAGCATAAACAACCAAAATCCCAAAAAAACATACACCAAAATCAAACATAATGGAAGCCCCTAACCTCTTGAGAGACTTAGATATGTTGAAGGAGCTCCTGCCGCTGCATCTCTGGGTCGATTCATGCTCTGTTCACCTCTATAGTGAGATGGTGAGTGGGTGCTGTGCTGCTGTGATGGTGAGTGGTGAGTGGGTGCCATGGAGAAGAGTGGTGACTGGTGAGTGGGTGCCGTGGAGAAGAAATGGTGAGGGTGTGTGTGTGTGTATGTGAAAAGGGTCTGTGACCGTGAGTGGTGTGGAGAAGTAAAGTGAGGGAGGAGAGGAAAAAATAAGTAAAGTTGGTGAGTTGTGAGGTGAGGAATAGAGAAGTCGGGGAAGAAAAATTAGGGGGAAAAGGGAAAATGTGAGGGAAAGGGAAGTGTCATGGAGAAGTGAAATGAGGGAGAAAAAAATAATAAAGTCGATGAGGTGAGGAACAAAGAAGTGAGGGAAGAAAAATTAGAGGAAAAAGAAAAAAATGTGAGGGAAAGAGGAAATTGAGATTGATTAGGTAGAAGGAAATTTTGAGAGAAGGTGAAAAGGAAAAAATTAAGTTAGTTGAATGAAGAAAATAAATTATGCAAGTGAAAGAGCAAAATTGAGAGAAGAAAATTACATATTCAAAATAAAAAATTAAGGATAAGAGAAAAATTGTATTGTAAATTTTTAGAGAAATTTAGAAATTTATAAGAATTAAATTAAAATTTACTTTCAACTAATTTGTTAGTTAACAAATTTTAAAAATTAGCTTGAAGTATAATGTTATAAATTGGTCAACTAATATTGGTCAATTAATTTATTACTTTTGAATATATCTTATTAATGAAAAAAATTATAAATTATTAGTTATGATATATTGTACAATAAAATAGATAATTTAATCTAATTTGTGTTAAGTTGTGAAGAATTCACGCTGCAGCGACTGCAATCCACATCGCAGCATTCACAATATTGTCCATCGCAAAAATCGCAACGTGACCGTGACCGCAATTTAAAACCTTGATGGGAACAATGCAAACAGAGATTATCTTCTCAAAAGTGCAATGGTTGTTATGAAAATTTCTGCTTCGGTACAATTTCATCTTATAGGCATTATGATTAGCAACAGCTTTATCTTGATTGATTGGCCAAGAAAGGAATTTTTATGTTTATCAATATTATTATATAAAATATTGGCAAAATTCTTTCATATTTCCAGTCCTCTACATAAGAAAATGTATAAAAGACCAGAAAGTAACAATGGGAAACAAACAAAAACACCCTTGTGCAATACTTGAGACACTTGTGGCTCTTCTTCGATAATGGGCTCTAACTTGGAAGAACGTGAGGATCTCCGATAATGTGATGTTAGGAGGGCTGGTGCAACTTCTCCCCAGTTGTGGATGGATTTCACCTTATTCACCATTTGAGAATGAAACTTAAGCAAATCCTTTGCTCTTTAGGAGAGCAGGGTTCTGTTAAAGAATGTTGGTAGTGGATGTAGAACAGATAGAGGAAGATTGTCAAATGATATTGAAGGCAGAAGGTAACTGAATGAAGAGAATAGGAAGGAAACATGAGTTCTATATAGGGGTGCAAAGAATCTATATTTGGTTTGAACCCAGAAAAGGAGGACATGACAAGGTAGCTTCAACATTATTGGATGAAAGCACTAAATTTTCAATGATGGAAATCGCTTCTGGAAACTAGTATTTGAATATGTCTTGTACGACAACTAAATATTCTGTTTTGTTTGTTAAATTATTTTTCTTTTTTAGTAAATCCAAAATGGCTAAGAGGATCACAGCTTACAAATGGGTCAAGGAAGATTGCACTCAATGTTAATCAAAGTTGTTACATTCTAGATGATTAATGTTTTTTTTTTGGACAAAATGCATATAAATGCACAGCCAATCTTAATTCTTTTACACATTATTTCTTTTTAATTTTGCTTTACTTTATCCAATTTGTTTTTACAGATTAAAAAATAGGAGCTACATGATTTAAGAAATATATAAAATCCTTTATGTACTTGCCTGAAATACAATATGAATATGGAAAAACTCAATGTGCATTTGGAAGTAGCTGGAAACTCCTAAATCCTTTAGGAATGTTTTTTTCAAGCTCATTTCAGGAGAAACGAACAGGCATAAAAGTCAAAACATGTCCAATTGAGTAGGATAAATTTTCAGGTTGAATGACCAAATCGATTCTGAAAACATTGAATAGGATCATTAAAATGGACTAAATTAGTCAATTAGTTTATTTACCCAATAAAATTAAGTGTACTGGACTTCAAAATTATTGACTTGTTTAATTTAATTTATTTTTAGTCTGACCTGTTTAATTCTTAGGTTAAGTCGATAAACTCGTTTAACCCAAAAATTGGCCCGTTAGCCTAACCATTTTTTTTGGACAATGCATTTTGTGATATTGAATGTGTTGTTATGTTGAGTTTGATATGTACTGAGTTTGGGATTGAATATGTAATTAAGTACTTTGAATTTGTTATAATATAGTTTTAGATGCATTGAGCACTATTTTTCCTTTGTCTTTTTATATTTTTAGTATAAGAAATTGATTAGCATTTTGAATATTAGTTTTTAATCTAAAAATATCTGAAAAAATAGCAACCGATTAGGTTTGCAAACTGTTCTTAAATGGATATAGTATTGGCTTATTATACACACTTTTCACTTGATGACTCATTAAATCAATCTAACCAACTGCTGACAAATACTAACCACGCTATAACCAAACTTAATGGTAATAATACCGTATGTATATTAGTAATTAGCATGTATTTGTATGCCATATTTTGTTATGTTGCGAGATAGAACTATGATTGTTGGTAGGGTTATCTTTATTTATACTTAGATATATTTTATATAACACAAGATGTTTCAAAACTCATTTTCTTGGGTTGGCCATTGTCAGGGTGGGGCTCATGATAGTAGGGCTGTACAATCCGAACCGTCGACCCGCGAACTTGACCAACCCGACCCAACCCGATTACAAATATCTGCGTTAGTTCGGGTGTCGGGTTAGTTCGGGTCGACCCGAATAAACCCGACCTCTCATTAGTTCGGATTACGGGTTTTAAGTGATTGACTCGATAATCCGTGAAACAACGTCGTTTTGCCTAAATTCAATCATTATTTTATTCAATTTCCATAACCTGACCCGGTGACCCGATCAACCCGACTAACCCAATTACCCAACCCGAAATCGGGTTGGTTCGGTTCGGGTTGCCCGAAAAAAATTTCCAAACCCGACTCGATTGACCCGACCTAATTGGTTTGGATTTTCCCCCCCAAACTCAACCCGACCCGACCCGTGATCACCCCCTACATGATAGCCTCTGTTGACTAGTGTTGTTTCGTTGTTTTTCATTTAGTTATTTTGCATTGTGCGTTTGTAAGTACGTTGTACTCTTTTATTTTTTCTCCTTGTCCTAGTTATTCTAGGAATTATTGTTTTGAGTGAAAAAATATGATACACCCTTAAATTTGAACTTAAATAAATGAAGAACACCAAAGTCCAAAAACAAAATTGAACAAAAATAATTTGTGAATTTAGGTACCTTTAAGAAAAAATAAAGGGTAAAATACACATTATCCCTTTAAAGTTTAATCCATTTTCACTTTCATACGTGAACTTCATTTTATAACATATAAACTCCTTAAATTATAAGTTTAGAATATTTCAATATAAAAGGTGACTCCAAATCCACATAATCGTCATCTTTGGTTGCTAGAATGATGAACAATTGCTCTTATTGCAAGCAAGGTGCTCCATCTTTCAAGAAGTTATGTTATATTAACAACATAAATCACACATTTTATTAATTAATTTTTAGCTATTCACTGTATTATGACATTTGGTGCATGGAATTGGAATTGAGCCTCCCAATGCTAATTATCTTATTTGGTGTGTACATTAGAATTAGAATTTCTTTTATGAGTACAACTTTATAGAATTGCAAAATAACTATTTTATATTATTTTTAATTATTAACTTTAGGGTTTAGGGTACCTTAAGAATTAAATTCCAAGCTCAAAAGTTAAAAATAATATGTTAAAATTATTGTTCATTATCTTTGTCGCACTTCCAACGACCATTCTTTCCGATGTTGGCCAAGTTGCCGGTGAAATCCTTCAACCACCATTACCGACAATGTCCTCAGACCACCGTCGTCAATGACGTTCTCCGACCACCATCATGCTAGAGGCATCCTCTGTCCATCATCATTGTCTGCATCGTGCTTCGATCATCATTGTCGCTAGCGTCCTTCTACAATCATTGTCGCTAACATCCTCAGACCACCGTTGGAGGTGGCATTTCATCGCTCACTATACTGTCAACATTCTCCGATCACTGTAACTGTAAATGCGCTCTGGTAATGTTACCACCAACATTTTTTGGCATCTATTACCATTGGAAACACATTCCTAACAATGACGTAATCTGCCAACACAAGCTTGATCTATTAAAAATTGTATTTATAAAAAATTAAAATTTTACTACTAATTTAATTTAATTATGTTTTAGATACTCTTGATAAAATATTCAATCCAAAGAATTTTAATTCAATATGAATTACAATCCTCTACCTTAATTCTTTATTTGCTCCAAATATAAGAATTAAAATTCTTAATCAATTCCAATTCTAATAAAATTGGAATTAAAATTAAAATTTTGAACTATAATATCAATTCTATCATCCAAATAGACTAGTCTAATCCATCTAAGTATGTCACTCTGAGTCATTTCCCTTCAAGGAAGTCAGTGTATGGATAGGTTGACGAAATGAAGTAGTTTAGCAGATATCTGAGACTTGAGGGATGGTGGTATAGTTTGATTTTCTATCATATTTCCTTTCCAATGAACATATGGTTGATAACTTATGAAGTAATACATCCCAGATTTGAAAAGTTCCAATGCGAGCTTTATTTCTTTGAGTGGTTGATTTGTTGTTTCACGTATGAACGTATTCTAGTGTATTCTTTAGTTTGCTATTGTTGGCAAATTGTGCTAATAGGCTGTGATAGATTATTTGTACATGACATATAAACCTATTGGTTTTAACATTTCAAATCTTTCCATAAAATGACTAAGAATTGAATATCAAAATGAATTAATACTATTCATCAAGGTTTTCTTTCTTAGAAGATGGGGTAAAGGCTTTGTTTTAGTTTGTTGCAACACCTTTGCATGGATAAAGAGAAATGAAAAAGTACTAGACAACAGAGAGAAAAACGAAAAAGAATTACTACTTGATTTTAGTTTGCATAGAAGGGGAATGAAAAGACATAGGCCAATTCCCTATGCATGGTTTTATTTTTTCGTTTTGGGGACTTTGGATGGTTACCTTCTATAGTACTTCAACAATTTTGTTTCCCTCTCATTCTCTTGTTTTATTTTGTCTTAGGGTTTTTGGTGCGTCAGATAAATTACAAAAAAATGAAACACCAAAAGCATTCGCTAATAGTAGATCACCTATACCAGCGGGAGGTGTGTCCCAAACCCTGCAAATCTCATCCCAATTAGCTCCAAGCTTAGCAAAAAAATTGGCATTGTAGTCTGCCTCACAAAGAACATGTTGCATAGACACCAACTAGTCACGCCCAAAGAGGTTCTTGATCTCAGAGATAATTGGGCCAAATCAATGAAAGGAAGAATGAGGGGAGTTGATAAGTTGAATTGCATCCAACGAGTCGGATTCATATATAACCTTTCTCAAACCACTATCCCAGGCTATACATAGCCCATGCAGGATCCCATGAGCTCAATGTGCAGGTTGGTAGACCCACCAATGAACCAAGAATAGCCAACAATCCAATACCCATCTTCACCTAGGGGTGGGCATGGTTCGGTTTGGCATGAAAAACCGAATCGAACAGAACCGATAAAGTAGTTCGGTTTGAAAACCAAACCGATTTACTTCTAGGGTCGAACCGGTTTTGGTTCAGTGAACCAGTTCGGAACCGGTTCGGAACCGGTTTAGAATTGGTTTGGGTTTGGAACTCAGAAATGATTTGGATTTAGAATTGGTTTTAAACCGGTTAAAAACCAATTCTAAACCGGTTTAAAATCGGTTTTGAACCAGTTTGAGTTTCTGAACCGATTCAAAAACCAGTTCAGAACTGGTTTTTCTATGAAACTAATTCAGAAAACTGGTTCAAAAACTAGTTTAGAAAACTGGTTCAAAAAACCAGTTCAGAAAACTGGTTCAAAAGACCAGTTCAGAACTATTTACAATTTATAATGACTAACAAGAAATAAGAAATACTACAGAAAACTGGTTCCAAAAACCAGTTCAGAACTATTTACAATTTACAATGACCAACAAAAACAGGAAACAAAAAACCAGTTCAGAACTATTTACAATTTACAATGACCAACAAGAAATAGGAAACAGTACAGAAAACTGGTTCAAAAACGAGTTCAAAAAACCAGTTCAGAACTATTTATAATTTACTATGACCAACAAGAAACAGGAAACAGTTACAACAGATAAGAAAATAACATTGTGAAGCTCTTAATTCCTGAATTTCATGCCATCACATAAGACAAGCAAGCAACAAAAGTAATTAACCAATCAAAGTCATCCAATATTAAAAATGAAAATCAAAGTCCTTTGCTGGTACAGTACTCAAGAGCTTGGGCAAGGTGTAAAGCAACTCTCAGTCGCATTGCCCATTTCATGGGCTGAGTTTCCCCTGCATAATTGTGTAAACAATTGTAAGTCACCAAACTGTATTCAAGAGAATGACAGGAAGAAGTAATTATAGCAACAAAGAATCATAACTAAAGTTCACTAAATAGTATTGAAAGATATACAAAAGAGTGATAGAAACGAAGTTCCTTCAATTTGAAACAAACTCCAAGGTAAACAATTTTTAAAGAGCCATCTGGCAAAGGGGCTTTCCATAAAAGATTGCCTAATGACACCTGATTACTTTAGGTCATTGCTTATATAAGAGTTGTATGTAGAATACAACCAAGTAAATGCAAAAGCTAATGCAGAGAAACTGAATTAGTTTCCAGTTATGTACTTACAATGGAACAAGTGCTTTGCCAAAGTATCGTTGGGCATATATTCTGCAACAAGTAACTCTCATCACCTTCACAGCAACAAGTAAAGTAACAAGTGCTACTGTCCTACCATCACCACAATGAGCTCAAGGAAAAAAAATGCATCATCATTTTCTAACAAATAGACATGTCCGCATATCAGTTTCTCAGCAAGACCAGCCATGCACAACTACTCAGATTGACAACCCTACCAATTAACCTACCAAAGCTGCACCATGGATCAAGCCACCAAAGCTGCACCTACCAAGATTTCCAAAATTGCTCCCATTCACGTTTGTCTTAAGTTTAAATTGACCTACTTGTAGCATAAAATCCAACATAATTAAATTATATCACATTTATAATAAGATTCATATGATTTATTTTAATATATGTCGCGATATGTATAATTTATCAACTTTGTAAAATTATTATTTATCGCACATTTTAATTGAATTTACTTCAAATGAATTTATTCATCGTGTATGTTGAGACTAGAGTAATGCATCACTTGTTTCTTTTAAAAATAACTTAAATTTGTTGATATTTTTGTCATTTAAAATTTTACACAAGGATTGCACTTTTGATTTTGTTTTGATTTAAAGATCCAAATTAGTTAATTATATATATAGTGTTTTGCTAAAAAGTATTATAAGGGTTTAGGACAATTGTTAAGAAATTAAAAATGAAAAGTAGTGTTTACTTGTTTTACTAAAAGAAATTTAAAGTGTTTTACTTTTTATTTAATACTTTTTATATTTTATATTTTGAATCCTTAATAAACGGTCACGTGTTAGACAAACTCAAAAAAAAAAAAAAAATAGTGGAGGTTACCTTTAACGAAGAAAGAGAATACATAAATTTAATTTTAATGAAGAGAGATAATCTGACTTTCCTATTAACTCTGTCCATTAAATTTTAATTATTAAATTATATATTTAAATGTGTTAAAGTAATTAATACATATGAATTTATTCATTAAAAAAAGGATAAAAAAGATATAGCATATAAAGTAATTAGAAAAATGAATTTTAAAAGGAAAAAGAATTGAACTTGCTAGACATAAGTTGATTTGTTTAATTTATATATTATTTAAATAAAGTATAAATTATTTATATAATTTTATAAAATTACCTTATAAATTAATGTACCAAAAGAATTATCATATAAATTTTTCATGAATACATAATTTTTATTTTATAATAGGGAATTTCTAAACTCCAACAAATTAATTGTTTTATATGATGTATCTTTTTAATGATAAGTTAATTATTTTTTATGTTATGTCTTTTTTGTCCTTTTTATTTAATGAACGAATTAAATCATTCCAATAAAAAAATTAATAAAGAAAAAAATTAATTCATTC
Source organism: Ormosia semicastrata (assembly GCA_029884595.1). Taxonomy (NCBI): domain Eukaryota; kingdom Viridiplantae; phylum Streptophyta; class Magnoliopsida; order Fabales; family Fabaceae; genus Ormosia; species Ormosia semicastrata. The sequence continues at coordinate 7,619,730 of JAQQTO010000045.1, forward strand.
CAAAAATTACCTAAAATACACAATTAATATTGAAATGGTATTTCAATTTGCAGTAATTAAGAATTAATTGTATTGTAATTGTTATCATTAGTATATTTTTAAAAATAAAAGATATTACCATTTCTATTAAATAGATTCAAGAATTGGAAATGCACCTAAATGTTTATAAATAATTTTTTAGAAAATAAAAATATTTATAATTAATACCCAAATAAATATTTGATATCCGTTTCTTTCAATTTCTTTGTGAATTACTTTGACAACAAGTATATGAATATAAAATGAGTGTTTGAGTTGTTTTCTGTTTTCATTTTCAATTTATATGTTTTCACTAGAAACTATAAGAATGCAATCATGTTTTTACTTTGTTTTTCAATCTTTTGTGAAGAAAATGATGAAAAGTGAAAAAAAAATTTGTTTTCACTATTTATTCACAAAAGTTTGAAAACAATAAGCAAAGAAAACATAATGTGACATTTTAGTAATTATTAGTGAAAATTAATAGTAATTGAAAATGAAAACAGAAAATAAACCAAATACCACTATTCTCTCAAGTGCTCACATTTTTCTCCCTCTTGTTGTTGATGACCAGTGGAGTAGAAGAAACATTGATAGGTGATAGTGATAAGCTAAACAAATCAACAGATGAGATGAAGCGGTGCAAATGTGAAACCTACAAAACACTGACAAGTGATAGTGATCCGTTAAACAAATCCACGGATGAGATAAAGCAGTGCAAATGTGAAATCGAAGACCATCCATCCTAATGTTGAACTGAAACTCTTTAATCAAGAAGGTTCCTAGCTAGCTAGCGAGGTTTTCTTTATTCACTCACTCTCTCTCTCTCTCCCTCTCCCTCTTTCCCTCTCTACAAGCTTCAATTCAGAAAACCATGTAAGTTTTCTGTCAAGGTTATGTTTCATACATCCCAAGGACTCTATCTCTCTCTCACTTCAAATGCTCATCTCGCTAGAAATGATGATCTAAGTAATCCTTGTGCCATTATCAATGTTATGAAAAAGGTTAAGAAACTGCCAGGCATGAAACTCAGTTCCCAGTTGCTTGTTGAGTGTAGCTACATCTTGAAAGATCCAATAACAAGACAAATGTTTGTGGTTCTTGAGGATGAAGAGTCAAAACTTAATTTTTTGATGTATGAAATCAACTAGACAAAGAAGTAGCATGTAATATTTAGACTATAGGTGATTTCCTTTAATATTTAAACAAATCAGCCCAATCTTAGACATATCATGTAACAGTAAATTGCTAAAATTAAAGAAATAGAGCAAAATAAAATAAGACCCCACAGAAATTTAGAGATGAAATATTTTTATTTACTAGACATCGTTACCATAATTATAAAACTCAAAATAAGGACATTAGTTGTACAATGAAAACCATCTCAAATAGTCAATGGTCTTATGATTACTGCCAATTACTAAATTATTCATCACAGAAAAACTTTTATACATAATACACCACTTAGGTAGAGTTTGATCTTAATACTCTAACTATTAATTACATGCTAATTTTTCATCAAACTGATTTCATACATCTAAAAATCTAACTGACTCTTCATCCATACGAGCTATAAACATTTGCCTTGTTACTGAGCCTATCAAGATGTGGCTACACTCAGCAAATAACTGAGAAGCGGATGTCATACACGACAATTTCTTAACCTTTTTTGGTATAACAATGAGGTCATTTGCTTGCGTAAATTGATTTTTGCTCACCAGTAGTAGGACATCTAACAATATTAAATTATAATTTAATATTTAGAGCTCAGGTGATTTTCTTCATAATTTAAACAGATTAGCCAATCTTAGGCTTATCATGTAATAATAAATTACTAAAATCAAAAAAATAGAGCAAAAGTAATTAAGACGCCTGATAATAATAAAGAATGGGGCGAAAATCGACAAAATTGTTTACGCCTTTGATCTTCAGAATAAGAGCTAGAAAGGTGTTGTTTATACCTTTTGGCATGACTCTCTTCTAGTGGAATTTAGAAATAAAATCCATTAAGTCTTTTTTTAGAAGATTCCAACATTTCTTGAAAAAATTAAAATTGAACCGATCAGGTCCAGGTTCCTTGGAACCTTCGCAACTCCAGAGGACATTCTTAACTTCAAGTTCAGTAAAGGGATGCTCCAGGTCCATTGCTAAGGAAGAATCAATTCGATGAAAGGGAAGATACCCCAACAATGGCCCAGAATGGTTGCAAGCCAAAAAAAAGATTGGAGTAAAACCAGACAACAACACTTTTAATAACATCAAGAGAGCTAAGAATTGTACCATTATCCTGAATAGAAAAGATTGAGTTGTGTCGGCCCCGATTACACGCTGAAAAGTGAAAGAATCTTATGTTCTTGTCCCCCAGCTTACACCACATAATTCTCAATTTTTGTCTCCAAAGACATTCTTGTTGCTTGGATTTTAATCTGAACTCAGATTTCCATTATGCAAGATCCTCATGTTCCTGATCAAAAGGAGTCCTATTTTCACCAAGAAGTTCAAGATTGTCGATGTCCTTCTGTAAAATTTTGATTTTTTCATGGATGAAACAAACTCCTCTTTATTCCACTTCCTGAGACAAGACCTCAACAGGCTGGGTTTCTTCATCAATTTAAAGTTCCTGACCAATTTCAAAGAAATTTCATTCCAGAGATAGTTGATGATATTACCAAAGTTGGGATGAGACCACCAACAATCCATAAAGCGAAATGGCCTTGTACCCCAATTTAAAGAGTCAGTTTTAAGAAGGATGGGACATTGATCTGAAAGCCCTTTTGAAAGTACCCTGAGCTTAATAGAGGGAAAAAAGGAAATCCAATCAACACCCGTCATAGCCCTATCTATTCTGCTAGCATATCTAATATTGGACCAGGTGAACTTTCTACCCAAGAGGGGAATATCAACTAGCTGACATGTATCTAGGAAACCCCAAAGTGAATTAACTCCCCCTTTAGAAATTCTACCACCCCTTGTTTCATCGGGAAGAAGAACTTCATTGAACTCACCCATCACTAACCAAGGAGAAGGAAAGGAAAACCTAAGGGAAGTAACCTTCTCCCACAATGCACACCTATTTGCTATAATTGAATGCCCATAAACACCAATGAAGGTCATATTACAGCCCCTATTCACAATAATCCCATCAACAGCAATCCAATTTTGACCAGATGAGGCATTAGAGCAATTGAAGATATGCAAATCCCAAATGCAAAGTAAACTCCCAACAGACCCAATAGTATCAACTCCACACTATCCTACATTATTAGAACCCCATAGTCTTTAAACAAAGAGGTCATCAATACCACCAATTTTTGTCTAAAAAAGAAATATAAAATAGGCATTAGATTCACAAATCCAAGACCTAACATGTCTTCTTTTTTTCTGGGGTAGCAAGCCCACGGATATTCTAGGCAATGGCAGAAAACATCAGCACAAAATAGAATTCCATAAGCTAGACAAGGAATCAATGCTCAGAATAAGCACGAGACCAGTCGAAAGCTTCATTATCTACGAGATTGGTATAAACTCGGTGGTGATTTCCAAATCCTTCGTTGGCTTCCATCCCATAACTTCACCAAAAGTTGTTGTCTTCTCGACTTCAATAGTAGAGAATTTGATAAGATCTAATTGGTTGTTTCGAGAGGAATAATTCCGAAGAATCCTATTAATGGCATTAGCAATATAACTATCAGAGATCTCATGGCTATTTGAAGACATAGAAACTACATTCCCTTTTGAATTGATCTTCTTTTGCTTTTTTTTTTCTGCGTTGTTCTAAAGCTGCAATAAGAGTCATTGCTTTTTTCAATAGAGAAGCGTCATGATGCCGAAGTTTTGGTTTGCCAAGATTGCCCTTGTTAGACAGAAAAGAATTACTCACAAATAGGGATGGCAACGGGGCGGGGCGGAGACGGGGAGACGGGACCCGTAACTTCCCGTCCCCCGTTCTCGCGAATAATATCTGTTCCCGTTTCCGCTTCATATTCAATAGATGGGATCTGTTTTTTTTTTAGAAGATGAGATATATCCATGCAGTATCTAATAAATTATAAAAAAATTTAAAAAATAAAAAAAAAAAAAAAAAAATAAAAAAAGTATAATATTATAATTTTTCAAAATTTTTTCAATCAACTTAATTTAAAAATAATATCAAACACCTAAAATATTTTTAATTTATATAACTTTATAATATTTAAATTTATATAATTAAGTTTTTTAATAATTTTATATAAAATATTTATATAAAATTTTTGCAGCACTATGCGGCATAGCTGAGAACCACCACGTCTGCCTCCTGTTTATTAAATAGGAATAACACTAAACGGGTATTTATATTCGCGGGAGAAATTTAATGCGATACCCCGCATACTGCATGTAGGTATATCGCGGCATCGGGAGGATAAAATTACCATCCCTACTCACAAAGGAGGGCAACCCAATAGATGTAGGAGATGAGATAATAGAAACAGAATTGATCTCAAGCTGGACATCCACTAGGGGTATTGGGCTTGAGAGAGGAGTGGGACTGGCAGAGGAAATGGCCTTAGTTGAATCGTGGGCCTCAAAAGGTATTTTATGTTCACAAGCTGGCAAAACATCAACATAGCAATTAGAATGGTGCAAATCTGAACTTGACTCTTCATCATTAGGTATGTTACCCATTTGAAGTGGCCACAATTAAAGGCATTAAATGAAATGGATCTGGAGAATCGTTCCCAACAACAAAATTTGAGTCAATGTCATGCTGATTTTGGTTCCCAAAAGGTTGATCAATTGTAACATCAATATGTGGGACCCCTTCAGGTGTGTCGCTAACGGCACTGGGTATTGAACCTTCATCCTGGGTATGGCAGAACCTTCATGTTGCCATTCTCCAGTTGAAGAAAAAGAAACATCACAAGAAGATTCTGAATGACAATGATGTAAGACATCAAAATCGTGATCACCAGGATCTTCAATTACGTTAACTTGATATTGGCAAACATTAATTGAAATAACGAACTTACTGTTAATTCTACTTTTAACCATAGTGACAATAAGAATCTTCCCAACATCAAGACGAGAACCATTTGTAGTGTTAGGGTCAAGGTAGACAAGGTTGCACACTAGACATGCGAAGAGCCTAAAGAACTCCAACGCCCAAGCGTGAAAAAGTTAACCAGCACAATCTCTCTCTGCTTTGATCAGAAGGTTCCCATGGTCTAATGAGATCGAACAAAGAGGACAGATATTGGGATCCATTCTGCAAAAGCTAAGTGAGTTGATCAACAGAAGGAAATGTTAATAAAACCGCAGTGCCACCCACCTACGAGATAGTGCAATTGTCGATTTCGTTGTTTAAGAACAAATTATGGATATCCTTTATATAAGTTAGCTTAGACAATACCCCAATAGCGCTACGGTGTAGCCAATCTAGATTTGAAGCAGGGGGATTGAATGTTAAATTTGGGAGCGGGTCGGGTTTGCTGGTAGAACTTGATTTATGAAGAGATTGGCCTTTAGTAACTATTTCCTTTTAGGTCCTGTTGTCTCTGAGAGAGGGGACAAATTTGGAATGATGACCACCAAGGCCAGAGTTGGCTTTCAGAGTAATAGAAGGAGTTTTCCCCTTATTGTATTTGGCAATGTTGGCCCTTAAAGTGCAATTACCAATCCTAAGATTGTTTATCTGGTCAATGATATGGTTGATACAAGTATTCACCTCAAATCTCACGAAACCAAATCTAACTCTACTACGGGACAACTTATTTGGGAGATAAATGTCCAGAACGCCACCTAGCATTGAAAAACACCTATATGCTTCAACTGGACTCCAGTCAACCGGAAGGTTCTCGACATACACATTTACCACACTAAAAGAAAAGGACATAGCCTTAATTTGCTTTAGGTTTAGTTTGGAAAAATATAGAGGGTTAGACGGTAGCAGTGAGATGGCAGGGGGTTGAGGCTCATGAGAAGGAACAGGGGGGTGAGGAGTAGGATGGCCAACGGTGGATGAGTGGCTTACATGTCGAGGTAGAAGAGGGGACATGGGAAGGATTGGGAAGGTGGAGGACATGGGAGAGGAAGGGAAGACCCAAAGAGACGCCATTAGCATTCACCTGGTTATCAGTTAAATACACCCTATTATTTTTTATAAGCTACAATTTGGTTGTCAGTTAAATACACTATTGTTTTATATAAGCTATACTATTGGCTTATTGTATACACTTTTCACTTGATGACTAATCAAATCAATCTAACTAACTGCTAACACTAACCACGCTATAACCGAACTCTAGCAATGGTAATAATATCGTATGTAGATTAGTAATTAGCGTGTATTTGCATGCCATATTTTGTTGTGTTGCGAGATAGAACTGTGATTGTTGGTATGATTATCTTTATTTATGCTTAGATATATTTTATATAACACAAGATGTTTCAGAACTCATTTTCCTCGGTTGGTCATTGTCAGGGTAGGGCTCATGTTAGTCTTTGTTGAGTAGTGTTGTTTCGTTGTTTTTCACTTTGTTATTTTGCTTTGTGCGTTTGTAAGTACGTTGTACTCTTTTATTTTTGTTCTCCTTGTCCTAGTTATTCCAGGAATTATATTTTTGAGTGAAAAAATACGATACACCCATAAATTTGAACTTAAGTAAATAGAGAACAGCAAAGTCCATAAACAAAATTGAACAAAAATAATTTGTGATTAAATTTAAGTACCTTCAAGAAAAATTAAAGGGTAACTACACATTATTTCCTTAAAGTTTAATCCATTTTCACTTTCATACATGAACTTCGTTTTATAACACATAACCTCCCTGAATTATAAGTTTAGAATGTTTCAAAATAAAAGGTGACTCCAAATCCACACAATCGTCATCTTTGGTTACTAGAATGATGAACAATTGCTCTTATTGCAAGCAAGGTGTGCCATATTTCAAGAAGTTATGTTATATTAACAATTTTAAATCATACTTTTATCAAATAATTTTTAGCTAGTCACTATATTATGACATTTGATGCATGGAATTAGGTTTAGAATTAAGCATGAAATTGGAATTGGACCTCCCAATGCTAATTATCTTGTTTGGTGTATATATTAGAATTAGAATTTTTTTTATGAGCCCAATTTCATGGAATTGCAAAATAACTATTTTATATTATTTACAATTCTTAACTTAGACTTTAAAAATTAAATTTCAAGCTCAAAAGTTAAAAATAATATGTTAAAATTATTGTTCATTATCTTTGTCGCAATTCCAACGACCATTGTTTTCGATGCTAGCCAATTCGCCAGTAGAATCCTTCAACCACCATAGCTGGCAACATCCTCGGACCACCATCGCCAATGACGTTCTCCCACCGCTATCATTGCCAGAGGCATCCTTTGTCCATCATCATTGTTTGCATTGTGCTTCGACCATCGTTGTCACTAGCGTCCTTCTACTACTGTTGTCGCTAACATCCTCAGACCACAATTGGAGGTGGCATTTCATCTATCACTGCACTGTTAGCGTTCTTCAATTACTGTAACTGCTAGTGCGCTTTGGTAATGTTACCATCAACATTTTTTGGCATCTATTACCACTGGAGACGTATTCCTAACAATGACATAATCCGCCAATGCAAGGTTGATCTATTAAAAATTATTTATAAAAAATTAAAAGTTTACTACTAATTTAATTTAATTATGTTTTAGATACTCTTGATAAAGTATTCAAACCCAAGAATTTTAATTCAATTCAAATTACAACTCTATACCTTAATTCTTTATTTGCTCTAAATATAAGAATTAAAATTCTTAATCAATTTTAATTCTATCATCCAAATAGACTAGTCTAATCCATCTAGATATGTCACTCTGAGTCATTTCCCTTCAAGGAAGTCAATGTGTGGATAAGTTGACGAAATGAAGTAGTTTAGGAGATATATGAGACTTGAGGGATAGTGGTATATTTAATTTGAACATATGTTTGAAAACTTAAGATCCCAGATTTGAAAAGTTCCAATGCTAGCTTTATTTCTTTGAGTGGTTGATTTGTTGTTTCACCTATAAATGTATTCTAGTGTATTCTTTAGTTTGCTATTGTTGGCAAATTGTGCTAATAGGCTGTGATAGATTATTTGTACATGACATATAAACCTATTGGTTTTAACATTTCAAAGCTTTCCATAAAATGGCTAAGAATTGAATATCAAAATTAATTTATGCTATTCATCAAGGTTTTCTTTCATAGGAGATGGGGTAAAGACTTTGTTTTAGTCTGTTGCAACACCTTTGCATGGATAAAGAGAAATGAAAAAGTAAGATAACCTTTCTTACAAAGAGGTTCTTGATCTCAAAGATAATTGGGCCAAATCAATGAAAGGAGAATGAGGGGAGTTGATAAGTTGAATTGCATCCAATGAGTCAGATTCATATATAACCTCTCTCAAACCACTATCCCGGGCTATACACAGCCCATACAAGATCCCATGGGCTCAATGTGCAGGTTGGTAGACCCACCAATGAACCAAGAAAAGCCAACAATCCAATACCCATCTTCACCACGGATCATGCCACCAAAGCCGCATCTACCAAGATTCCCAAAATTGCTCTCATTCACCTTTGTCTTAAGTTTAAATCGACCTACTTGTAGCATAAAATCCAACATTGAAGTATATCACTTTTAATAAGACTCATGATTTATTTAAATATGTCACGTTACGTATAGTTTATTATCTTTGTAAAATTATTATTTATCACACATTTTAATTGAATTTACTTCAAATAAATTTATTCATCGTGTATGTTGAGACTAGAGCAATGCATCACTTGTTTCTTTTAAAAATAACTTAAATTTATTGATATTTTTGTCATTTAAAGTTTTACACAAGGATTGCACTTTTGATTTTGTTTTTATTTAAAGATCCAAATTAGTTTTTATATATATATTCTAAGAATTTAGGATACTTGTTAAAAAATTAAAAATAAAAAGTTAAACATTTTAAGTTTTCAATATATTAATTCTTTACTTTTCATTTAATATTTCCTATAGGCAAACCCTAAAAAAATAATAATGAAGGCGTACTTTAATAAAGAAAGAGAATACTTAAATTTAGTTTTAGTGAAGAGAGAGAATTTGACTTTCCTATTAACTCTGTCCATTAAATTTTAATTATTAAATTATATATTTAAATGTGTAAAAATATTTAATACATATGAATTTATTCATTAAATAAAAAGGATAAAAAAGATATAGCATATAAAGTAATTAGAAAAATGAATTTTAAAAGGAAAAGGAATTGAACACGTTAGAAATAAGTTGATTTGTTTAATTTATATATTATTTAAATAAATTATAAATTATTTATATAATTTTATAAAATTACCTTATAAATTAATGTACCAAAAGAATTATCATATAAAATTTTCATGAATACATAATTTTTATTTTATAATAAAGAATTTCTAAACTCCAACAAATTAATTATTTTATACGCTGTATCTTTTTAATGATAATTTAATTATTTTTTATGTTGTATCTTTTTTATCCTTTTTATTTAATGATAGAATTAAATCATTCCAATAAAAAAATTAATAAAATAAAAAATTAATTCATTCTAAAAATTTCCTAAAATACACAATTAATATTGAAATGGTATTTCAATTTTTCAGTAATTAAGAATTAATTGTACTGTAATTTTATCATTAGTATATTTTTAACAAATAAAAGATATTACCATTTCTATTAAACAGATTCAAGAATTGGAAATGTACCTAAATGTTTATAAATAAATTTTTAAAAAATTTATAATTAATACCCAAATAAATATTTGATATCCGTTTTGTTTCAATTCTTTGTGAATTACTTTGCCAACAAGTATATGAATATAAAATGAGTGCTTGAGTTGTTTTCTGTTTCATTTTCAATTATATATTTTCACTAAAAACTATAAGAATGATACCATGTTTTTACTTTGTTTTTTTTTTTGTTTTCAATCTTTTGTGAAGAGAAATGATGAAAAGTGAAAACATTTTCTTGTTTTTACTATTTCTTTCACAAAAGTTTGAAAATAAGAAGCAAAGAAAAAATAATGTGACATTTTAGTAATTATTAGTGAAAATTACATAGCAATTGAAAATGAAAATAGAAAATAAACCAAATACTACTATTCTCTCAAGTGCTCACATTTTTCCATCTTGTTGTTGATGACTAGTGGAGTAAAATAAACACTGACAAGTGAGAGTGATTAGGTAAACAAATCCACAGATGAGATGAAGCAGCGCAAATGTGAAACCGACGAAACACTGACAAGTGACAGTGCTCAGTTAAACAAATCCACGGATGAGATGAAGCGGTGCAAATGTGAAGTTGACGAAACACTGACAAGTGACAATGATCCATTAAACAAATCTACGAATGAGATGAAGTGGTGCAAATGTGAAACCGAAGACCATCCATCCCAATGTTGAACTGAAACTCTTTAATCAAGAAGCTTCTTAGCTTGCTAAGGAGGTTTTCCTTACTCACTCACTCACACTCTCTTTCTCTTTCTCTCTCTCTCCCCGTCTCCCTTTTTCCCTCTCTACAAGCTTCAATTCATAAAATCATGTAAATTTTCTGTCAAGGTTATAATTCATACATCCTAAGGACTCTCTCTCTCTCTCCCCCTCTCCTTCTTCGTCTCTCCGCAAGCTTCAATCCAAAAAACCATGTAAGTTTTATGTCAAAGTTATAATTCATGCATCCAAAGGATTTCACTTTCAGGATTTGGATAAGTTGAATCCATTCCTATATCTTCTGCTTCAAAATTGCATGTCACCATGTCAACTAGATTTGCCCTAGTAAGGTTTCAAACTTGAAGTTGAAAAGTTTCTATTTTATTTTTTCATTTTTTGTTTTTAGATTGAGTGAATTTGTCTATATCTCATGAAAAATTGTTGTTTTGATATCTAAACCATTTGTTTATAGCAATCTTTAGGTTGGTTACAGATTTTCATATGAGATGCTTAAAGTTAAAAGCTTTAGTACTTTTCCCTTTAATATTAAGTGAACTTGTTGAGATCTAGTATAAAATTTTCTATTTTGATATCTTTGCACAATTTTTTAAACTTTTTCCTAGTTAATCTAATTCATTTATGCGAAGCAAAAGTAGGTTTTTGGTAGATTTGATTTATTACAAATTTTTCACCCCTAACTAAAATCTCCTAGATCGAATCACATTGTCTTAGACTTAAATCATTTACTAGAAAGAAATTGTGTCACTCAGTGTCTTAAAAACATAGTTCAACTCTACCAATGAAACTTCTAATTAAACCTATAACCAGTCTGAGTTAAACCTTAAAATCACTTATACAAATCAACCACCTAAAAGTTAGTTTTGAAGAATCTGCCTGTTAACTACAAAATTAATATTTTGGCTAAATGAGTCAGACAAGAATTGAGTTGCCAACTTTTCTAATGGCACATGTGATTTCAAGTTCAGTGTTGCTATATGGCCCGAAAGAGTTCACCCAAGCAAACACATGCTACCCATTGGTAGGGGAACCACCTTTGTGTCTGGCTAGGAATAGTTCATTTGGTTCCACTGCTAGTTTAATTGATTTATTCTTAAACCACTTTCCTCTATAGTTTTATGGTTTGAACCTAGTTTTAAAACATTGGTATCACTTAGCTCATAAATACTCTTTTTAACAAAAATAATTTTTTAACATTTTCCAATTATTAGATGCTTCGTGAGTATGTTTAAACTCGTACCGAATGCATCTTATATATGGTTTCACATAGTTATTGAAGTTTACATATTTATGTCATTGTTTAACTTTCATCCAATTGTCCTAGCTTAGATATATGCTTTGTGTTTGTATTTCAAATTATGTGGCTAGTGTGTGAAGGTACCTTCAAAAGGGATTAAATAGTTTGTTTGTTTGTTTGTTTATTTTAGTTATTATTTTTTGCTTATTGATGGAATCGTAACACCATATCAAATTTCGTGTTAAGAAATAGCTACTACCCATGGATCCAAACATTGTGACTCGAAAGAAATTTTGGAGATCATCAAGTGTTACTCAAGGCCTAGACTTGATTAGTTCTCTGCCGAAGGCATTTTAACCTCCATATTGTCTCGACTTCTAATCAGAGATGCAGTTCGGACAAGTGTCTTGTCTACAAAATGGATTGATCTATGGACATCCATCACCAAAGTAGATTTTGATGATACTTTGTTCCAAGTCATGGGGAAAACAAACAAGGAAAACATGGCTAGGTTTGTGAACTTTGTAAATAGAGTACTTCTTCACCTTGACAATTCAATTATCCAAATTTTCTCTCTCAAGTTATCAAACCGACAATATGATCCATGTGTGCCTAGTTCATGGATATCAGTTGTGTTGAAAAGGCAAGTCTATAGCCTTCACATTCGAAATGTAGATAATGCCTTCATCTCATCACGTTCCCTAGCTAACTGCAACTCTCTTGTGCAGTTAGTGCTTGAGATGAATTGCACCATCAAAGTTCCATACATTTTTTGCCTTCCAAACCTACAAGTCCTTAGGCTTGATAGGGTTAGATTTGTCAAGAATATTCCTACACATTCAAAAGATATAGTTCTTATCTTCCCATCCCTCAAAGTGTTTGAAGCTAGACAATGTGTATGGTTCAACATCATTCTATTTGCTCCAATGTTGGAAAGCTTTTCCTTCACGTTATTTGACCATTTACTGTCAAATGATGAAATATTGGAGTTACAAAGTTCTGTTTTCAATATTCATGCTTCTCCTTCTACAAAATTTTGATATCGTGGTCATCTATTGCATAATTTCATTTTCCTAGACCTACCATCTACTTTTAAAGCTTCTACGGAGATCTTCATTGATGAATATATTGAGGAGAGAGTTTAGAAAACATGCTTCCAATGGCATATGCTTCTTAAGCACTTCCATGAAGTCGAATGCTTAAAACTAAAACTTAACAGGGTATGCTTCTTTTTCCTGGCACTACTATAAAAATTTCTAGCTAACATGCATGTTAGTTACTTATTGGTACTTATATACTATATATAAGCTAACATGATACGAGAAGCCCCATAGCCTTACCCCATATGGTACACTAAATCCTTTTAGAGACTGCTAGATGATGCGGATTAAAAGTTACAAACCTAAGTGCAGGTTATTTCAAGTAATAAATTCTCGGGAGTCCGAGGTTGATCCACAGAGAATTGATAAAGAAAAATTCTTTGACATAAGGAAAATATTTTGTCACAACAATAAAAGTGATAAAACTTGATCACAAATAAAAAGGATTTACTTAAATTAAGAGATCCACTCTTAGTAAGTAAATTAAGGATAAGATTAATCTTTTTATAATTCAATTAGAATCCATGCATAATGGATGTTCCAATCGAAAAATACAACATTCAATGTTCATTTAAGATTATATACGTAATTATATTATGATTCTTTTAATTATCTATTAACACCACGGCTTATAAATGGGCTAACGCATTCATTGTGCCAATATCTTGTCTACTACAAATCAAGATCACCACTTTACAAAAAAGGTTTCTAAATTGATTGGAAACAAAATACAATATATATAATGACCACTTAAAAATATATCATTTAAGCACAAGAAAGAAATTAATCTTACCTTAACTTATTACCAAAAGCTTCACCCTTTCATCTAAGTAAAATAAAATTAGTTATTCATAGACAAGAAGAAAGAAAGAGAGAAGAAGAAAAAGAACATAACTTCAATTTAGAACAAAAGAAAACTACAATAAGATAAATAAATAACACAATAGCATGATCTTAATCTCTAAGACCAAGACTCCTAAATGATCAACCAATGGTGCCTTTTATAGAGAATTAGGAATACAAAATGACAAGGGGGCTAATTAATGAGTGGGTGGATGAATGAGTGGATGAGTGAAAAATGCTAAATGACTTTTGATGAGTGAAAAATTATTAAGATTCTTTGTCTCCGAAATCATTCAGTGCTGAACTCATTGCATTCTTCATTTTGCTCACCAAGTGGTCTTCATGAAAGTTGTAGGCTTTTATCTTAACTTTCAAATGCCTTAGTTTCAGCCCAAAAGCATTCCTACAACTCGAGATATGGTTTGATTACTGCACACTGCTCAGGCCTAGCTACAGTTCCTCTATTATGACTTGCAAGCCTAATATAACCTCTAAGCAATCCGAAATGAGTCTTGTGTTCTTCATGAAAGTTGTAGATATGAGTCTTAACTTGTAGATGTCAAAATTTCAACCAAATGAGATTCTTATAGCCCGAGTTATGCTCTGATTACTTGTGTTCTTTATAAAAGTTGTAGAGTTCTCTCTTATCTTTCCTACAAGGTAAAATACATAATTATTAGACATCTAGAACTCAAGATATGACCAAAATATAGAAATAGTGTAAGACATAACTCATGCTAAAAAAATCAATTAAGTCCAATTTGAGTCCAAACTTACAAAACATAACCAAGCTCAATCAATTAAGTACATGGAGAGTGTAAATGACTAAAAAAGAGGGTTTATTAATTTATAAAATATGTAATTATCAAATTACCCCACACTTAACTTTTTGCACTCTTAGGCAAAACACATAAAACTAAAACTACGGAACAAGGAAAAACTATATAAACTCAAAAGCTAGAAATTCTAAAAGACTCAATTTCTAATAATATTTAAGAATGAAGAGTAACCAATCATTTAAGGGATCAAAACATTTATGAGATAACATTTCTTCATATCTTAAACCAACAAGTAAGGAAACTTCAATTGAAAAACATGAGTCAAGAATGATAGATCTTCACAAGATTCACTCTTAATCACTCAAGTGTTTAAAAAGGTAGGTATTTTACTCAATTCAATCCATGAAAATTGTATTACTATAAGCTTACTTATCTTCTACTTTTCCACTACTCAGACCACATGCACACACAAATCATGAGGACTTTATTCAATGTTGTAATGGGGTCAAGGTAAAGGAGGATGTAATATGGATATAACAAGTTAAATATCAAAGAGAATAGAAGAGCATGAGAGCTGAGTTCAATTAACAAGTATGAAAGTTCATCCTAACTCTACCTAATACAAATTCCCTTTACATATTCTTTTCATTTCCTTTATTGCCTTGTTGACCCTTATTTACATTTTTTTATTTTTTTTTATTTTTTTTTGAAGATGAATATATATACAATTTTTTAATTAAACATTTTTTTAACTATTCTGCACACACACCTCCACACTTGTTCAAGAACTCATCCAATGACAAAGCCAATGTTCTCTTATTCCCTAAGGCCGGGTAAGAACATGATTTTTCATTTAAGGTACATAATGAGTTCGAAACAAAGAATTGTCAAATAAGTTCAAAGGGGTTAAGCAAGGGGAAATAGGTCATTTCCAATGCCTTACGTTGGCAAGAATCAGAGAATTTTCAAGAAGTCATAAGAGTGCTTGATATCATATTAGGAATCAGAGAATTTTCAAGAAGTCATAAGAGTACTTGATATCATATTGAGACAATATGCTACTGAGCAAGGCTGCCTATTTGTGCGCCAATCATTCTGGGCTCTTTGGTTAAAGTAGTTATTTCAAGAAAAATACCTCAATCATGTTTATATATGCAAGTGAAAATATAGTCTCAAAAAGAATTAAAGCAAGTTCTAGAGTAACAATTCTATGAGTGAAATTCACACAAAAAAGAAGAGAATGGTACAAATGTTCAATCCATTCATTAATGGGCTCAAAATCTCACAAGGCATAATTCTATCATTCTCAGTCCA
Organism: Ormosia semicastrata; assembly: GCA_029884595.1. NCBI lineage: Eukaryota > Viridiplantae > Streptophyta > Magnoliopsida > Fabales > Fabaceae > Ormosia > Ormosia semicastrata. Next base: position 7,635,507 of record JAQQTO010000045.1, read on the forward strand.
CCAATTCAACATCCATAACCAAACATGTGATTTTTAAGAAAAAAAAGACAATTTACTCAATCATGCAAATTTCCTTGAATTTGAATTGCTACTTCACACAAACTAGTTATCTACCTAATTACTTCTGCCACCAATTTTGATGCATCTCAAGAACAAATTTACCTCAAGGGTATAGTTGTTGGGAATTGCGGATCAAAATATCTCGCAGCGGAATAATAGGATTCCCACACAGGATCCATGCGAAAAGTCCATAATCCGAGTTTTTTAAAAATTACCTCTTGAAGCGTGATAAACACAAGCGAGGTGAATCACCAACACCGTAATAGTGACGATGTTTCTGCGGTATCCAACGAACAGACTTGCAAAAGGAGTCACGCCTCTTTTCGCGGTGCTAGCTGCGAATAGAAGAGAAGAACCTTTCACCTTGTCTCTCATGCGGCTAGGGTTTGATGTAACCATATAGCAGCCCACACGTACTATTTATAATAGTACGCCTTTGAGTGTGTTTTTTGCAACCCTAAAAGGTCATGAGTTAGGCCCACAATTGAATCCGAGTCCAACTTGGATCCTTATTGCTCCAATTTAGTCCGTTCTAAGTGTGCGACCTGCCAGGGTTCTCATGCGTTGGTAGTAATATTAAAATCTCATTTTAATATTACAAAAAGGAGCGGTATCTAGCAACACATCACGCTACCCAAGTAATGAGAATGTCGGTGATTTGACATAACCTATCCGTGATCAATGTTTCCGTGTAGTTTAGTCCCTTTGTCAAGATATCTAGATTGAACACAAGGCATGGAATGCGTCACCCTTGTATAGTCCAATCATTCGTTTCCTGATACTCGAGTAGACTTTGTAACAACAAATGAGATCAATATCTCATATTGCCTCATTTGAGCATGGCCATGCATTTCGCGATCTCACTCAATCGGGGGCCCGAAGATATCGCTCTGTTATGTAGGAGTGACAAATTCCATCTAGGTCACTCACATTCGCATGATTTGCGGTATGTCCAATAACCAACTTTATAATCACAGATGACGTTTGATGGCATTAAACACACAACTCCTCATGTAGGAATCGTAGTGATTTCAGGTCAAAGGACCACAAACACCATTGTCACTATGAGAATCGCTTATGACACTCACGTAACGATCCATGTAGCGTTCTCATGGTGGGTCACCCAAGACATCATTACTCTAATATGTACCAATGTGAAGACTTGATATCTCATATCCATGACCCGTGAGATGCGGTCATCGTCTCTACACATACTAGTCTCAATGTATTATTGTTGTCCTAATTAACAATAATACTTGACTAGGGACATTTAAGAATAGTGTTGTAACCAAAAGGATCTCACGATCAAGTCATCCACTTGATGTCCTATGGCATCAAACTTACTATTCTAAGGACTTTATTATGTTTATCAAAAAAGAAACAATAAATGAAATGCCTCATATATAAAATAGCATAATATAATGTATGTCAATACAAACAAAAATGTATTGGCCACTAGGGCATACACCAACAATAGTTTACTCTTTACTCTGTCATCTTTAATTACTTTTGTTGTTAATAAATTACTGACAAACATATAAATACAACAAACATATTAATAAGCACACTTCTTATTTTTTTAGGTTTTTTTAGGTTTTTTTTTCACAACCATCCTTCCCCCCAACCAGATCACAATATTGTCCTCAATGTCAAAATATAGATAGGTAAAGGATAGAAGATATTACCTGTTGCTGCAATTACTGAAAAGGAAAACCTTACACACATTTAAACAGAAACAAATTACGATAAATAAAATCAAAGATAAAGGAAAGTTATAGATGAAGTGTCAGATCACACTCTTGTTTCTTGCTGCCTCCCTAACTGCTTCCTTTTGACCAATCTATCTGAGCTATTATTGGTTCAGGTTTATAAAAAAAAAATTATAATTTATCAATTAATTCATCAATAGTTGAAGCAGATATAAGGAGTTATCTTGCCGAAGGTGTGATAAAGCTCTGTTCCACAGCATGGTTAACAAAAGATAACAAATTATCAAAGAAATTATTAACATTCAACAAACCTATGAGTTTATGGTAGATGTTCAGTTGGGCCCAAGAGATACTTTGAAAAACTTCTTCCAAAGTACCAAAATCACCCAGTAAAGTAATGAATGCGTTAGAATTTTCAAGCATTGTCCTTATTCGTCCATGCATAGATGATACTTGAAATTCCAGCCCAATTGTCTTTCCAATAACGTTCCTTCGAGTTAAAAGTTTAGGAATGACACCTAAAACTTGACCACTTCTTAGATGTGCAGAAAGTGATACAGCCTCCATTAATCCAATGCTACCTCCCCCATATACTACACGAATGTTCCTCGCAGCAAGTGTTTTATCAACATTGCTTGCTGCGTTTACAAACTCTAAACCTTTCCCATAACTTGTCCCACAAAATACACAGATACTGGTAAATCTATGAACCGAAGAAGAAGCTCCCTCAATTTCTACACTCACACTCTCTTTGAATGATTATGAGTTGTAGGAAAGTGAAGAAAATGGAGTATTTAAATAGAGAAAAGAATAGAAAAAGTAATAATAGCTTCTGTATGGGTAGGTTGGCTGTTGTTAGAAAAGTTTGAATTTAAAAAACTTTTTTATATTTTTATATTTTTTTATTTTTTTAGACTTCAAGAAAACCATCAGGGTAAAGAAGTCTAGAAACCCTTGAAGGACCCCGCCCAAAGGATCGTCTGTCCAAAACCAAAATATAACAAAATCATACAAAGATAAAATTATAATAACAAATGATGACATACCTTTATGTACAAGTTTCATGAGGTATCTTTATACTGCGCGTCATGAGTGCAGTAACCTTCACAATCTTACCGCCCCTTGAAAGAGACATTGAATTCCCTTAAGGAATTTCAGACTTAAGGTACTTCTCTCATTTGTGGGATATCCTATCCTATGCATCATCCCTCTAGTTAAAGAGAGAAAATCTAAATACGACGACCAGTGACCACAGCTAGTAGAGCTACGCTCAGGAACCCAATAAATCAATACCATGAATTGAGCTCAGAGGCATTATCACGTGAGAATGTCACGGGATGCTTCTATCTGTCAATCAGCAAATAGAGCCTATGGTTAAAACCTGGGAATGCTTGTGCGGCTCTCTACAGAGCATGACACACGAACTTTATTTATGGACCGGCGTGCGAAGGTCCACCCAAGTCAATGACGGGTCTGCCACTGGCAGGGGCTCCACACTCAATTAAGAGCATGGTATTCTTTTGATCGCCCTCTTTTTTTTACATTATTTTAGAAGAAGTACAAGATAATATATTGTCGCGACCGGAGATCGCGGCGGGAAACAGCAACTCGAATTGGATTTTTAGAAAATGAAATTGAGAAAATGGAGTCGCCACCAATTTTATTTGAATTTGGAAAAATTGGAAAACCTTTCTTCGAAAATGATCTTTGGAACCAGATTGGATTCGGGAGTCGGTTATGCTTAGAGAAGGGTGGAAACTTAATCCCACAGCACCCCTAACGCACCCGTCCTAAGACGGTACCTTAAGTCAATTGTGCAAATTATTAACAATCCTTGAAAATATTTATTTTACCCCTTTTTTTTTGCAAACATTGTAACTAAAAAAAAAAAAGTGAAACCACAAAATTGTGAAAATTTAAATTTGGCTTGACAGAAATGAAATTCTGCTCCTACGTATCCCCTGGTGCAATGGGGAACTCAAAGTTACGTAGTTCTTTAGAAAATAATTGTAGGCTTGGTTGATTTTATTTAAAAAAAGATTTTATTTGAAAGTGAATCCATTTTTTTGCACAGGATTCAAGTTAGCACTAGGCTACTCAATAAACCCTTATGATCCAAATGACATTGAAGGTAGTATTCACTACTCAATCATCATCATTGGTCATTGCATGAATCAAAAGATTTTATTTTATTTTTATTTTATTTTTTATACCCTTCTTTTTTTTACCAAAAAACAGTGTATCATTATTGCATTCACATGGAATGGGCAGCAGCCTACGTGATTCAAACTCAAACCTCAACAGGCAGTCAACAATTCAATTTAAAGGAAAGAGAGCTTGAAAACTTGGGTAACAATAATAGAGCACATACCAGAGGACATTTGGGGAGGGGTTTGGACCCTGTGATTCGACGGTCGGATACCGAGAAAGATCTGGTGAAATCCGACAGTCGAGCGCGGAGAGGGATTTGGAAATTCGACGGTCGAGTGCGGAGATGGAGCTGGAAGTTCGACGGTCGAGTGCGGAGAAGGAGCTGGAAGTTCGACGGTCGAGTGCGGAGAAGGAGCTGGAAGTTCGACGGGTCCGGTTTCGGTTCCTGGTCCGACGGTCGGTTCTGGTTAGGTTCTATGGTTTTCGGGAGAGGTTATGGAGGCCCTTTTATTGGATTTTGGCTAGTGTGGGTGGGTTCACAACAATAGTGAGAGGGATGGTGAAGGTTGATATATGGGGATTTGACTCGGTCGGTTTAGGGAGATGGATGGTTCGACGGTCGGATATGATGGAGTTTGGGGATCCGATGGTCGGTTGTGATGGAGTTTGGTTGATGGTGTAAAGGTTTGGATAGGTTTGACGGTCGGTGGGGATATGATGGTTATTAGTTCAACGGTCGGGTATAGTGGGATTCGTGATCGACGGTCGGTTGGTCGAAGGGAAGGATCGACCCCGGGTTTCGACGGTCGGTTGGGAAGGATTTGGATGGTTCGACCGGTTGTCGGTTTAGGGGATTGGATGGTTCGTGAAGTTGATCGAGGTCACAATGGTATGGTTCGACGGTCAAGTTGGAGGTGAAGGTAGGTTTTGTGAAGTTGGTCGAGGTCACAATGGTATGGTTCGACGGTGGAGGTTTGGATAGGTTGTCGGTGAGGAGTAAGGTTTGGTGGTTTGAGAGATAGGTGATGTGGTTGGTGGAATCTCGACGGTCGGTTGGGAAGGATTTGGGGTTCGACATCGGTTTGAGGAGATGGGGTTTTGATTGTTGGTTAAAGGGATCGGTATTGGCTAGACCGACGGTCGGTTGGTTGAAGGAAGGATGTGGTTTAAAGGATTATGACCGACGGTCGGTTGTGATGTGGTCTTATGGTGGCAGATCTGGGGTTCAACGATCTTGAAAGGCTGATGGTTTCTGTGCAGTCCGACGGTCGGATGAGAGGATGGATTCGACGGTCGGCTGGGAGGTTGATGGCAGAAAATGTGGTCCGACGGTCAGATGAGAGAATGGATTCGACGATCGGCTTTTGTTCTTGGGTGGTTCTGTGCGGTCCGACGGTCGGTTGAAGAGAGGCCTGGCTTCACGTGGTGGTGCAAGGACAAGTGGTTAATGGCTTGAAGGAGATGGCAGCGAAGGTGCAAACAGAGGGGGGGTTATGTGGTGGCTTGGAGAGTGGAAGAAATGAGAGAATGGTGGTGGTTTCACGTGGTTGAGGTGGTTGGTTGGAAGAAGTTGAGAGGATGAAGGTTGGAAGCTTAGACGTGGTAGAGGAGAGGTGGAGGGGTTTTTAGAGATGATGGAGAGGTTCTTTGTTTAGGAAGATGAAGGATGGAAGAGTGGTTTTGGAGGGATGAAGGTTGAAGAATGGGTTCTGTTTTTTTTTTTTTGAGTTTTTAATGGTGGAGTTGTTGTGAAAATGGGTGAAGTAGGTTTAGAAGGCTACGGTTGCATGGAGTTTGGGTGGAGGAGGTGTGTGGTTGGGTAAGGATGGAAGTGATGTGGGTGAAGGGTGGTGAGGGTTGGACGTGGAGAGGTTGGGAGGTGGTTCTGGAAGTTGTTTACATGGTAGCAGAGGGTGATGGGTTTGAAGGTGGAAGATGAAGATGAGATGAAGGATTGGGTTCTGCAGCCTGCCCAGCCTCTGGAAGAAAATGATGGCAGAGGATTATGGAGGCTTTGGGTTCTCCAGCCTCTGAAGGGATTCGGTTCTCCAGCCTCCTGGAAGAAAATGATGGCAGAGACATTTATGGATGGATCCCTCACGTTTTTGGAGGGAAGAGTTGTTGGTAGTGGGTGTTATGATTGCTCACCGTCTGGGAGTTTGGCATTTTCCTTCAAATTTTCATCTTCTCCCGACAAATCTCCCTTAAAATCCTCCTTTTTATCAAAAACGACTCTTTCTTTTCTCTTTTTTTCTTTTTTTTTTTTTGCCTCAATCACTCCCCCTTTTTTTTTATATTGAGTCCCTCATCCCCATGAAATCCAAAGTAAAAAACGTATGTGCAGCATGTGACTTTTTTTTTTTTTAGCCCGGTCAAAATTGGGTGTTCACATATATACATGTTGTTGTGATTGTGGCTCACATCTTCCTCTGCTTTTACATCTAGTGATGGTTTAAACGTCTTCTATGAGTCAAGGATAAACTTCTCATCCAATTTTCTTATAAATTGGTAAACAGGATCTTTTTGAGTCAGATTCTCAAGATTGCAATGCTCTTACTTGTCCCTGAAAAGATTCCATAAATTAAGAAGTTCACGCTGCACATATCCATAAGAATACATCTCAAGAGTCAATATGATATTATCTAATGACTCCTTACTCAGTCCATTCTTAATGAAGAATATTTTATCTTCTCTGTTTGTGGAAACCATCCCCAAATAACGACATCACTTGTTACAATTCCATCGCACACACTTGTGACAAACTTGCATTCCTTTTGCTCTTCTCCTTTTTGAGTACGAACTTTTACCGAGACCCGATATGTATGGGACAAATGAATTTGAAGATTCACCAGCTAAACAAACCTTTGCTTTGATTATCCAACATACATCTTTCGGCATGCCCTTGTGCATTAACAGTCTCAGTCTTTCACATTTAGCTTTGTAAATTTTTGTTAGAGCATTTTGAGGAAGAGAAGGAAAATGTTTACTAAGATTTAAGAGAATGACATCCATTTTAAAGGAGAAGAAATCAAATAAACCGACTTAAGAGCCACGAAGTACCATTATCCGCCACTTAACCGGGAACACAAAGAGCTGCAACAACTTAGTTTTCCAAAAATGGTTTGAGTATTTGTCCATTGACCTTAAATATACTATCATTCCAAAGATTCTCAATGTCTATATCCTCATAAGGATACACATATTTGACAATAAAAGGGCCACGCCACCTAAATCTTAATTTTTCAGTGAATAGGTGAAGACGATAATTATAAAGCAGAACTTTTTGATCAATTCCAAAAGTTTTTCTCAAAATTGATTTGTCATGAAAAGTTTTTGCTCTAACTTTTATAAACTTTGTATTTTCATATGCATCATTTATCAATTCCTTAACAATCAAAAATTTCAATGATAATGATAGGGTTCAGAGGCATCTTATTTCACTTAGAAATGGACCGCTATTTTTGTCAGTTTTCATAACTTTTTCAAAATGTATAGCTGTCTTTAAATAAAGTGGGCCAATAAAATTTACACTGCAAGATTTTCGCAGCTATTTTCTTTGAAGAAAAGAAACCTCCACATGCCTCTGAGTGGCAAAATTTTATGACATTACCTACCTCATTGTTGAGCATACATCTCCAAATGATTTGATCAGGATAATTGAGGCGGGATCTTTCATGTTGCAAGAAAATTGATTATGTTAGCAAACCAAGGTTTGAAATTGACAGAAAATAAAAATTCATCAAGAAAAGAATCATTGATAGGTGTGATATCAAAAGGTAAGCCTATTGTAAGTATGAACAAATGATCTGCAATAATATTTTCGGCTTCTTTCTTATCTTTTATTATGATGTTGAATTCTTGAAGTAACAAGATCCACCGTATCAACCTAAGTTTGGAAAAACTTGTTGAGAAAATTGACAAGTGCACCAAATTGTCAAAGTAATAAAGTTGACAATTAAGAGGAAAACACACACTAAAATGCACAAAATTAAGAGGGGAAAAAAGAGAACAAAGCACATGAATGCAAAATACATTAAGGATGCAAACACATGAAATTAAAACACTAGAGATCTAACTTCACTTGATTCAACAATCTATCATAAACAATAGAGTAACTTTGGGACCTTCATTCTAATTAATTTCTAATCATTCAATTGATGGGAAGAATCCCTTAATTAATTAAAACTCAATTCCTTGGTCAAAACCCTAACTCTTAAAGGCATGACCTTTACTCAATGGATTCTTATAGAAAATACCACATTTATCCCACACAACCTATAACCTCTATTCCTAAATGATTATAAATCATGACACTTATTATTTATGGTCTAAGTTATATGCAAACCTTCCGATTCTACATACACTTCACTAGATCAATTTATGAGTGGTCAATTCATAAAAGCATTAAGAATCATAATAAACATTCAATTTAAATAAAAAATTAATTAAAATTTCAATCTTAATACATGTCGATTGAATCAAGTTACATCTTCACCCTAGAAACACACGAATTTAACTACACATGACAAAAGAGAAGAAGAAATAGGAAGAATAAAATAAAAATATATACAGAGCTCAACCTTCCATAAAAAAAATATATTAACAAGTAGGCGGTAAACCAGTCGTGGTAAAAAAAATTATTAACAAGTAGGCGGTAAACCTACCATTAAATATTAACAAGAGTGTGGTATAAACTAACCACCAAATAAGTCAGTAAGCTGATAAATTAAAAAGTTAATAAGCTGATAAATTAAAAAGTAAAAAATAAGTAAATTAAAATATTAGAAAGCAGGTAAATTAAAATGTTAGAAGGAGGTAAATTAAAAAGTTAAAAGTTAGAAAGTTAGTGAGTTAAGAGTTAGATTTAAAGTACAAAAAGTAAAATATAGAAAGTAAAATGCAGAAATAAAGTGCAGAAAGTAAATTACAGAAAATAAAATACAAAAAATAAAGTGTAAAAAGTAAATTTAAAACATGAAAATCAAAGAATTGGCAAGCTGATTTTTTGCTCCGGCGAGAGAGAAGAGAAAAAGAAAGATTATTTCATTAATGATTAAATATTACATAGGGATAAGAGAGAGTTTCCCCCACTAAGTTAGTACATTAGTAAGTAAAAAAAAATTAAAAGAGTAGAAAAAATATATATATATATACAAGATCCACAAGGATAAAAAATATATACAAAATAAAATTTTTCTTCAAATCAAGTCCCCAGCAACGGCGCTAAAAACTTGATGTGGATTAAAAGTTGCTAACCTAAGTGCAGGTTGCTTCAAGTAATAAATTCTCGAGAGTCCGAAGTCGATCCATAGGAAATTGATGAAGAAAAATTCTTTGACGTAAGGAAAATATTTTGTCACAATAATAAAAGTGATAAAACTTGATTACAAATAAAAAGAATTTACTTGAGTTAGGAGATCCACTCTTAGTAAGTAAATTAAGGATAAAATTAATTTTTTTATAACTCAATTAGAATTCACATAATGGAGATTCCAATAAAAAAATATAACATTCAATATTCATTTAAGATTATATATATAATTATATTATGATTCCTTTAATTATCTATTAACACCACCACTTATAAATGTGCTCAAGCATTCATTGTGCCAATATCTTGTCTACAACAAATCAAGATTACCACTTTACACGGAGAGTTTCTAAATTGATTGGAAATAAAATACAATACATATAATGACCACTTGAAAATATATCATTTAAGTACAAAAAAGAAATTAATCTAACCTTAACTTATTACCAAAAGCTTCACATTTTCACCCAAGTAAAATGAAAATTAGTTACTCATAGACAAGAAGAAAGAAAGCGAGAAGAAGAAGAAGAAGAACATAACCTCAATTTAGAACAAAAGAAAACTACAACAAGATAAATAAACAACACAATAGCATAATCTTGATCTTTAAGACCAAGACTCCTAAATGATCAATGATGCGTGCGGATATAGCGATTAAAATTTTGATAAAAATCAGTTGTTAGGCCCACCAGAAAATAAAAACCTTACAACTAGTTGTAGTTAGTAAGGGTCGATCCACAGAGAACCAATTCAATTAACACTATTAAGTAATTCCCAATGTAAACTCTGATTAATAACAAACAGTAAATAGGGGGGTTTAGGAGTTTTGATGAACGATGAACAGATAAATGAACTGAAATCAACAATATAAGAAAATTGGTTAAGAGATTGAATTCACCACTAGATTTATATGATGATGTAAATTCACATATCCTTTTATTCCAACATGCTCAATTATGTTTTTATGCAATTGTGAGAATAAATCTCTGTTTTCCTTACGTGTTGGCCAATTCAGCAACCGCTCAAATCAACTCCTAATCACTGATTAGTTATAAAGCAACCGCTTTTACAACTATCCAACAATTGCATTAAGATTTAGAAAACTAATTACACTAAGATCTAATCACACAGGGATTAAATTACTTAGAACATATATTTCTCTAGATCTACTACCGCAACCAGTGCATAATAAACCCAGATCTACCACTTTTATAAGTGGCAAATAGCACAAAGATAATTATACCCACATGAACATTATACATCCCACTAGATCTACTACCGCAACCGCGCATAATAAACCCAGATCTACCACTTTGAAAGTGGAAACAAGTATAAAAACCTTCATACCAACAATAAAATCAGAAATATATGAATAAAAACATAACTGTGTTGAAATAATCAAATATGCAAAGTTTACAACATTAATACTAGCGGTTTCATCACCCCCTTAACCAAGAGAGGTTTAGTTACACATAGCTAGAAGGAAATCACAAGAAAAACTGAGAGAAATGAAGGAGAGTCCAACCCCCAACCCCATGATAACCAATGGTGCCCTTTTATAGAAGTCTAGGGTAGCAAAATGACAAAGGTGAGTGGATGGATGAGTGGGTTAGTGGAGTGGAGTGGTTGAGTGGATTGGTTGAGTGGATGAGTGGTTTAGTGGGTTGGTTGAGTGGATGAGTGGTTGAGTGGGTGAGTGGATGAGTGGAGTGGAGTGGTTGAGTGGTTGAGTGGATGAGTGGAGTGGTTGAGTAGTTTGATTTAGTGGGTGAGTGGATGAGTGGATGAGTGGTTGATTTAGTGGATTAGTTGAGTGGATGAGTGATTGAGTGGGTTGGTTGAGTGGGTGAGTGGATGAGTGGATGAGTGGTTGAGTGGTTGAGTGGAGTGGTTGAGTAGTTGAATGGATGAGTGGAGTGGTTTGGTTGAGTGGAGTGGAGTGGTTGAGTGCGAAAATTCCTTGGTCTGACTTGGAAGCCAACAACGACCGACTACACTTCAGATTCATGAAAAGTACTCTTCATGAAAGTTGTAGATCTTTGTCTTGGCTATAACATGCATATCTGGATCGTCCAATTTGGCTTCCTACAGCCCAAGATATGACCCAAATACCACAGGTTGCTCAAACCCAACTTCAGCACCTCTGTTCCGACTTGCAATCCCAAACTGACCCATTAGACTTCATTCTTTCAAAATGTGTTCTTCATGAAAGTTGTTTATTTGGGTCTTGACTATCAACTATCCAAATTTCAGCTCATCTCCATTATTATAGCTTGAGATATGATTTTATGAGTGCACACCGTTCGGATTCTAGTGACAGAACCCGTATTCTAACTTCCATGTAAACTTAGGTCCCTTAGACATCTGTTTAGGACTTCGAGCTCTTCATCAAAGTTGTAGAGCTTCCTCTTAGCTTTCCTACAAGATAAAATTCATGATTATCAGATATCAGGAACTCAAGTTATGGCCAAAATACAGAAACAGTGTAAAATCTTAATAATGCTGAAAATATTCAATTAGGACCAATTTGAGCTCAAACTCACAAAATCATACCAAACTCAATCAATTAAGAATATGGAGAGTGTAAATGACTAAACATAAGGGTTTCTTAATAAATAAAATATGTGATTATTAATCAACCAATGGTGCCTTTTATAGAGGATTAGGGATACAAATGACAAGGAAGTTAATTAATGAGTGAGTGGATGAGTGAAAAATGTCAAATGACTTTTGATGAGTGAAAAATTATTGAGATTCTTTGTCTCCGAATTTATTCAGTGCTGAACTCATCGCATTCGTCATTTTCTCACCAAGTGATTTTCATGAAAGTTATAGGCTTTTATCTTACTTTCAAATATCATTACTTTTAACCCAAAAGCATTCCTAAAACTCGAGATATGGTCTGATTACTACACACTGCTCAGGCCCAGCTATGGTTCTTCTATTCTGACTTGCAAGCCCAATATGACCTCTAAGCAATCCGAAATGAGTCTTGTGTTCTTCATGAAAGTTGTAGATATGGATCTTAACTTACAGATGCCAAAATTTCAGCCCAATTAAGTTCTTATAACCCGAGTTATGCTCTGATTACTGTATACTATTCAGGTTCCAATCACAAAACTCATGTTCTAACTTCCAAGACCAATTAGCTCCACTATATGTCTAATTTTGACCTAGAGCTCTCATAAAAGTTGTAGAACTCTCTCTTATCTTTTCTACAAGGTAAAATACATAATTATTAGACATCTAAAACTCAAGATATGGTTAAAATATAGAAACAGTGTAAGATGCAAATCATGTTGAAAAAATTAATTAAGTCCAATTTGAGTCCAAACTTACAAAACATAACCAAGCTCAATCAATTAAATATATGAAGAGTGTAAATAACTAAAAATGAGGGTTTATTAATGTATAAAATATGTGATTATTACTAGACCCGTATATCACACACACACAAAATTTTAAATTTAATAAGAAAATTTTAGCATGGTGATTATTAAACTTCCATTATTATAATTAAATGTTTAAAAATATCTTATAACTTATGAATCCTAAAGTAAATATTGGAAATTAGAAGTACTAACTCATTGTCTCTAGATTGGCACCGTATATATAAGAGATATTTGAGAGATTTTGTTGTTAATTAAGAATGACTACATAGTCATATATAGAAATTATAAAATTCTAATTCACAACTTAGTTCTAAGTAGTGGCATAAAACAATTTTAACATGAATAGTAAAATGTCAACTATTCTAAGTATCTTCTCAGTATATGTAGATCAATTTATATGAAATGATATATGAATTTTTCCCTTTTATAAGCATTTGTGCTTTGTATTGCACATTTCACTGCAGAAACATATACTATTTATGATGTTTATTCAATTGAGAAGATGTTTCATAAAATTCATACAACACGAATTGCTAACTAAGGTTTAGCTTCAATGGCAACCATCATGTGGATTGTGGATGTTATTGGTTTCACTGATCATCATCGTTAGTTCCAGACTTTAGTTACTTTTGTCTCACAAGTTAAAAATGGGTTCTCTAGTCGCTTTTGTTTGAAAACTTTATACATACAAATAAGTAATAACATAAATGTACATTGAAACTATTCTACATCTAATCATGAAAACTACTCCAAAGTTTTTTCATGTTAATAAGTTTTTATATTCATCCAGCTCGTCCAAAGTGGAAATGATCATTATTTCACAAATTTACCTATATTTGGAAGGTTGGTTTACCTAGAAGTGGAGACAGTTGGAGTAGAAACTATGCTGAACATACTCAACAATTCAAAAAATCTCAAGACTCTAGTTATAAAAGATGTAAGTTTAATTGATGTTTCGGTTATCATTTTTTCTTCAATTTTGCTTAGAAATTGGTGGTTGATTAACCAAATATGTTTTTCTTTTTTAGGTAACACTTTCTTTTGACGAAAATGTCGTGACTTTTGTAGTAGTACCTCCATGTTTTGACTTTAGCCTTAAAGATGTTCAATTCAAACAATTTAGGGGGATTTTATGTGAGTTTACTCTAGCTAAATTTGTGTTGAAAAATGCAGCAATCCTAGAGCAGATGACTATCTTCCCATATTAGCTACTACGTGATTCAGATATAGGATTAGTGGAAGTTAAAAGAAAGATATTGTCATTTCCTAGGAGATCCAGTGTTGTTTCAATAGAATTTTTTATTTGATGTTTAAGGTATGAAACTGAAACTTTATGCAAAAACCTATGTTATGTAGTAGTATTTATTTATGTTGTCTATCTAGTAATTGTAGTACCTATCTTTTTGTGAGGCTTGTGTTTATGAACATTGACAGCTATTTCATGATTGTTCTTCAAATATGTCATGGTTTTTCAGCTATTTCCTGGTAAAAATTACTAAAATCAAAGGCGCAAATCTTTTTTGTGCCACCAATCTTCTGATGCTTCAACATTATTTTTGTCATTATTCCAATGAAGGCCAATTTCCTATTTGAAGAGTTGGAAGCACACTAACCATTTACTTTTCAACACATCCCACTTGTTCTTAATTTGAAAATTATCATAGTTCAACGTAGTCATAGTTTTGAATCTCACCTTTGTAGCCCTCCACCTAACTTTAGTCAAGCTATTGCCATTGTGTTCACCTTGATTTGCTTGTTCAAGAATAATATCAATTAAAATATGTGGTTTTGTCATCCCATTGTGTTTTTTTTCCTTGTTCAACAAAGGGATCGATCATTGGAGACCTCTTTTAGCTTGTGTATTTGCCATCCTAAACAAATAGCATATCAACATATGAAGAAATCAATGCCTAGGCTCACATCTACATAAGCCAAGCTCAACAAAGTGATATGAAAATATTTAGGATGTAAATGCGTTAAATATGATCATGAAGTAGTAAGATACATGGTTATTCCATATTTTGATAAATGAACACAAATTTCATAAGGTAAAATACAAGGGTTTTGCAGATAACCATGTAAATAGCAAATGATCGGTTGTTTACAAGATGGCCAACATATGAACAAAAATGGATTTAAGAGACATACGTATCCAAGGGGAAGAGCAAGGAAAAGAAAAGGAAGTCAGACATACTGATGCAAGGAAAGTGAAAAATTTTCATGATGTGTAAAGGGGTACCTATATTTAAAGTCAGATATACGTAAAGGCTCTTGTATAAGATCTTTCAACAAATTTTCAAAGAGAGAGAAAGAAAGGAAGAAATCCTACAAATAAACTCCTGTAGAAAATGATTGGTTGCATTGAAGATCCTATTTGTTACTTTCTGTAATACCCCTAGTTCATATAGGCTTTTCGGGTTACATTTAGAATTTCTTACAAATGTCTTGAGCCTTTAGGATTGACCTTGTGAGTCATTCTTTGTAATTATAAACTTCTTTGGTTAGTTTTATCTTGTTAAAATAGTATTGAAGCCATTGGATTAATTTTAGTAACTATCTGCCAATACGAGTCCTAAAATTTTTAAAGTCTGTAACTTTGCAACTCTTTAGAGGGCTATATAAAATATGCATTTTCTTGAGACCAAAAATAGCTGTAATTGATCCTTATAAGTTAATAAGTTACAAAATGATTTTTAATAAATTTTTTAGACCCTTAAACCTACTCAATTTGAAGAGGAAAAGTTTTAAAAGTAATATTTTGAACTAAAACCCGAGTTTAGACTTTTGATTCTTAAGAATTTTAATTTTTTAGTTTTTTTAAATCCAAATGGGAGGTATTTCCTTATTTATATTTATGTTTTAGACATTAACTTAAAAAAAAGAAATGTAAATAAATAGTGTGCTTAGTAAGATACCAAAGTGTGTTGAGTAAGCCCCGTGATTAAAATCTTGTGCCTAAGCTTTCTGTGCGAATGACAACTAGAAAATAGACCGAAAATAGATCAACACACAACAACTCTTCTTCTCTTTCCTTTCCTCTTCATTTTTCCTTCCCTTGGCCATGGATTTCACTTGGTTTTCGAATGGATTTCACCATTGACGCACCCTCCTTGTTATTGAGGTGCTGACTTGCGAGTGGTAAGAGGTGGGTCCTGTGTTTTTGGGAGAAACCTAAGCTACCCACCTGTTTCCTTCTTGTGTTTTGGCTTCTTAAGATACACCTAAGGCTCACACCATCTTCTATTACATGAATTTAGTTAGTTTTACAAGGGGTATTGGGATTTAGAGGAGTTACCACTACAACCTAGGATTTGAAATTAGGACTTTCTTGAATGGAAGCAATTATTAGCTTTCTTATTATTCTAAATGTTGATTATGAGTATTTATGCCATGTTTATGATCTTAGATTCGTTGGAGACTTCTCCCATTGCTACCATGAGCTCCACGGCACCATAACCTTTGAACCCAAGTTGTTGGCTTCTTGAGTGAGTTGATAACTTAAGCTATGACATATTTTCATTAATTTTGTATATTTATCATGTATTTACTTTATCATATATAGTTTCATATCTTTCAATTGAGGTACTTTATCAACATATGAGTCTCTTGATATTTTAGATCACTTGCATTTTAGGACAAGCCCTTTGAAACCTTTGATTTGTTAAAAGGATTATGTTTATAGCACCTTATTGATATGAATGATGAAGGTTGAGCCTGTTAATGATGTTTGAGAATTTATAATGATGTTTAGAAATTAAACTTCTCTACGGATATTTTCAGAAATTGTGAATTATAGATATATTGGAACATTAAAATACATATTGGAATATTGGAATACATATTAAAATATTGGAATATATATCGAAACATTTGGATCCAAATCAAATATGTTTTATTGAGAGAAAACTTTGATAGAATACTGTAACTAATGACAGTAGACGTTAGCCTTTGTGCACCTTGGTTCAAACCTTAGTTAGCAGGAGAGTTGCTAGCTCAGCATGTTTGGCCCACATGGCCATCTTAGACTTAGTCCCAAGACGTGGGCTATTATTGGACTTTTTAAAGGGCATGTTCATTGATGAATTGATTGTATATTTGATTATGGATGAGGGACCTCCCAATTTAAATTTGCTATATGACTATTTTACATTGAGCACTCACATTTGATTTATGCTATGTATTATGTTTATTGATTATTTCAAAATTATGAGATTTATGTTACATGATGTATATAGTGCATACTTTGAAACTGAGAGCATGTTGGATTCGAAAAGATGGTGCTTATGTTTGTCCTAATTCTGTTATATTTTATGTTATCTCTCATTGAGTCTTATGACTCACCCTCCCTTTATTCCTATGTTTTTCATATTCTAGTGCTGAGAAGGCTCCTGGTTCCTCCACTGGATAGGAGGTGTTGCTTACTTTGGTGAGCCCTACACACGTTCATGTGGGCAACTTCTTTTGATGCCTATATTTTGTTATTTTAGGTATATTTGGACAATTGTATAAATCTTTAGATGTGTTCCATCATCTATAGCCAAGATCTAGTTTCCGTTGTATTGTTTATATTGAAATATGTGTTAGAGATGTATTTGTCACTAATAAGCATCATGTGGATGCTACAACTATTGGAAAATTAAAAATGTATATGGTTATATTGTTTTACAAGACATGGTATATTGTTCCACTTTTAGAGGAAACTTTATCAAATTTTTGAAAGAATCTTTATATTCAATATGCTATGTTTAATGGTTTGGTTAGGCTTGCTAGGTTGGCTAGTCCACCTATGCGTTGGTCATGACCCCAGGTTTGGGTCGTGACACTTTCCATCAGAGCATTAAAGATGCTCAATGGTTTCATGGGTTGATTTTGTAAAAATGTCACAAACCCAACATAATTAGCTTCCACTTGTAATTATAATGCTGAAAAATGATTCCTATGGATTATAATCAATATTATCTATTTTTTCCAAACCTAGCATAATCTGATGAAATAGCTTTTACAAAAAAACAAAAAACAAATTGTTGATGATGGTGTAAATTCCAAATGATGGCTATTTGCTAGATTGGCAACATGTGAGTAAAAATTAATTTAAAAGACACATATCAAAGGGAAAATCTAGGAAAAGGAAAAGAAAAATGAACAAATAGATGCAAGGAAAATGAAAAATTTTCATGATGGGTAATAGGGCTCCTACCTTGGAACTCGGAGAAAGTGATTGCTCTCCGAAAAGCTCCCCCAGCAATTTGTCAAAAGCAAAGAAAGAGAGGAAGAAAACCTACAAAAAAAGACCTTATAGAAAATGGTTGGTTGCATTGAAGATGCTCAATGGCTCCATGGGTTAATTTGGTAAAAATGTCACAATCCCAACATATTGGCTTTTGGTATTTGGAAATGGTTTTCCTCATCCTCTTTATTTTGTTGAGTTTGATCTTGTGTATAGCACATGAAATATTGACTGGAACTACGATATCTTCTTCCATAATATTATGTGATCATTCAAAGCATCATTATTCAATTAATTATTAAATATGGAAGCTTATGTTCACTAGGTTTTGCATTCATTAAAAAAAATTTTAAGTAGAAGAAATATAAGTAGAAAAGAAAAGTGTAGTTTGTCTCCTTACTTTTAAGCTTTGTCTTGTATATAGTATGGTGAGTACTATTCACTTTTCATATTAAGAAAATTTAAAAGATATGATTTCAAGTTTATTTATTTATTTATTTGGAACTTTGTGATAAAGAAGGCCTTGATCACATATATAAAGAATTGAGGTAACTTGTTAATCACGTGTGAAGTCAAGTGGGGAAGGAATGGATAGTCTCATTGAAAGATTTACTCTTCCTTTTCTATGAGATGACTCATTGAGAAAGGATAATTGAGACTCTGATCTAAGAGTAGCATAAGCATCAAGCATTTTTCGTTTGCCTTCTATAATGAAATAACAATTTAGTTCTTTAAACTGCATTCACATTCAACATTACATGTATGGCTATGATTGCTTGTTATTAATCAATTCTAAGAATATATGCTTATTAATTAAAGCCTCTCCGTCGTCTTTTTTTATTGCCAACTTTTACAGGAAACTAATGACAGTAAAAGCTACTAATAACATGAGGTACCACAGTCATTAGCTTGTTATCTTTGATATGAAATATGTCTTACTTCTCATTTATGCTTGGTCGTGAGGTTGTGTCATAGCATGAGGAGCAATTGCATCTTATTCTTGTAATATTTGTAACTTTTTGCATGAAAAAATATATTACAAAACATTTATTTCCCCACATAACTACTATTTTTTTATAAAAGCTATTTTATCACATTATGTTATGTTCTAATAAATAGATAAGAAAGATTGTAATCCATAGCTTATTTTATTTATACTAGAAAATGATTTCTTTCAAAAGTATCCTTTTTTAACATTATAATTAGAAGTAGAAATTTTACCCAATTAACCTACTTACAACCCAAATATTTTTGTATCACTATGTTAAGTGCTTATGTAGATATCAGCCTTGGTTATGATTTCTTTCTTCAAATGTTCATCTTCTACTAGTTTAGGATGGCAATTATAAGAACCAAAAAAAAAGTCTCTAGTGATTGCTCCTTCTGTTGAACAAGGAAAAAATTAGCAAAATGGGATGCTAAAACTACTAAGATTTTAAATTATATTGTTCTTGAGCAAGCAAATCAAGATGAATGCAATGGAAATAACTTCACAAAAGTAGGGTGTAGGGTTGGTAAGGAAAAATTTGTGAGTATGATTAGGTTAAACTATGGTGATTTTCAAATTAAGAACAAGTGGGTGCACTTAAGGGAAAGTGGTCAGTGTCATACCGACTCTTTGGAAAGAAAACTACCCTTATTTAGAGTAATGACAAGATAATGATGAAGCAATAGATGATTGGTGAGACAAAAAGATTTTGGCAAGATTTAAATAAGAGACTTGCTTAATGTGATGATTTTATATTTGTTTAATGTTGATATTTGTAATTGTATGCTTGATCCATGCAAGAGGATCTTAAACAAACACAATTTTGATATAAGGGTTTAAAATTTGCTTCAAAATTGATTGCCCTATTTTGCTCCTGGCACAACTATTGGTGAAGTTGCGTGGGCACCATCTGCTGGTGTTTTACCTAAGGGTCTAGAAAATTTGGATTCAATTGAAGGTTCAAGGGATAGTGAAGTCCAAAATGTTGGTGCCAGAATTGGTGTTAGTTTGTAAGAAGGCACTGGTGTTACTACCAGTATTAGTGCTGGTGCTAGTTCTTGTTTTGAAAACTTGACATCAAACAACTCTAAAGGTAGTTCTTTAAGCAAAAGGAAGGGAAATAGGGATGTATAAAGGATAACAAAAAGGGGTAAGAGCTAAACACTTACATTGATAGAATCTGTGGAGCAGTTGATTCTTGCACTTCAAATGCTCATCTTGCTAGAAAGAATGATTTAAGTAATCCTTGTGCTATTATCAATGTTATGAAAAAGGTTAAGAAACTGTCATGCATGAAACCTAGTTCCCAATTGTTTACTGAGTGTACCTATATAACTACTAAAAATTACACGGATAGCGATGGAATAAAAATTATGACTACTAGCAACAGAAATTGTCACGTATTTCATTTGTTGGAGACAGGTACATATTTATTGGATTTAGCAACAGAATTAGTTTGTCTCTAAATTATTTGTGACAAATTTTGTCGCTAAATCACTTTATTTCTTGAAAAATAAATGTTTTATTGTATGAAATATATAGTGACAAAAATTTTACCTCTGTAAGTTTTTTATATAAAAACAAATGAAAATTTTATTATTAAAAAACCAAAGGCAAGAATTGAGCCTATATATTATGATGACACAAACACAAAGAATTAATGCCTCTTATTCTTGCTGTAGTTTTTTGACGATTCATACTATAGAGGTAGTAGGTTGAGGGAAGACTTCAATAGGTATGAGCAGATGGTAATGGATGCCGCTGGACCTTCAATTGGTACTTACACTGAGCAACAAGGATTTGGTTATGTTGAACAAATGAGTGAAAATCCTAACGCAGAAGCCAAAATTTTTTTTAATATGCTAGCAACTGCACAAGCTCCCTTGTATGATGGTTGTGAAAAGTACTCTGAATTGTTAGTTGTAGTAGAAGCTTTAAGTATCAAGTTTGACTTCAATAACTCTGGGATTTACTTTAATTGATAAGTGGATTTTTTAGGGAATGCATTGCCAAAAGATAATCGAATGCTCAAAAACTTCTATCATGCAAAGAAATCAGCAAAACAACTAGGGCTAGGTCATGTTAATATTGACTGTTGTCCAAATGGATGCATGATTTACTATCCTCCTAAAGAGAATCTGGAAGGTTATAAATTTTTTGGTCATGAGTAGTATAAAAGGATCACTAGAAACAGTGAGGTTAAAAAAAACTCCTTTGAAAAAAATGTGGTACTTCCCACTTATCCCAAGGTTGCAAAGACTTTATTCCTCAATACAAACAGTAACTCTAATGAGATGGCATCGTGATAGTCGGAGGGATTCAGTTTCCTTGTCTCATCATCATAATGGAGAAACTTGGAGATGTTTTGATGAAACATATACAAAATTTACAAAAGACCATTGACATGTGAGATTAGGGTTGTGTGCGGATGGGTTTGCTCTATTTGATAAAACTAGTAGGACTTATTATTGTTGGCTGGTAATAGTTACCCTATACAATCTTCCTCCTAAAATGTGTATGTGAAGAGAATTTTTGTTCTTAAGTGCTATAATTCCTGGAGCTACAAATCCTAAAAGTAGAATTGATGTGTACTTGCAACCATTAATAGAAGATCTTAAAAATTTATGTAATGAAGGTGTTTTGATATATGATGTGTCACTCAAACAAACTTTATCATGAAGGAAACTTTGATGTGGACAATTAATAACTTTTCTACATATGGGATATTTTCTGGATAGATGGCGATGGGAAAACTGGTTTGCCTGATTTGTATAGTGAGATCAAAAGCATTCACACTTCAACATAGTCGTAAAACTTCATTCTTTAATTGTCACTAACTGTGTTAGGCAATTGTCACCAATATTTTCCTAGCATTGTTGACTCTGTAGGAGAACACCCGATTGGGTACGAGGTTACTCACAAATGGACCAAATGCAACATATTTTGGTGCTTGCCATATTGTAAAGCAAACCTTCTCCCTCGTAATCTAGATGTCATGCACATTGAGAGAAATGTGTTTCTCAATATTTTATACACAATTATGGGTACTAGGGGCAAGACGAAAGACACTTTTAAAGTTAGGATGGATTTAGTGGAATATTGTAGATGAAATGATCTAGAGTTGTAGGATGTTGGAGGTGGAAAACTAAGGAAACCGAAAGCACAATACACATTAACTAAGTAGCAAAGGTTACCTATTTGCGAATGGGTTAAACAACTTAAGCTACCATATAGGTATACTTCCAATTTGGGTAGGTGTATTGACATAAGGGAAGCGAAGTTATTCAGTATAAAAAGTCATGATTGTCATATATTCATGCAGCGTTTACTCCTAATGGCATTCACGGTTTTGCCAGTCAATTCGGAATATGCTTATTGAATTCAGCAAATTCTTCACATAATTAACTTTGTCATTGCTAAGAGAGAATAAATTACGTGAGATGGAGCAAAACATTCCAATTATTATGTGCAAATTGGAGCAAATATTTCCTCCAAGCTTCTTCGACTCTATGGAGCACCTTTCAATCCCTTTGCCATACAAAGCAAGAGTTAGTGGTCATGTTCAATATAGATCGATGTATCCCTTTGAAAGATGAATTCACTTATCTCATTTTTTTAAATGAGATTTTCATAAAAGTATATAGGAAATTTTTAACTAATCAACTAAATTTTTAATTATTAAGTTTATACATACCTTAAAAGATAAGGTCACAAACCTGTCTAAAGTGGAAGGCTCCATTTGTGAAGCTTATGTAGTGGAGGAGACTTCTACGTTCGCATTTTACTACTTTCTACCTGAAATTCCTTCTAGGAGAACAGGATTACCACATAATGACGATGGATGTAATGGGAGTTCAACAAATCTACCATTGTCTATCTTTAATTATTCAGGACACCTTGCTAGAAAATATAACTGTACTACCTTAGATGAAAGGGAAATGGAAGCTGCCAAATTATATATTCTTTTAAATTTTCCTAAGGTGGAGCCTTTTTTGGAGTAAGTCATCAAGCATATGCTAATTACTCATATATTGTAGCAATTAATACAAATCTTGCATGATCTATAATCTATATGTAGATATGTTACATGAACTTGTTCCTGATATAAATCACTCAGAAGTAGACAAACAAATTTCCACATCATTCCCCTCATGGTTTAAAGAACATGTATGTTAACTTCTTTTAATCATTTATAATATCACTTGTTAAGTTAAAACTAACAAACAATTTCACAATATAGGTTCTCAATTCAAGTAGCATGATTGAAGACCATCTTTTGAGGAGTTTGGTATAGAGGCCACTAAGAAAAATTAATAAATTTACAACATATTTTGTAAATGGTTATAATTTTAGCACAAAGTCTCAAAGTCATGGGATGGATACAACATATTATGATGTATATGTTAGAGGTGGTAGCTATGAGATGATGGAGAATGATTACTATAGGGTGCTAACTGATATTATTGAATTGAAGTATACCGGACGACCCACAAAAAAGTTAGTTTTATTTAAATGTGATTGGTTCGATCACACTCTCAATCAGGGGATAAAGATAAATAAAAATTATGGGATTGTTGAAGTTAGAGAGTCTAGGAGATATAAAAATTATGATCCTTTCATATTGGCACATCAAGCAGAGCGAGTATACTATACAAAGTATCTTGAAGGCTAACAAGGGTGGTTATGTGTGATGAAAACAAAGGCAGGAAGTATAATTCAAGCTGCAGAAACTAGAGCTAGCGAAACGGGTTCAACCCGTTGGGTTAACCCGCTAACCCACTATTTTTTTGCGGGTTGGGTTCAAGAATTGAACCCATATTTTTTTTTCAACCCGCATAACCCGTCTCGCTTAACCCGCAGGTTAAGCGGGGCGAGGACGGGTTGACTCGGCGGGTTGACTCTTTTTAAAAAAAAATGATAAGTAATATTATAAATGAAAATTTCTTTAATGTTATATAATTTATGTTTAAATATTTAATTAGACTATTTTAAAAATTATATTTTAGATATATGATTTGTAATTTTTTACCATTAATTTTTTTATTGTATTTATTGATTTTTTATATAATTTTTTTTTTTTTTTAGGTGGGTCAAGCCGGTTGACCCACCAACTCATCTACTTTTTCTCATTTTATCTTTTATGCAGGTCAACCCGTCAACCGCCTTAAAGCGGGGTGGGTTGACTCTTCCAACCCATTTCTTAAAACAGGCCAACCCACCCCGCCCCACATTTTAGCGGGTTGAGGCGGGTCAGGGCGGGTTGGCCCATTTTGCCAGCTCTAGCAGAAACTAAGATGCCCAAAGTTGATGATTCATACCAAGAAACTAAAGTCCCTGTAATGCTTATGAAAGTTTCAAATGATGATCATCAACAAAGTCTTGTTGATATAACTAGTCCAACAGAGGAAGTTGAAAGAGAGTCTTTGAATCAAGTTTATTTAGAAGAAACATATGAAGATGTAAAACTTATAATAGAGGAGGAGGAGGAGGAGGAGGAGGAGGAAACATTTTTTTTATTAGCTTAATTATGTATTTAAGTTTGTATTATTATGTTTGTTTGTTAATTTCTTTAAGTTTGTGCTTTTAGGTGCATGTCTGTGAATCTCTTTAACTTTAGTTACTTTAATACATATACTAGTTTTCTTAGTTACTTTAAACAAAGTTAATTGTATTATTTCTTTACCATATATACATAGATGGCACATAACCATACAGGTAGAAGTAGAGGCAGAGGTAGAGGTTGGGGTGCCTCTCAGGCATCTCGCACATCTGGCTTACTTGACTTACCTCTAAATCCTCCTGCATCTAGGTTACCTGTCCCATCTCCATATCCTCCCACATCTAGCTTACCTGCCCCACCTCTACATCCTCCCACATTTGGCTTACCTACACACCTCCACATTCTCTTATATCTGGCTTACCTACCCCACCTCCACATCTGGCTAACCTGCCCTGGCTCCACATCCTCTTACGTCTACCTCATATGCCTCATCTCCACATCCCCACACGTCAGCTTTGTATACTCCATCTCCATATGAGCAGATATCTACTGGACATATTGCACCTAGCTCTTTCTCAGATCCCCATGCATCTTCCTCTATTCTGCCACAAGTTCCACCCCTAGGGACCCTAGATCCAAATGGCTTTATATGGATTAAGCTTGGACTAAGAATGACATAAGTACTTGTGACTTGTACATTTTAATTTCCTATAATCAATTTTGTTACACACACACACACACACACACACACATACACACACACACACACTTTAAGACTCTTTTTGTTATAGGTTTGAACACACACACTTTAAGACTCTTTTTGTTATAGGTTTGAACTTAAAGTTGGACCACTACATGAAATCTAAAACATTATGAAATCTAAGTTTGAAGGGGCTTGGAAATCTTATCGTGAGGTTGATGACGAAGTTAAAAAGATATGGTTTGTTGAGTTTGGGATAATGTACTTCTAATTTTAGTTATTACAATGTTACTAGGACTAAAATTTTAAATTATTATGATAGAATAATTATTGCTTTTCAATAATGCAGAGAAAGCATAAGTGGTTTCTCGAGCATCATAAACATATCAAAAAGTCCTTTAACCATAAATGATATGAACTGCTTAAGAATGCATTGTGCAAGGTTCGTCACAACCAAGATGAAGGCAATTGGATTCCAACTCATGTACGAGAAGAGTAGGAGAGGCAATGGCAGCAAGATCCTAAATGGTTAGAGAAGAAGAAAAAGAACACTTAGAACAGAAATTTTGAGGAAGGACTGTCCAAACACATTAGAGGCTCAATTCCTGCAATAGCGCATAAGAAGAAATTGGTGAATAACTTCCATCAAATTTGTGTTTCGAGCTAATTAGGTTTGTCTTCATAGAATATTATTTCTCCTTACATATTTTCAGAAACAAAAATTAAAGAAGGATCCACAACATTGGTAGCTATTCACATAGCTTCACACATGCAAAGGGAAGTTGATCTCCACCAAAGCGAAAAATATTATTGTAAGTACAAAAGTTGTATAAATGCTACAATTAAATTTTACTATATGGCTAAGTCAATTTGCAAATATATATATATTTATTAACAATTGCATTTGTCAGAATGAGTACCAGAAATGTGTTAGTGAGAGGGACTCACAGTGGCCACTATGGGAGGAGTCTATTGATATTCAATCTAACAACAACATCTACTTGGATATTGTTGGAAGCATTAGCAAGAAGAAACACATTTATGGCTTGGGTCTGATGCTGCTTGTCATGCACCATCTTCCTCTATATCTACTGAAGGTTGTTCACAATCAGAGATGGAAGCCATGAGGAGTTTGGTTGCAAGTCTCAATACGCAGGTTATGGAATAGCAAGACTTAATCAACATAATCCTACAGCGCTTGAACGCATCTACTTGTGGTTCACATGCTACAGGCAACGATAATGAGAATGAACCACTTGGTGATAGGGCTGAGGATGACTATGATCTTTTTTTCCTGATGTTTGATACATTGTCTTCATGTTTGTTTTGATAAGGAACCTGTATAACTTAATTTATATTTATCTTAACCTTTTTGAAATATTTTTACTTTGACCTTTTGAAATACTTTGTGGTATGACTTGATATACAATTATGATAATGACATTTTTAAATTTTGAAAATTTGTTGCTGGATTTTGGATTGGATTATTGTATTGTTGTGTTGCATACTTGTTTAAATTGTATAATTGGACTGTTTTAAAATTCAAAATAAATAATTAAAAAATTTTAGGTCATCAGCAATGGGAATCATCTATCGCTAACAAGCACATATTTATACTTTTATTTTAGCAACGGAAAATATTTTGTTGCTAAATAATAATATTTTTAATAATCAGGAAATTTTGGCTACGAATGTGGTGTAAAGGTAGTGAAAAAAATTTCTAATATAGTGAGAGAAAAATCCGTCTCTATTTCGCAATGGAACTCTATTTCTGTCGCTAGGTAATTAGCCACCAAGGATTATGCGATGTCCACCGTTCCATGATGAAATCCTTAGCTAATTATTATAGTAACAGAATTTAATGGATCAGCGACAAAAAGATTTCATCGATATCTGCGTAATTTTTAGTAGTCTTGAAAGATCCAATAACAAGGCAAATTTTGTGGTTCTTGAGGATGAAGGGTCAAACTTAATTTTTTGATGTATGAAATCAACTAGACAAAGAAGTAGCATGTAATATTTATACCACAGGTGATTTTCTTTAATATATAAACAAATCAGCCTAATCTTAGACATATCATGTAATAGTAAATTGCTAAAATTAAAGAAATAGAGCAAAATGAAATAAGACCATAGAGAAATTTAGAGATAAAGTATTTTTATTTACTAGACATCATTACCATAATTATAGAACTCAAAATAGGGACATTAGTTGTACAATGAAAACCATCCTAAATAGTCAACGGTTTTATGATGACTCCCATTTACTAAATTATTCAACACAAAAACACTTAGGTAGAGTTTGATCTTAATACTCTAAATATCAATTACATGCTAATTTTTTGTCAAGCTAGTTTCATGCATCTAAAAATCCATCTTTGACTCTTCATTCATAAGAGCTACAAACATTTGCCTTGTTACTAGGTCTATCAAGACGTGGCTACACTCAGCAAGCAACTAGGAACTGGATGTCATAAACAACAGTTTTTTAACCTCTTTTCTAGCAATGAGGTCATTTGCTTACGTAGATTGATTTTTGCTCACCAGTAGTAGGATATCTAAACAATGTTAAATTAGAATTTAATATTTAGACCTTGGGTGATTTTCTTCAATATCTAAATAGATTAGCCTAGTCTTAGGCTTATCATGTAATAATAAATAAAATCAAAGAAATAGAGCGAAAAGAGTTAAGATCCCTGATAGCTCCAAAAAATGGAGCTATTAGTCTCCCTTTCAGTGGATAATTGCATTGCTATGTCCTAAATTTCTATTTATAAGCAAGGTTTTGAGCTCAATTTTGCATATGTTAGCTTCTATCTTTTCTTAGTATAAAATGGTAATAATTGAGTCATATTTCATTTGAATTGTGATGTATTGAATTCTTGATTCCTTATGAGGTTTAAATGCCATTACTATGCAGGGTTTCAAGAGAGGAAAGCATAGAATAATGCTAGAGAAAGAGGAGAGCAGCTCAGATGGAAAATAAAGCAAAGGTTTGAAGTCCTAGCAATTGCACCAAGGTGCACTACTGTATGTTTTACAGGAAATTCTAAACAAAAACACCTGCGCCTTGGCACGATATTTGGTGCTCCAAGGCTTAGCACTTTAGCCTTGGTGCAACTTATGGTGCGCCAAGGCACAGTGGCCCAAGTATAACTAAATGAACGATACTTCTAGACATATGCCTTGCCATATCAGTTAGGGCAATAAGGCACGAGAAGTGCGATTGATCCATGATTTAGTCTCTTTTTATTTCATTTTAGGGGACTTTTCCATTCATTCTCTTCATCACCCAATTCTAGTGAGAGAGGCTCTTGGTTTAGGGTTATAGAGAGAGGTTCCATTGAAGGCTTGGAGATCACGATCAATAAGGATATAGACACTAAGGACCCACCATCCTAGTTCTTCCTTCTCTTCCTTTTCTTGATTTTTCTTGTTTCTCAATGGATTTCGATTTCTATTTAGATACTGTTTCTTTATTTTCTATGGATTTCTAGATTTGTATTTATGGATCTTGAATAATATGTAATTTGAAGGATATTCTATGTTAATGCTATAATTTTTATTCATTCATATATATGCTTAATGCTTGCATCTTGATTGGCCACCAATTGCATTATTTGGGTGTTTTCAAATGAACTAGGCATAGGAATTTGAGAACATTGACATGGTATGAGTGATGCTTGTTCAATTACACTTACATGAGTTAGGTGTGTTGAATGGTCAATAAGATGGACACATACCCATTGGCCTTGCTTAGTATGTGTTTGATACTTGTTCTTAATGAGTGAGATTGTGCTAGTTCGCATGGACATATAGTTAGTTAGGCAATAACACATGATTAATTGACCTAGAAATAGTTATTTAACTAAAAGAGGGTATTGGCTAACAAAACCTAGGCATTTATGTGAATTTTCAAAAATCACATATATCCAAGTGAAGTAGAGGATGAAAAAGGACCCCTAGGCTCTTTAACATAGTTTCATCTCATTGGATTTAGGTGTTGTTTTCATATTCTAGTTTAATTATGTTCACTTAGTTTCATCTTAATCATTTTATTAAGCCTGAGTTAGTAGTTAATTAATTGTTAGTGAATACTTACTTTAATCCCTGTGAAGACAATACTCTATTCTCATCACTATGTTACTTGTTCGGCACATACACTTGCAGTAACCAACAAGTTTTTAGTGTTGTTGCTAAGGACTAACGCATTTGTGTGCTACTTTTGCTTTAACTGCTAATTCTTGATTTAAGCTTTTCTTTTTATGTTTTGTAGGTAGTTATCCATTGCTTGCTGCTTTTCTTCTATTTTTGAGCTTTTTTTTTTTTGCTTTATTCACTTTGTGCTTAAATGAAGGAGTATAAATGTGAAGTGTGTTAATGTTATTTGCATCCTTCATATTTATGTCCATATTTTCTTAATTGCTATCATTGTGACATATGTTCAAGTCCTAAGCATCCTATATGTTTATGTCCATATTGTAACACCCTAATACAAATTATCGTAAAATAAACAGTATATTTCAGGATAAAGTATATTAAGCATGCCACTTTCTAAAATGCATAACAATAAAATCCATAATAACAGGTATAGTCATTATAGAGAGCCACGAAGATGAAAAAGATCATATGTATACATCATTGGCTAACAAACCATACTGTAATACATAGACCTTTTACAAACTATTTAGTAAAGTAAATAAATGCAAACTGACGCAAAAAGAAATAAAGCAACTAAACTAAGCATTTTGCTTCTTCTTTTTCTTACCCTATCCCATGGAAGGTCTTCACCTGGATTTACATTGAACACACAGGGGTGAGAAATCACAATTTCTCAATATAAGCATACCAAGACCAGTAGTTAATCATTTCCAACAAATAAATGAACTGGACACATAAATACACTCTATGTAATAGAATATCCGATAATCAATAATATCAAAGAATCACTCATACAATCCTAAGATACTATCGAATAAGCAATTAAGCAAACAATCAAGCAAGATAACTGCCCATACAATTGTCAACAATGCAATGCTTTATGTTATGATATATGATTATGCTTAAACAATATCCTAAAAGAATGATTATGCAATGCTAATACAGATTTTGATTTTTAAAACACATGTCACTTACTTATTTCCCATGAACCTCTGTTCCCTTGTATATAATGACCAGGTTAGGCCTAAAAGCCTTTACCTTACTTGGTAATAGGTGAGTACTTTACCTTCACCAATGTAAGAGTACTACTATCATCCTCATACTAGTAACCCTGACCATAATAGCATTACCCGTTACGAGAATCTAGACTTACACCTTATTCTCTGGCCAAATAGTTGTGCACACCATATAAGGTTACAACACATAGAAAATAGTAAATAACAATTTTGAAAAGTAAATATGCAGATTTACTATCAAAACATACATTCTTATCACGAGGTTTACAACAACCAAGTGAAAACCAAAGACTAGTGACTCAAGGCTTTACTTCAACTTAACACATAAGTAGTAAAACTCATATCACTAATGTGTTCATATCTAGCACCTCACACTATCACTTTATAATGATTTCAAGGCAACCTGAAGTTGCTCAAGGTTCTAGACATTACTTTACAATATTCCATAACTCTTGGATGCCCAATGATTTACCTACTCCCATCACAAGGTTTACCCTAACCTAGTGAAAAGGGTATAGCTAGAAACATTCACTCTTGGCTCAACTCTAACATATAAAGGAACTAACCCATATCTCTAACCATTCACGAAGCTTAACTTGGACAATCAAGGAGAATGACTTTAACTATGCATTTCAAACTCAACTTTAACTCTAAAGGAGTAATTTTTGCATATAGGCATGCCATCATACTAAGAAAGCCTAAGGTGTCCCAACACACCAGCCCTTAACACACCACCACACTTTAGGTGTCTAGAGTTCTTCAACTCTGTCCTAAAGCATATCCTACACTTCAAACATCTAAAATTCCTAAACTTTTCACATATGCAAGTTGATAATTCTCTCCAAAAAATATCCCCAAAAGTGCTTTATTAAACCCTAAAAAATTTGCACAAATGACCCCATCAAGTAGGGAATTTAATTAGCATCACAATGCTTAAAAATAGCCCCAGCCCTATCTCAACCCTTGAGCGTTTAAAGCCCGAGTACTTAAGCGTGCGACTGGTATCAAGCGCATTCTCTATAATCATAGAGCTCTTGAGCACGTAAAGCGTGGGCACTTGAGCGTGCTAGCACTATCAGGTTGGTTCATCTGAGTGATGGGTGCTTAAGCATGTATGGACAGAGCGCTTGAGCGCTAAACAAATAGAGGCAAATCTACAGAATTTTACAGATTTGTGCACTGTTCCATTGGTGCACAATACAAAATTTGATCACTTCAAATTGATTTCTAGGTCATTTTAAGTCCCCTAACAAGTTCACTAACATGAAGGAATCATAAAACACCAACTCATTTCATCAATGATGGATTCTTGAATCAAATCACTCATCCAAACCCCAACATTTACATTTTGAGCATTTTAGGTCCAAATAGAGGGTTTTCAGTTTCTAATCCAAACTCTTAATATGAATAAGTCATAAACAACACTTAAAACTTATCCAAACAAGAAAATCACTCAAAACACCACAAAATCTCATTTTGACATATCAAACCTCAATAAGCCTAAACATGAAAATGAGGAGAAAATGATGTTTTAAGCTAAAGAACCCCTACCTCAAGTTGTTATGAGGTTGCAGATTGAGCTTCAATCTTTAACCTTGGATTTCTGCTTCTTCTTGTGCCTCTTGTTTCTTTTTTCAACACTCAAAACCTCCACCCATGTTGCTGTTTCTGTTTTAGCCTTGAAGAGAAGAGAGAAAAGTGAGAAATGATGGAACAAAGTCACCAATAAAAGTCCAATTTAAAGGTTGAAACCGTGGCTGGTTTAAGGCCTAGTGATACCATACTGGTAATTCTTGATCTGTTAAAAATACTTAGATTTAGCTAAATCAAATTTTTCAAGTTCCAATAACTTTAAAATAAATACGAGAATTCATTAAAAAGTTATTTCACCAGTATCATAATTTTTTATATCTGTGACCAGTCAATCTAGAATTAAAACACACAACCAGTATACCTAAAAATACTAAATGGACTTCGATTATTCTTAAACTTTATCCACATCACAGAATACACATTTATGACTTAAAAATAAATTATCCACATTTATTTCTATTAGATGAGCCATTTATGCTAATATCTAGATTATTTTAAGCTACTTTTCATCTTTCAGGTTGCAGCAATGTGCCTAAACTAACTTAGATTGTCACAAAATTAAACAGACATGTTAAGCAAGTATTAAGCTACCTCTATAACTATTTACAAGTCTAACATGTTGAAGAGAATGTTACATTTCTCTCTCATTTTTAAAATTTTGTCCCCAAAATTGTTTACCTCATATAAATAACTGCGGGTAGTCTTGCTACATGTGGGACTCCAACTCCCAAGTCGCCTCCTCGAAACCAGCACCATCCCAAAGCACCTTCACCAATGGAATTCACTTACTTCTAAGCTCTTTGACCCCTTTGTCCACGATCCTCATTGGCCGCATAGCATAAGACAAACTCTCTCTTAATTGCACAGATTCATTTCTTATGACATGTGAAGGATCTGAATTGTACTTTCTAAGCTGTAATATATGGAAGACATCATGAAGGTTTGACAAACTGGGAGGAAGGGCAATTTGGTAGACTACAAGTCCAATTCTCTTTTGGATTTGGTAGGGACTAAAGAAACGAGAGTTCAACTTTCATGTTCTCAAAGCTCTACTAATTCCTGTTATAGGAGTGACTCTCAAGAAAACATGATCTCCATCATTGAACTCTAGAGGTCTTCTTCTTTTATCAGCATAGCTCTTCTGCTTACTCTGAGCCATAACCAACCTTTCTCGGATCATCTTAATCTAATCAGTGGTCTACTATACTAACTTAGATCCTTGGATAGTTCTCTTTCCATCCTCATACCAATACAAAGGGGACCTACACTTTCTACCATAAAGTGCTTCATACGATGTTATACCTATGCTGTATGATAACTATTGTTGTAGGCAAACTCGACTCGCAAATTGCCTTTTCAAATTGTATAAGTCCATATCTAGTTGGTTTGTAATTTTTTTTTAGAAAAAAAAAATATGATTCCGTA
Source organism: Ormosia semicastrata (assembly GCA_029884595.1). Classification (NCBI taxonomy): domain Eukaryota; kingdom Viridiplantae; phylum Streptophyta; class Magnoliopsida; order Fabales; family Fabaceae; genus Ormosia; species Ormosia semicastrata. The sequence goes on from JAQQTO010000045.1 coordinate 7,668,740, forward strand.
TCCAGTTGACTCATGAATTGCCTGTTTTGAAATTTGTAAGCTCATACTTAGTTGGTTTGCAAATATTTTTTTCAAAATTGTGGATCCATATCTACTAAATTCACAAAGCTCATAACTCATTGCATTTTCAAGACATCTATTCATATTATCATCCTATTTTTGTTCTCTTGCATTGTCTCATGCATTCTTGGCAAAAATATTGAGTTCATGTCCTTACTTGTTCCTTACTATGAAAATATGAAAAACTATGATTATTCATACTCTTTAGTAAGAAACAAGTAAAGAGGAACAATTGTGAACATTATATTTTGACCGAGCTATATCCAAAAAAAATTGAATAAAGAAGGAAAAAAAGAAAAAAAAAGATTTTTTAATGGCCAATAATGGATGGATAATGAACCAAAAAAAGTCTCATGGAAAATTCTGGATAATTGAAATTAAGAGAAAAAAGAAGACTTTTTGGATAAGTGAAATGGTCTTAAATAAGATAAAATGATAGAGTAAATATAAGGAAGTTGAGAAAATTGACAAGTGATAAGATGAAAAAAAAAAGCTTCAAGCAATTGTTTAACTTAAATGGGAAATAATATGAAAGAAAGAAATAAAATAGCTCTAGATAACAACCAATCTCCAGGTGAAAGGAAATTGGGTTGTTTCAATGAGATAAGATGAAAGAGTGAATTTAAGGAAGTTGAGATAAGTGACGAGTGATAAGATGAGAGAAAGAGAGAGAGAGAAGAGCTATAGATAACAAACAAATCACAAGTGATGAAGATCAAATGAGAAATATTAGAGTTAGATAAGACTGAGTTGGTTCAAAGGTTGTTATCAGGAGGGATGTGCACTTAGCCTATAAATACATGCTTAGATGGTGAAGGAAGGGGGACATAATTACACATAATAAAATACTAGCTACTCACATAAAAGAGACACAATTAACACAGAGTGGTCTTGCCATTCTGCCAACTACGATTTTATGTCATTTTGAATAGGCAAGTCTCATTGATTTCCTTTTCATTATTATATGCAAGTTGTTGCCTCATTGGATAGGTGTCTTTGATGTTTCTTTCTTTATTTTCATTGAATTTCACCAAATTCTCATTGGATGATTTTTTTGGGAAGTAAAAATTCATGTATTTGAGGCATAAATTTTGGTTCATAATCACAATTGGGCCTTTTTGCTACGAGATCTAAAATTCATTTTTGTCCCCTCTGAGCCACTTTTACGGAAGTTAATCTACTTAATATTGTGAATGGTTGAGCAAGTTGTTTCAATAGTATGTAGTAGTAATGCAAATCATGTTTTTGGGGCTTCAAGAAAAAGATAACAGGTAATTATCATTCTAATTTTTTGTATAGCTTTGGTTTTTACGTGATGTAGAAATGACTTTCAAGAAAAATTGGGGAAATTAAAAATTATGAAGTATCATTTAAATTGTAACAACTTGTTGACTTATGAGTGACGTCTTTAGCGCGATGCCAATCTTAACTTATTTAAAATTTATATTCAAATGAATTAGCTGAACCATGCATGATAGCTTGTTGATCCAAATTTTTAAATTAAATTTTTTTAAATAAGTCATTTTTTTAATTAAAATTTCAAAAAAAAAAATTCAACAAATAACTAAAAGATACAAAGGGTCCTTTGAATTTGAATTGTAACAACTTAATAACTTATGGATGATGTCCCTAGCATGAACCGAGCTTCTCCCATTCAAATTTTAAATGGATTAGCTATGTCGTGATGACTTATTGATCCAAAATTTCAAATTGAATTAAATTAATTTGTTAATATAAAATAAGTCACTTTTTAAAAATTAAAATTTTAAATGATAAAAAAATTAAAAATGATAAAGGACCATTTGAATTGTAATCACTTGATAACTCTTGAGTGATGTCTCTAGTATGATGCCGAGCTTCACCTTTTTGAAATTAATTGGATTAGTTGAGTCGTGACGGCTTGTTATTTCAAATTTTCAAAATCAATTTTTTAAAGAATTTTTTTAGTAATTAAAATCAACCAACACACAATTTTTTTTTAAAGAATTACGTGACTTTAAATTTTACATTGTACCAGAGATACGTAGGAGCACAAGTCAAGCTAAAATTATATTTTTTTTCTCAATTTAGTTTTATCTTTTTAAAGGCGTAAAATAAATATTTGAATATTATTAATAATTTACATAATTAACTTAAGATAACTGTTTTAAGACGGATGTATTAGAAGTATAGTGAAGTTAAGTCTCTACCATTCTCTGTACATAATTAAACTCTCGAATTTAATTTTTATATCTTAGGCAATTTTTCTTAGATTTTTTTATTTTTTCTAATTTAAATAAAAAATAGTGACAACTCCTAATTTAAGAATTTAATTGCCATTTTTATCACGATTTAGTTTGCGACACCCATTGCTTTGGTTTTAAAACAACTTATTCACCTCTAAAAGTTCTTTTTTTTTTGTGCTAAAAATAATATATAAAATATATAATTTAGGTGTCATGGTCAATCATTGGTCATAAGTTATAAAGTAATAACAATGTTACTTACACACACTTACACTTATATTATCTCACATATCTATATTTTTTATTATCAAATTATATTTGAGCCTACTTCATTTTCTACACACTTATACTCTGATTTTAACAAGTGAATAAAACTTGACCAAGTTTCTATTCTGCGGTGACAAACACAAGGCCGTCATTATAGACTATGTCATCCCTCCTAACTAATTCCAAGACATTTGTGCCCACCACAGAAAATTCAAAGGAAACTACAGAATCCCAATTTTGTTTGGAACATGTCTCAATTTCCTAGTATCTATGACATGATTCCGAAGATTTATCTAAGAGAAAACAGCGGATCCTTCTCAGAATATAGGAGGACTCTAAGAACAACAACAGAAAACTATATCGTCACAGTGTCAGTGCCAAACCTCCAGAAATACTTTCACTCGTATCTCTCATTTGCCTGCTGCCTCATACTATGCCTGGGGCCATTACACTTGATGGCGAAGGAGGTCATGATACCAATAGGGGTAGTTCTTGATTTTAACTCCCCAATTGGAAGTATGGCTAACAGCTGCATCTGGATGGCATATCATGACTTCTATAAACAGTATCCTCGTTTCCAAACTAGACTTAATCTTTGAACCAAAGACTCTGACCGTGATACCGTCACAGCAGCATATACAGGTTTCATCATTTTTTTTAGCTCCCAATTCTTTGTTGAGCCTCTGTATTTTTAGTAGCTTAATTATTCATGTTCACGGCACATTATGTATTTTTTTTAGCTCCCAAAGCTGGTGAAGGTTAATGTTTGTTTGATATGTGGTGAAATTCTAATTGATTTTGCTAGGGAGTTTAATTTGCCAATATTTGTGTGGGGATTTTAGGACTAAAATGACTGAACTTTTGTTTCACTCTTAACTTTAAACTTGGACGTTCAAATGCCCGCTACCTATTTGACATTTGGTATGAAGTATAGAACCAATTCTAAATGTGCCTTAAACCTTTTTGTTCTTCCTTATGATTAGTTATCAATCATAATGATATATGAGTGGTGTTGGTTTTAGTTTGTAGTACCATTTTCTCTACAAGAATTGTTGTCGGTTGGTGAGTTAAATATTGCTAATATGTTTCTCAATGTGTGTGTGAGATGTCCTAAAACCAGATATGAACATTTGGATGATTCACAGGACCATGTTTGCTTTTGTGAGGGATTTGGGGGTTCTGGTCCCATTTTCAATTGTAATGCATGTCTAATGACTTAGATAACATGTTTTGACAGCAGTCTTGGAATTTAAACAAGGTTTTCAAAAGATCTAGTTCATTTTTGTACAATACTACTTCTATCTTGGAATTTAGAGAAGCTGTAATCCATTTGTTTGTGTGTTTAAGTGTTGAATTGAGTTAGACATTACTTGTTTTGATGAAAAATCTGAATTTAACTCATGACAAGATTTTGACTAATTTAAGTTAGAGAAAGTAAACTTTATAAAGTGAACAAATGGATTTAGACTAATCCATGTTGTGTATGGTATAGATTTAGACTATTAAAGAGGTAGTAAACCCCTAACGTGCTCACTTTAAAGTGAGAGTAAATAATTTTTGTTTGTGTCTTATTATTTGCTATCATGATTATTTTCTTTTTTTCCTTAAAGCTTTCTCTTTATATTTCAAAATATGCACCAGGGCTATCCAATTGAAACATTAGTACAATTTCTCAAAGCAAGGGACTGGAATGCTGCCATAGCCCATAAAATGGTTAGTTAAACTTGTTATGTTTAATAAAAGCTTTAGTTAGAATTTTTCCCAAGTTGATTGTTCTCAGAATTATTCGAGTCTTAATCTTTGGATGGATATATACTTTGTTGATGATTTTAAACTGTTACAGTTAATTGATTGTTTACAATGGAGAGTGGAAGATGAGATTGACAATGTTTTAGCAGTGAGTTCCTTCATCATGTAATTATTTTCTTAATTGTATTGTTTTTCTGGTTATCTATTCCTGAAATTTCTTGTTGAATTCTGTCATTCTGCCTTCTCATGTTTCTGAAAAATCTTGCATGTTGCATCTAAAGATTTATGAAAGTAAAATGTAGCACTCTAATACGAATTATCGTAAAATAAATGGAATATTCCAAAATAAATCGCATTAAACATGTCACCTCTAAAAATATGGAAAATAAAAACTCATAATAACTTGCATAGTCATTATATATAGCCACGAATGATAAAAAGGTCATATATATACCAACATCACTGGCTAACAAGTCACACTGTATACATAAGTTTTTACAAACAATTAGAAAAGTATAAATATACAATATGATTCAAAAAGAAATAAAACTACTAAACTAAGTCTTCTGCTTCTTCTTTTTGTTGCCCTTTCCCTTTTTAGAGACTTCACCTGGATTTACATGGAACACACAGGGGTGAGAAATAACAATTTCTCAGTATAAGCATACCAAGACCAGCAGTTAATCATTTATAACAAATAAATCAACTAAACACAAAAATACACTCTATGTATAAGAATATCTGATAAACAACAATATCAAAGAATTGTCCATATAATCCTAAGATACTATCGAACAAGCAATCGGCCAAGCCATGACAACTGCCCATGCAATACTTTATGTTATGAAGTATGATTATGCTCAAATAAAGTCCAAACTTTATGGATATGCAATGCCAATGCATATTTTAAAGCTGAAAACACAAGCTATTTACTTATCCCCAGGAATTGTGTTCCCTTGTATATACTGGGTAGGATAGGCTCTAAGCCCTAACACTACCTGGTGACGTGTGGACCCGTTCCCCTCATAAAAATAAGAGTACTACTACTAACCCCATACACTAGTAACCCTAACCATAATAGCATTACCCGCTACGAGAACCTAGGTTCACACCTTATTCTTAGGTCATATGGTCATGCACACCATCTAAGGTCACAATACATAGGAAAACAAGCAAATACCAGGTTTGAAAATCAAATATCTGAGCCACATATTAAATACTAGAACATAGGAATCTTAGCCTCACTTATCTAACAAAGTAGCAAGAACCTTGTTACTAGCATTCTCATACCTAGAACCTCACATCATCACTTCACAAGTGATTTCTAAGACAACCTCATGTTGTGCAAGGTCTTAGATATAACCCTAAGACATTCTAAACTCAAAGATTTGCCTAAAGTTCTACAACTTCCTATATATGCAAAATGGTAATTCTCTCCAAGAATTACCCCCCATTTATGCCTCAACACACTTAGGAAAGCATATATGAGTAATCTTATCACTTAGGAAATCCCAAAACATCAAAACCACAATGTTGAAAAATCCCAGAGCTTATGCCGCGGCACAAACACGGTCACGCCACGGTGCCCTGCTCTCAGGTTTCAACACTGGAACTGACATCAAACATGCGCTATGGCATACCAGACCTTGCGTTACGACATAAGCAGCAGAAACCAGGTTTTACAGAATTTTACAAAATCGGGTACTATTCCATTGGAACAAATACGAAATTTGTTCACTTCAAATTCGTTTCTTGATGTTTTGAAGTGTCAAACAAGTTCACAAACAGGAAGGAAACATAAACACCAATTGATTTCATAAAAAAATGGATCAAAACACAAAATCACTCCTCCAAACCCCTAAAATCAACACTTAGAGCATTTTAGGTCCAAAAGGAAAATTTTCAGTTTCTGATCTAAACTCTTAGCATGAACAAGTCATAAACACCATTTGAAACTTATCCAAGCAAGAAAATTACTTAAAACACCATAAGAACTCAATTTGACATATTAAACCTCAAATAAGCCTAACATTAAAAATGAGTAGAAATGAGAATTTAAGCTCAAAAACCCTATCTTGTGAAGCAAAGCTGCTGCAGATCGTGCCTCAATCCAGATCCTTAGATTTCTCCTTTGATCTCCTCTTCTTTCTCTCTTGTTCTTCCTCATTTTCTCCTTTCCCTCTTGCTTCCACTGGTTCTATTTTTCCAGCTGTGAAGAGTTAATGACAAAAAATTGAAAGACTCAAATATCATGAAAGAAAAGTCCACAAAAGAGGCTGAAAATCGTGGAGTGTTAAAGGCCATTAGTTATAACACTAGTACTTCCCAATCTGCTAAAAACACTCAACTTTAGCTAAATCAAGTTTTTCAAGTTCTAACAACTTTAAAATAAATACTAAGATTCATTAAAAAAGTATTTTCACCAGTGTCATAATTTTTCATATCTATGACTAGTCAATCTGGTATTAAAACACACAACTAGTATGTCTAAAAATATCAAACAGACTTCAATTATTCCAAAACTTTAACCACATCACAGAATACATATTTGTGACTTAGAAATAAATTATTCACATCTATTTCTATTGGTTAAGTCATTTAAGCTAATATCTGAGTCATTTTAAGTTACTTTTCACCTTCGACTTGTAGCAAAGTGTCTAAACTAACTAATACTATCACAAAAATAAACAAGCATGTTAGGCCAGTTTTAAGCTACCTCTATAACCATTTACAAGTTTAACATGTTGAAGAGAATGTTACATAAAATGTCTCACAAAATCCTCATTTACAGCTAATGTTGGGTTTGGTCATTTAAAGTTAGTCCTAAGATAAATAATGGGATGGTTACAATATGTAGATGACCAATATAGATGAAGATAATGAAAGATCATTCAAAATCCAAAGATTAATAGCTGAAATAATTTTACATACAATAACAAATGACAGGTTGTGTAGATAACAAAAGGAACTTAACTCTAGGTGCTCTTTTTTCCTTTTTCTTTGCCTAAAATGAAAGGAACTTAACTCTATCTCAATAACTTAATTCCTTAAAGTTATCGAATTATGTAATATAACTGAATTCGATTACTTTCAACAATTGCGAGTGCTTGATGAAATCAGAGGGTGGTTTTTTTTTTTTGGTTTGTTTTAGGTGAATTATGACAGTTCTAAACCGTCATTTTATGCAAAAACTAAATTGAGTGAATTTTTTTGGTTGATTGTAGGTGAATTACGGCTATTCTAAACCTTCATTTTATGTAAAAAATGAATCATTGCTTTAAACATGGTAAAATTGTGGCGATTAATGGGAAACTACCGTATTATACCGAATGGCGGAGGTAATTACATTAGTTTTGAAAACTATCATTGAGGCAAAAAATGACAGTTATAACCACCATAATATATAACAAATAACTGCCATTTTAAACTTTTTTTTAGTGATATCCAGTTGGTTTGCAATTGTTTTTCAAAATTATGAGTCCATACTGATCAAGTTGACTTGTAAATTGTCTTTTTCTAATTTTGTAAGCCCATATCCAGTTGGTTTACAATTAGTTTTTTTTTGTGAGTTTGTATCCAGTTGATTTGTAAATTGTCTTTTTTTAAATTTATAAGCCCATATCCAGTTGGTATGTAAATGCTATTCAAAATTATGAGTTTGTATCTAGTTGACTCTCAAATGGCCTTTTTCAAAATTTGTAAGCTCATATCTAGTTGATTTGCAAATGTTTTCTAAAATTGTGAGTCTGTATCTAGTCGACTCACAAATTGCCTTTTGTAAGCCCATATCCAGTTGGTTAGCAATTGTTTTAAAAAAAATAAAATTATGAGTCTGTATCCAGTTGACTCACAAATTATCTTTTTCAAAATTTGTAAGCCCATATCCAATTAGTTTGCAATTGTTTTTCAAAATTGTGAGTCCATATCCAATTGACTTGCAAATTGCCTTTTTTCAAATTTTGTAAGTCCATATCTAATTGGTTTGCAATTGTTTTTTTTTAGAAAAAAAAATTGTGATTTCGTATCCAGTTGACTCACGAATTGCTTGTTTTGAAATTTGTAAGCCCATAGTCAATTGGTTTTCAAATGTTTTTTTCAAAATTGTGGATCCATATCTAGTAGATTCACAAAGCTCATAACTCATTGCATTTCATGACATCTATTCATATTATCATCCTATTTTTGCTCTCTTGCATTGTCTCATGCATTCTTGGCAAAAATATTAAGTTCATGTTTTAACTCGTTCCTTATTATGAAAATATGACAAACTGTGATTATTCATACTCTTTAGTAAGAAACAAGTAAAGAAGGACAACTATAAACACTATTTTGACCGGGCCTATATCCAAAAAAAATTTGAATAAAGAAGGAGAAAAAGAAAAAAAAGACTTTTTAATGGCTAATAATGGATGGATAATGAACCAAAAAAGGTCTCATGGAAAATTCTGAATAATTGAAATTAAGAGAGAAAAAAAGACTTTTTGGATAAGTGAAATGGTCTTAAATAAGATAAAATGATAGAGTAAATATGAGAAAGTTGAGAAAATTGACAAGTGATAAGATGAAAAAAAAAAGAGCTTCAGGCAGTTGTTTAAATTAAATGGGAAATAATATGAAAGAAATAAATAAAATAGCTCTAGATAACAACCAATCTCAAGGTGATAAGAAGTTTGGTGAGAGGAAATTTGGTTGTTTCAATGAGATAAGATGAAAGAGTGAATTTAAGGAAGTTGAGATAAGTGACGAGTGATAAGATGAGAGAGAGAGAGACAGAGAGAGAGAGAGAAGAGCTATAGATAACAAACAAATCCCAAGTGATGAAGATCAAATGAGAAATATTAGAGTTAGATAAGACTAAGTTGGTTCAAGGGTTGTTATCAAGAGGGATGTGCACATAGCCTATAAATACATGCTTAGATGGTGAAGGAAGGGGGACATAATTACACATAATAAAATACTAGTTACTCAAAGAAAAGAGACACAATTAACACAGAGTGGTCTTGCCATTCTGCCAACTACGATTTATGCCATTTTGAATAGGTAAGTCTCATTGATTTCCTTTTCATTGTTATATGCAAGTTGTTGCCTCATTGGATAGGTATCTTTGATGTTTCTTTCTTTATTTTCATTGAATTTCGCCAAATTCTCATTGGATGATTTTTTTGGGAAGTAAAAATTCATGTATTTGAGGCATAAATTTTGGTTCATAATCACAATTGGGACTTTTTGCTATGAGATCTAAAATTCATTTTTGCCCCCTCTGAGCTACTTTTACGGAAGTTAATCTACTTAATATTGTGAATGGTTGAGCATGTTGTTTCAATAGTATGTAGTAGTAATGCAAATCATGTTTTTGGGACTTTAAGAAAAACATAACAGGTAATTATCATTCTAATTTTTTGTATAGCTTTGGTTTTTACGTGATGTATAAATGACTTTCAAGAAAAATTGGAGAAGTTAAAAATTATGAAGTATCATTTAAATTGTAACAACTTGTTGACTTATGAGTGACGTCTTTAGCGCGATGCCAATCTTCAGTTATTTAAAATTTATATTCAAATGAATTAGTTAAACCATGCATAATAGTTTGTTGATCCAAATTTTTAAATTAATTTTTTTTAAAATAAGTCACTTTTTTTAATTAAAATTTCAAAAAGTTTTTTTTTTCAACAAATAACTAAAATATACAAAGGGTCCTTTGAATTGTAACAACTTGATAACTTATGGATGATGTCCCTACCATGAACATCAACAGAGCTTCTCCTATTCAAGTTTTAAATGGATTAGCTATGTCGTGGTGATTTATTGATCCAAAATTTTAAATTGAATTAAATTAATTTTTAAATATAAATAAGTCACTTTTTTAAAATTAAAATTTTAAATGATAAAAAAATTAAAAATGATAAAGGACCAATTGAATTGTAATCACTTGATAACTCTTGAGTGATATTTCTAACATGATGCCGAGCTTCACTTTTTTGAAATTAATTAGATTAACTGAGTCGTGGCAGCTTGTTATTTCAAATTTTCAAAATCAATTTTTTAAAGAATTTTTTTAGTAATTAAAATCAACCAACACACAAATTTTTTTTAAAGAATTACGTGATTTTGAGTTTTACATTGCACCAAAGATACGTAGGAGCACAAGTCAAGTCAAAATTATATTTTTTTTCTAATTTTAGTTTTATCTTTTTAAAGGCGTAAAATAAATATTTGAATATTATTAATAATTTACATAATTAATTTAGGATAACTATTTTAGAATGGATGTATTAGAAGTATAGTGAAATTAAGTTTCTATTATTTTATGTGTATAATTAGACTCTCAAATTTAATTTTTATAGATTAGGTAAATTTTCTTAGATTTTTTTTAAATTTAAATAAAAATTAGTGATAATTCCTAATTTAAAAATTTAATTACCATTTTTATCACGATTTCGTTCGCGACACCCATTGTTTTGGTTTTAAAACAACTTATTCACCTCTAAAAGTTCTTTTTTTTTTCCTGCTAAAAATAATGTATAAAATACAAAAAATTCTTAGTTACACATAATTATATCACGTCATCTTTATATACACTCATAAAAAATAAAAAAAATAATTTTTTATAATAAATAAATTTAAAAGATTCTTATTTTTTTCTCCAAATTTATATAAATATATAAAAATAACATGATACTATAATAAAAATTTCTCATCAAATATATAATTTAGATGTCATGGTCAATCATTGGTCATAAGTTACAGAGTAATCACACTCCTAGTTACACACATTTACACTCGTATTGTCTCACATGCCTATAATTTTTATCAGATTATATTTGAACCTACTTCATTTTCTATACACTCATATTCTGACATGTGAATAAAAGTTGACCAGGCCTTGTTTCTGTTCTGACAGAGCCGTCATTATAGACTGGGTCATCCCTCGTAACTAATTCTAAGACATTTGTGCCCACCACAGAAAATTCAAAGGAAACTACAGAATCCCAATTTTGTTTGGAACCTGTCTCCATTTCCTAGTATCTATGACATGATTCCGAAGATTTATCTAAGAGAAAACAGCGGATCCTTCTCAAAATATAGGAGGACTCTAAGAACAGCAACAGAAAACTATAGCGTCACGGTGTCAGTGCCAAACCTCCAGAAATACTTTCACTCGTATCTCTCATTTGCCTGCTACCTCATACTATGCCTGGGGCCATTACACTTGATGGCGAAGGAGGTCATGATACCAATAGGGGTAGTTCTTGATTTGAACTCCCCAATTGGAAGTATGGCTAACAGCTGCATCTGGATGGCATATCATGACTTCTATAAACAGTATCCTCGTTTCCAAACCAGACTTGATCTTCGAACCAGAGACTCTGACCGTGATACCGTCACAGCAGCATATACAGGTTTCATCATTTTTTTTTAGATCCCAATTATTTGTTGAGCCTCTGTATTTTTAGTAGCTTAATTATTCATGTTCACGGCACATTATGTATTTGTGCAGCTTCTCATTTAATGAATGAAAAGGTGCATGCAATTATTGGACCTCAGAGATCAGGACAAGCAAGGTATGTAATAGAACTTGGGCGCGAACATAACGTGCCCATCATCTCGTTTTCCGCTACAAGTCCATCTCTTTCCCCAGGTCGGAGCAAGATTTTCATACGAACAGCACAAGATGATTCCTCTCAGGTCAAAGCAATAGCTGCCATTGTTGAAGCTTATGGTTGGCGCGAAATCATCCTTATATATGAAGACACTGAATATGGCAATGGTCTCATCCCATATCTGACAGATGCCTTGGAAGCTGTTGACACAAGGGTGCCTTACAGAAGCGTCATTGATCCCAAATCTGAAGAACCCCAAATTTTGGAAGAGCTTAAAAAGCTTAAGCACAATTCATCAGGAATATTTATTGTTCATATGACGGCTGAACATGGGCTGAAGTTATTTTCTGCTGCACAGAAAGCTGGAATGATGAGGGAAGGGTACGCATGGATAGTCACTGAAGGGTTATCGGTTAAGCTAGATCCTACAGGTCCGGAAGGGATGGACTCCATGCAAGGTGTCTTGGGATTGAGGCCGAAAATTGACAAGACTAAAAGGCTTGAGGACTTCAAGAAAAGATGGAAAGCCTTATCTGTTAAAGAAAACATTAAGTCCCCCTTAACCTTCTTCGGGTTGTGGGCTTATGACACAGTCTGGGCATTAGCCTTGGCAGTAGAGGCTCAGATAGCAAATTCAACCGATGAGAAGCAGAATGTTACCCTTCTAAACACAATCCTGGCTACAAAATTCCCAGGCCTCTCTGGCTATTTCAGTTTGACAGGAGGACAACTAGAGCCATCAGTGCTTGAAGTATTCAATGTGGTAGGACACAAAGAGAGGGTTATTGGATATTGGAGCCCAAAAAGAAGACTATTCCGAGATGACCAATCAAATATTGCCCAAGACAAAGAGAAACTGAAGCAACCGATTTGGCCGGGTTACACAACAGTTCAGCCACCCAAGTTGAGAATTTGGGTCCCAGTGAGGAAGGGTTTCACTGAATTTTTAAAACTGGAAAGCAAATCTCCCGATAACACAGCAAAATTTTCTGGGTTCGTTGTTAATTTGTTTTTAGAGGTGGTGAATGTTTTGCCTTTTCCCCTATCGTACGAGTTTATCCCCTTGGAAAACTCTAACTATGGTGAGTTTCTTACACAACAGATTAGGTCCCGGGTAAGTTTTGCTAACAAATTTATTTTCCCCTTTGTCATTTTAGTTTTCTTTCAACTAGTCACTTTCGTGATCCCTGCAAATTAATCCTGGCAGAAGGTCGATGCTGTGGTCGGAGACCTAACAATTGTTTATTATCGCACAAATAAAGTTGATTTCACATTGCCTTATTCAGAATCTGGTGTGTCAATGGTGGTTTCAATGAAGCCTGATCAGAGACGAAACATGTGGATATTCTTGAAGCCTCTAAGTTTGGGTCTTTGGTTGACTACTGGTGCAGCTTTTGTCCTCACAGGTTTCGTCGTGTGGTTTATCGAGCGCCGCTCAAACGCAGACTTTAGGGGCACCCCGAACCAGGAACTTGGCATGATCTTCTGGTTTTCCTTCTCAACACTTGTCTTTGCTCATAGTAAATCCATCCTCCTATTTATACTCTTAGATAAGCAACAAGTCTTTCATTTCTATGACACGAAGAGACCAATTTTGATTAATTTACTGTTTGATTATGCCTGCAGGGGAGAGACTAGTGAATCATTGGTCAAGACTTGTGCTGATTGTATGGGTATTTGTGGTGCTCATCATTACCCAAAGTTACACTGCGAGTTTAGCTTCAATGCTAGCAACAGAAAGCCTTCAACCTGCATTCATCGATATAAATGAGATAAAAAATAATAATTACTTTGTGGGATATCAGAACGAATCCTTTGTGAAGGACCTTTTAATAAATCAATTAGGATTCAGTGAGTCCCAGTTGAAGGCTTATAATACTGCTGAAGAGTATCATGAAGCACTTTCAAATGGAACCAACAATGGCGGGGTAGCGGCTATCTTTGATGAAAGTCCCTACATCAAGCTCTTCCTCACAAAATATGGCTCTAGGTATGGTATTGTGGGACCAACTTATAAAACAGACGGATTGGCCTTTGTGAGTCTCTCTCTCTCTCAGTCTATCTCAATATATATATATATATGGGTAAAGATAAGTTATACAATGTAGCACTAATAGAGTTACATCAAATCTAGTCCTTTAGATTTATATTAGGGGTGCACAAATTTTTCACTAAACCACCAGTCGCCCTACTCCCCAATCCCCCCCCCCCCTCCACTCTCTCTCGACTTAATTAGTTCGGGTTGAAAAATAAGGAGACATGGTCCGTCGAGTCTCTACCAAAAGTCAAGTGAGAATTCACCCTTTGGTTTTGTGACGGGTTCAAAAACTCGAAGTGTATATTATGACCCGATTAAAAGCGTTGTTTTGCCTAATCCAACCATTTAAAAGCGTTGCACAATGTGCAACCCATTACCCAACCCACGAACTCGATTAGGACAAGCACCGATTATCCAACGCGAACTCGACCAACTCGATTACCCACCAGAACCGAGGACGGAGCAAAGAGAGCAAGTTCAATTTGTTTTTAAAAATTTTTCACAAACCCGGCACAGCAAGCTAGACCCGACTTCATTTAGTTGGTTTGGATTTTTTTTACCTCCAAACCCGACCCAACCCGACACGTAATCACCCCTAATTTATACAAAAATCTAACTGCCTATAATTTTTCACTAAACCACTCACGTCGCCCTACTCCCCCAATCCCCCCCTCCACTCTCTCTCTACCAAAAAAAGGTCAAGTGAAAAATAAGGAGACATGGTTCGCGAGGTCTCTACCAAAAGTCAAGTGAGAATCTCACCCTTTGGTTTTGTGGGGCCTCCTCCAAAACTCAAGTGTATATTATGCTATTCAGCGTTGTTGATATGCTATTGATTTCCCCTTTGGGCAGCGTTGTTGATATGTGCAGAGCACTACCCCCACACAGAAGATTAGGACAAGCACCACCACGGGCAGCCACAGACCCACCAGAACCGAGGACGGAGCAAAGAGAGCAAGTTCAATTTGTTTTTAAAAGTGAGAACCACGGCACAGCAAGCTAGACCCCATGCCAATGTCGTCTTCTTATGGGTCGGTGCAAAAGAGTGAGAGATATACAGAGGGAGGGCTGGCAAGGGGGAAAGGAGTGAGCTCACGTGATTGTTTAAGTGAAAAAAAATGCAAGCGGTTGGCGTTTGTGCAAATCAAAGGGTCAAATTAAGTGTAAGTTTATTAGAGATATACATGCGGATTTCTAGGGTAAAGAAGATTGAGTTTTATCTTAGTGGGTTAGGAATAATTCGTTTAATTAGAGTTGAATTTTGGATAATAATGAATACTTTTAGATAAATAAATATATTTATTTATAAAAAATAAATCTCATATAGAATTTCTCATAAATAAAAGAGTTAGTTATAAAAGATAATAATTTTAATGGATTCTTATATCAATTAACAATATATATTATCCATTAATATAGAATTAAACATAATTCTTATCTATCATGATACTCTTATAAATATCACACAAGGTAATAAAGATATGTATCTAACTCCAAACACTACCTACCTTGTGTACGGTCAAACTTGAATATTAGAGTGCCTTTTATAAGTATCATCTAGCTGCCGTCTTGCCTCCGCCCCTTCATAGGATCTAGTTGCTGCTCAATCGGAACCTAGGCATGATGGGCAAGAGGCTTCTTATACTAGTGAGAACCTTTTCTCTTTTCCCACAACGTGTTTCGGTCACACAGCGACTTGGTTTGCGCAGGGCCCCTCAGGCGAAGTCAAACCCCAGATATCGGCATTGCAGCGCTTAGGTACTAGAGGAAATAGCGTGGTTGCTCGGTCTCAGCAGGGTGAGTGAACCCTCCTTAAACTATATCAAGAATAGTTACTTTCCTTGGTCAGGTTACAAGATGACCGCATCCACGAGTTAGAAAGAATAGCTAATATGGAAAGGCAAGACAAAAATTGGGTTCCACAAAGAAAACATGATAATAGGAGAGAACTAGCCCAACACGGAGACCACGATCCAAAAATTTCTAGGATAGTAGAACGTAGACAAAGGGCTAGAAACCCAGTTAAAGAGCTCGAAGAGAAGAGAAGAGAAACCCGAAAAATGGAAGTCGGTAAAGCAGAATCAACCCTTTTCTTATGAATTGATGGCTTACGAGATCCATAGGCATTTCAAATACCCAACTAATATTGAAGCCTATGACGGGACCACAGATCCCTAAGAGCACTTGGATGCCTGTGTTTTTGCTTTGATGTTTGTTGGACGTGATGATCCACTCATGTGCCGTGCTTTTCCTTTCTTTCACAAGAAAGCCACCTTGAGATGGTTCACCACTCTAGCTCCAAAATCTGTTGATGATGACTTGTCCTCTAGAATTTTGTTGCATTTTACCACTAATAAGGTGTAGCTGAATTCTATTTCATGTCTATTCCAGATCAAGTAGGGAAAAGAGGAAACCCTCTTGGACTATATGGCTCGGATCAACAAAGAAGTAGTGAACATCCGTGACTAGATGAAAGGCTTAGCCTACATTACATAAGGGAAGGTCTCCATCTTCGTGCATTCTCCTTTTCACTCGCTAAAAAATAGCCCAAGATAATAGACAAGTTTCGAGCTAAAGCAGAAAAATATATCAACGCGGAGGACATTATTCACGCCAGGAAACATCTAGAAAAGTGAGAGGAAGCCAAATCGAAACCCCGGCCAGGCTCCCCCATAGCCCTAGAACTCAAAACCACCACCGAAGGGGAAGTACGAGAACTATACCCCCCGCAATAAACCTCAAGCACAAATTTACCAAGAGGAGATGAACATGGAGTTCAAAGATGTACAAAAGCCTCCTCCATTAAGAAAACACGCACAAAAAGACAAGTCCAAGCATTGTGTGTTTCATGATGGTTGTGGATATACCACTGAAGACTGCGTCAACCTTTCGGTGGTTGCTGGAATCTTGAGGGCGAAGAAGAGTCGACTTGGTGGAACAATTTTCAGCAACGGCAACAGGTTACAGGGTAGTTTGTTGGGTGGTTGTCGCAGCAGCTAGACAGTGGTCATGGATGGCAGAGAACAATGTGGTTCTCAATGGAGGTCTAGGGCGGTACTAATGATGGTGTGAGGTGGACGATGATGCGATGGTCAGTGTTGGGTTGAAGGGAGGTCCGGGTCTAGGTTGAGGTGCAGTTTCTCGGTGGCTCTGTTGTTGTTGGTTGTGAGGGTCGGTGGTGACGGAGGTGTATCGTGGCAATGCTCGTTTTGTGGGTGGTGGCTCAGTGATGGTTGGGGATCTAGTGAAGGGTAGTATGATCATAATAGATAATTACATATACTATCAAGTTATTTATAATATGTGCACCAAATATTTGATAGTATAAGAGCTTATCAGCTTATTTATATTATCAGATTTTATCTTATTATTTTATACTATCATACCTTATACTATCAGGTGTACCAAATACAACATTTCTTTATTAAAATTAGCCTCCATTATTCTCTTTCCTTATTAAATAAGCTAATTTCAACTATTAGATTAAAACAAAATCAACGGTCAAATCTTAGTATAAAATTGTGAATGACTAAAATATCAAGTATAAGTTATTTTTAAATGAAACATATGGGTTCTTTTGCCTAAAACAAAATGTGAAAGTTAGCAATCTACATATATATATATATGGGTGGGGGAGGTTTAATTACTCATTTGGTCACTATAATTTTCAAACAATGCAAAATAATCCCAATCAGGTTCGTATAATTCACTCTAAATAGGAAACAAATCCAACAAATAAAGATAATTTTGCATTATTTGAAATTATATGGACTTTTTTAAAGAGTTTGATTTTGATACATTGTCAGTGTAAATTTTTTTACATCATCAATTAATTACACATAATCACTTGTGTGACTTTTGATATAGTTATTATGAGAGTCAAATATTTTTAATGACGTAGTAATATATGATTGGATAATAGTATAAAGTAATTTTACATTTACAATACATTAAAATTAAGTTCTTTTTTAAATGATTTTAAATTAGACGAATTAAATTGAATTTTGAGAAAAAATATAAGGTCAAAATCATTAATTTAACCTATATATATTTGTATATGATATTTTAATATCATCAATAGTTCATTCACCTAATTGTATGATCTAAAATATTTGTTATTATTCTGTTAATTATTTTGAATATGCATTATACTCAAGCATTTAAATTAATTTTTAAATTAATTTTATGGTTCATATTTAATTATGTTGTTATTTATTTTACTTTGTATAACATAAATACAATACTGTAAAAATATATAAGAGTTTTTTAGTCCTCCAAAACTAGAGCCTTATGCTAAGGGTTAATTTATAAGAATTTAAAATTTATAAGAATTTAATTTAATTCTTCACAACATGCTAAGAGTCTTCTGCTATGTTTTATGTTCAGGCATTCCCACTAAAATCCCCTCTGGTGTCATATTTTTCGAGGGCAATCCTAAATGTTACCGAAGATAAAGACAAGTTTGAAGGGATTGAGAAGAAGTATTACTCGAGTAAAATCATATTCGAAGATCAAAGTGCCTCAATCACTTCAGTCAGTCAAAGTCTTACAGTGTACAGCTTTGCGGGTCTTTTCATTGTTACAGTGGTTGCTTCATTGATGTCGCTCTTGTTTTATTTGTTTAGTTTCTTATACTCTGAATGGCCTATTTTGAGAACCATTCATTCTGAACAAACAACCTTTTGGTCAATGGTGATTCAAACAATAAAGCATTTTGATAGCAAGGATAGATCTTTGTATCCCCCAATGGACAGAACTGAATCCAGAGTACACCCTGCAGCAAGTCCAAATCGAGATGGATCTTCCCAAATTGCTGGTGCCGTAGACAAGCACTCAAGAACTCACTCTCACAGCGAAGAAGATGATGTTGTCATTCTAAATGAATACAACCCAATACATTTTCCATTGCATAGCAATGCAACTCCGCCCAGGCATCACTTACCATAAACTATAACTATGATTGAATCATATGTAAGTTGTAAATATTTTGTAGATAGACATAACTATGACTATGTACAACAATATCTTTTTAGATTCTTAACTTTGTATGTCTTACAAGTTTGTTCTTTTCTTCTATTAATTTCAATTTAAAACATATGTACTTTTCTTTTTCTTTTTGCTACAAGGGAGGTCCAAGGCATGGTGTGGGAGAGGAAAGGTAATCTAAAGTTGAGGGAAAGGGACACCCATGACAATTGAACCCAAGATCAAGTAGGCTCTAAAGAGACTTGATGCAACTTGAGAATGTACAAGTTGTTAGACTTTGGGTTATTAGTTTTTTAAATGTACAATCCACGGGTGTGTGCTTGTGTTATGTCCAAGTTTCACATTACTTGAGAAGGCTCTTAATGAGTACTTGCACAAAGTTACACTCAATTGCCAAATATCTAACGATATATGACTATAGTGTGGACTTGGGCCTAGTTATATTGTTGTGAAATCGATAAGTGCATTGAATCGTAAAAGTAATAAAAAATGAGTAAGAGTATTATCTCACGAAAATTAAGTTATTAATTAATTACTAAATTTACTGAAAGTGACATTATTTAAGCTAACGAAGAAAGAGAATTGATACAAATTCAATTAAAAAGAAATATAAATGAGCAAAACAATAAATCAAATGGGTGAAAAATAATGGTATTAAAATGTTAGGATTTTGATTTTATCTGAACTTTTAAATACACATCCAAATATTGGTTTAACTATATTCTATTTCAATTATTTATAGTCAATTCTCAAAATTAATTAATATCAAATCTCTTAGTATATTAATTCTTTTACACTGTTTAAAATTAACTAATCCCTTAGTTTAACCTCAAATAAAAAGACATTATCATAAATGAGGAAATTAAAAAAAAGATCACATAACCCACAACATCTACTCCTAGCAATTACAGAAATTATGGTATTTATCACATGTTTTAAGCTCGTGTAAATTTTTTCAAATCATACATTAACTCAAAAATCATTCTCAAATTGATCAGGTTTAGAAAAGTATTAAAAATAAAGATAAACACGTAAATTATGAAATAGGAACATAAATTAAACTCATAAAAGAAGTTACATCATCCAAGTATCAAGATCAATCATCCCCTAACAAGAGAAAATTAGTTACACATAGAAAAAGAAGAATACAAAGGGAAGAATATGACAAACTTCATTGTAGAAAGGTGGAAAGGTTGAAGAGAATTCCTAATTTTCAAGCCTAATTGCACCTACACTACTTTAGGGTTTGTGCCTCTTGATGACTGCTATATTCTGTCCAAGTGTGTGTTCAATTTAGCAAAACTTTTCTTTAAATAGAGAAAATCATGTTGCTGTTATGCATTCATTGTTCAAGCATTGGGCGCTGGGACACTTAAAGGGAAATTCTCTAGCTCGCATTGCGCGCTCAAGCGGTGGATAGCCAGCACTCAAGCGCTGGGCATCTAATGGTGTTTTCTTCTTTTTCTTGCTTGCTCATTCGTCCAATGTTCTCCATATGCAATTACCTATAAAAAACGCATAAAAATACGTAATAAGAATACAATTTAAAATAATAAAAACATAAAAAAATTTGAGAACAAAACACAATCAAAGAGATTAAAAGATGATGAAAACTTAAGATTTTGAACCGTAAAAATAAGAATTTTTGTAGATTCATCACTCTCCCAAACTTAAGCTTTTGCTTGTCCTCAAGCAAAAAGAAAAAACAAAAACAAAACAAAACAAAAAGACTAAACAAATAAAAACTCAAAACACAGACTCAAACATGGCACTACCGTGTATTGAAAATAACTTATATCCTCATAAATTGCTTCACAATCTAATTTCAAAGTGTCACACATGCACAATCCAATTATTACATCGTCTCTCACATGCAACTCTTATGCAAAAATGACTTTCTAAAAACATGAAAGACTAAATCAACTCAAAAAGTACAAGTCCGGATAGGTTTATAAAACTGCAAATGCACATCAAACCCACATCCATAAGATTGTTCTTCATCTCTATCTCCACTAATATAAATAGCACATAACCAAGCATCAAAAGAGTCTTTATAAAGCTTGTAATGTAAGGCCAAAGGTGAGGGTTAAGAAAGAAGGAATAGGATAATGAAAATAAAAGTTGAGATACATATTCACGCAAATTTCAAAATTTAAGTCACAGAATATAGGACAAGTGCAAAACAGAGTATAAGAAACAACACATCATTCACTTTTTTTAACAACCTTCACCCCAAACTTATTTCTTTGCAACACATTGGGTGGATTTTCTCTTTTTTGAATTTTTTTTATAACTCCTGAAATACTTCATGCACAAAATAACGAGGACTTAAATAATAAAATAATACAAGATATGCACTCAACAGAGAGTATGTAAGAGAGAGAATTTTTTCTTTTTTTTATGGGTATGGAAAAGAGAAATATGGGTAAAGAAAAGAAATAGAGACCAAATATACACAATGCTACAAAAGGGACCTAAGGATATACTATATTTACAGGTTAGTTTGAAAGGCTCAAACGATCCAAAGAAGGCCCTTATCATTTTCCTAATCATGCTCTGCCTAAGATTTCACCTTAAGAAAGAATCAAACAACTTCTAGATACAAATCATCTACACATATGCATTCCCATAAACTTTTTCTAAACTTAACATGCATTTAAATTCTAAGGTCTATCAAACATAAAGATGAGAAATACATTCATACATTGAAACAATAGAGATAAACATAACTCATGGATTCTCATGTGATATCTCAAGAAATTAGATCAATCCACAATTCAAATAATCATTGGATATTCAATTCAATACACTGGCATGCACAAAATGACTCAAAACACAATAGGGTGATTATAAAAACTAAAATAAAATATTAAAGAAAGGAAAAGAAAAACTATATTTGGCGGCCGACAACTATATACATCCCCCTACAAAGGCTCTAAACTCAGGGAGGCACCTAAGCCTACTCAACATTATCAAATTTCAAAACAAAAATAAAAAAATATTAGTCAATAAAATAAGAAATAAAAAAATAAGAACAAAAAATAAAAATAAAAAAGAAAAAAAGAAAAAATTTGGGTTGCCTCCCAGAAAGCGTTTGTTTAACGTCATTAGCTCAATGTTACTTTTTTATTATTATTATGGTGGCTTGAAACAAGAGAAATAGGATGACACCTTTCTTCTTGCAGATTTTTGCCTCTATACTCGGTCACTGCTCTTGGAATCCTCTCCAAAAATATTCTAAACTAAAGTTGTACTTATTTGTCCAAAAGACACCTTAGCATTTGTAACTCCACTAAGCCATAAGATTTTCAATTTATCAACAGGTACGATACCAGGTTTCAATTTGTCAAAAAATTTCATATCCTTTTGCAATAAATTCTAAGAATTGGGAGGACCTTTTTACATTTCCACCATCTTGGAGGTACAAGAATCAACATTAATCAATGGTGCAGAGTTCTTACTAGTCAACTCCTTTTGAGCTTTACCTTGAATGCAATAAATAGGGGCATGAAGGTCCGATGTTAGGACAGACTTATAAAAAATATTTATGGTCACTTGATCTCCATCCACGCTCAAAATAAGCTCTCTTCTAGGCACATCAATTAATGCTCTTGGAATTGCTAGGAATGGTCTTCTAAGAATTAATAGGATATCAGCATCCTCGTTCATATCTAAGATCACAAAGTCAACTAGAAAAATAAATTTGTCTACCTTCACTAGCAAATCTTCCACAATATCGTATGAACGTCTGATTGATCGATTTGCTAATTGAAGGGAGACCATAGTAGGCTTAACTTTCTCAATTCCTAACTTGCGCAAGATTGACAATAATACTCATGCCTAAGTCACATAAAGCTTTATCAATATTCAACTTTCCAATGGTACAAGAGATGCTTAAACTTCCTGGATCCCTTAACTTCAATGATAGCTTCCGTTGAATTATGGCACTGCACTATTCAATAAGTGCTACAGTCTCATCTTCTTCTAATTTCCCCTTCTTAGATAACAAGTCTTTCATGAATTTGGCATAGGAGGGCATATGTTTAAGTATCTCAGCAAAAAGAATGTTTATCTGCAACTGCTTGAAAATATCAAGAAACTTTGAGAATTGCCTCTCTTGCTTCTCCTAATTTTCCTTCTTCAATCTTTGAGGAAATGGAAGCCTCGCGTACAGTGATGGGTCCAATGATTTACCTAAAACTGAATCCTTCTTCTTTCTTCTTTCTCTCAGCTGTTCCTCTTTCTGTTTGTCCTTCTCAACCTCTTCTTCTCTATTATCATCTTGCTCTTGGACTTGTCTTGGAATATCAATTCCTTCCTTGGCAAAATTTTCTTTCAGGTGAGGGCTAATAACTCTTCCACTTCTGAAAGAAATTATTAGAAATTGCTCCTTTGAATTGACCATTGTATCACTTGGTAATATGCCTAGAGGTTTCTCGGGAAGCTGTTTTGCTATTTGACTAACTTGATTCTCTAAACTTTGAATAGTCACCCCTTGATTCTGAAAATTAGCCCTTGTTTCCTCCATAAAAGTGGAGGTCTGTTGCATAAAATAAGAAGTCTACTGCACGAAAGAAGATGTCTACTGCGAAAACATTACAAGTGCAATCTCAAGAGGAGACTTCTTCTCTGGTTGAGGATTCAATGGCACCGTTTGATTGCTCCAAGAAAAATTGGGGTGATTCCTCCACCCAGGATGATATGTATTTGACAATGGAGTACCTTGGGGTCTTGAAGGATTTCTCATATAATTGACCTGTTCTAGAGTTTTGAAACCGAAGTTGCTTGCCTCACATCCACCATTGGCATGGTTACCTCCACAGAAATTACAAATCAATACTTGGTAGTTCACTGAATTTAGCTGCATATTCCCATTGCTTGGTGAGGTTGGCTAACTGTTGCGTAACACTTTTATTCTGAGCAAGTAAGGCATCAAGAGTACCAAGCTTCATAACTCCCTATTTGACTACTGCTCTTCCACTAGGCAACTGGTATTCATTGATAGTCATAGTCTTAAATAGTTCCTGTGCCTCTTCAGGAGTCTTAGTATTCAAATATCTACCAGCAGATGCATCCACCATAAGTCTTATGGCATGATTCAAACCATTATAAAATATGTGCACTTGCTGCCAAGCTTCAAAAGCATAATGAGAACATTTTCTAAGGAACTCCTTAAATCTTTCTCATGCTTCATAGAGAAATTCTCCTTGATTTTGAGTAAAAGCAAGCAATCTCACTCATTATCTTCACAAACATTAATGGAGGAAAATACCGAATGAGGAACTTACTAACCAGATCATTCCAAGTGAAAATGCTTCCTTGAGGCCGGGCTTGTAGCTAGCTATTGGCTTTATCTCTCAAAGAAAATGAAAAAAAGTCTTAATTAGATGGTATCATCACTAGCTCCATTATAATTTATAGTATTACAGAGTTGCAAGAAGTTAGCAATGTGCCAGTTTGGATCTTCTGCTTGACATCTCCCAAACTGATTCTGTTGCACCAGCTGTAGAATAACTGGTTTAATCTCAAAATTATTTACTTGGATAGCTAGTCACACAATACTAGTTGAGACATTTTCAAAAGATGGAGTAGCATAATAAGTTAAAGTGCGTCTTCTCTATGCAGTAGTGGTCTCAGCCATCTTTTCTTCAAGGCTCCTTCTTTCTCTGGCTGCTTTCCTGTTTGCTCTTTTTGTTCTTGTTATCTCTGGATCAAAGAGTAATTCTTCTGATTCCACAGAATCTTGTATAAACAAACAACAAGCAAACCAAAATGAAATAAAGAAAAGAAATTAAAAATAAAAGTAAATGACTAATAAAAATAAACAAAGAAAATCAAAAGCAAGAATGAATAAAAAGAAACAAATTTAAAAGAAAATTAAATAAAGAAAAATAAGAAAAATAAGTGTCTAAATTAGTGTTTTTTCATATTACTATTTAATATTAATAACAATGGCGTCAAAAACTTGTTGTGAAATCGGCAAGTACACCAAATCGCAAAAGTAATAAAGTGAGTAAGAGTATCGTCTCACGAGAATTAAGTTATTAATTACTAAATTCACTGAACGTGACACTATTTAAGCTAACGAAGAAAGAGAATTGTTGCAAATTCAATTAAAAAAATATAAATAAGCAAAACAATAAATCAAAGGGGTGAAAAACAATGGTATTAAAGCGTTATGGCTCCGACTTCACTTGAACTCTTTAAATGCACTTCCAAATATTGGTTTAACTATGTTTTATTTCAATGATATATGGTCAATTTTCAAAATTAATTAATACTCAATCCCTTGGTATATTAATCTTATTACACTGTTTGAAATTAACTAATCATTTAGTCTAACTCCAAATAGAAAGGCATTATCATAAACGAGGAAATTAAAAGAAAGACCACATAACCTATAACGTCTATTCCTAGCGATTACAGAAATTATGTTGTTTATCACATGTTCTAAGCTCATGCAAATTTTCTCAAATCATACATTAACCCAAAAATCATTCCTAAATTGATTAGGTTTAGAAAAGTATTAAGAATAGAGATAAACACATGAATCATAAAATAGAAACATAAATTAAACCCATAAAAGAAGTTACATAATCCAAATATCAAGATTCATCATCCCCTAAACAAGGAAAAATTAGTTACACATGGAAAAAGAATAACATAAAGGGAAGAATATGATAAACTTCATTATAGAAAGGTGGAAAGGTTGAAGAGAATTTCTAATCTTTAAGCCTAATTGCACCCACACGACTTTAGGGTTTGTGCCTCTTAACGGCTGCTACGTTCTGTCCAAGTGTGTATTCAATTTGGCGAAACTTTTTTTTAAATAGAGAAAATCACGCTACTGTTACGCGTTCAGTGCTCAAGCGCTGTCTTCCCAACTCTCAGGTGTGGGGACACTTAAATGGAAATTCTCCAGTGTGCATTGCGCGCTCAAGCGCTAGGCATCTGATGGTGTTTTCTTCTTTTTCTTACTTGCTCGTTCGTCCAATCTTCTCCATATGTAATCACCTATCAAAAATACATAAAATCACGTAATAAGAACACAATTTAAAATAATAAAAACATAATAAAACTTAAGAGCAAAACCCAACCAAATAGATTAAAAGAGAATGAAAATTCAAGATTTTGAATCGTAAAATTATGAATTTTTACAAGTTCATCACATATCATGTGTGTGCCCACTTGGTTCTCTCTGTGGATGAGTTCTCCAATACACTCACATCTAATCCTAGAGGATTTTGTATTCAAAACTTATTTTCCAACAAATCTTAAAGTATATTATGGATGCTACTCTTTTAGTAGCTGCTAAGGTCATTCTTGATACTGCAATGATAGAGCCTTTTGATAGAAACAATATTAAAATATAGTATATTTGGGTTTTGAAAACCCTTGATTTTAGTATATTTAATCCCGATGAAGACTATGAGAATTTGCAAGAAGTCTTGAAGATGTGTAAACATACAATTCTCGGGGCCTTATCTAATGATTTGTGTTATATTGTGTACCTTTTTCTACCTAAGGACATTTCGGATGCAATTAGTTAAAATATATATTTTTGAGGAAGAAGAGAGTTAAAATTTCCTTGTTCATAAATTTTTAACGATTTTCAAATAGTTAATTATAAGAGTATTACCTCAATGTTTATGATTTTACTAAACTAGTTAATGATCTTGCTAAAGAAGGTTACGTTTACCTGAAAGATGTGTTACCCAAATTTTGATAGGTATTTTGACTTATTCCTGAAAGGAATATCAATTGACTTTTGTGCTAAAGAGAAAACTCATGATTTTGAAAGAGACTACTGTCATATAAGAGACGTATTCAATGCTCTTAAAAGATCTAAGTTACCACTAATGAAGTATTTGCTTTCGCTGGGTTGAAGCAAATGAGTAGGAATTGTGACATTGGCTAATTCTAGAGGGATTAGAAATTGGTGGAATACGCTAGCTGGTACGTTCTTCAGTTTGTAATAAGTTAATTTTCTTTTCTCTGAAGGGACTTGAACATATGTCGTTAGAGGTGGAGGAGAACGAACAATCCAACAATGATGGAGTAGGAAGATGTGGTCTGAGAGATGTGAAGCAAATTGATGGTGTTGAAGACTTTGGGAACATTACCTTCCAATAGTTAACCCCAAATGAAATGATGGAATTTCATTTTCTAAATTTAGAAATGGCGTATAAATTTTACAATGAGTATGGCAGAATGAAAGGATTCAGTATAAGGAGACAAAAAGTTGGACATAATAAAAAGGGGGATATAATGTGGAAAACTTTTGTTTGTTCAAGGCATGGTCATAGAGATAGTATATATACTAACATGCCTAATCGGCAGAGGGAGGCAAGACGAAAGACAAGGTGTGGATATAACGCTCAGTTTCGTGTTCATGTTGAAGCTATCACTGATTGATGATATGTAACTATATTTGATTATGAGCATAATCATGAATTAGTGAGTTCAAAGTTTGCTGGACTTTTACAATCACATCGCAAGATGACAGAGGCCGATATTGATCAGATGAATAGCACAAGAAAGATTGGCATAAGTACACCAAAAATTTATGAATCCTTTGCTAGCCAAGCAGGTGGCTTTTATAATATGGTTTGATTCAGGAGAAAAGAGATGTATAATCAAATTGATTGGCAACGGAAAATGCAAGACGGTGATGCTAAAGCAGTTCGACAATTGGCAAGTACAAATCTGCAAATGTATTGGAGACATGTAGTTGATGGTGAAGGTCAGTTGCGCCATTTGTTTTGGTGTGACGAGACTTCGCATATTGATTACCAATTTTTTGGGGATGTGTTGGTCTTTGATGCAATTTATGATCGAAACAAGTACAAGTGTCCGGTAGTTGATTTCTCGGGCGTGAATCACCATTTGCAAACAATTATATTTGCTACTGCAATTGTCTTTGATGAAACAGAGCAGGCATATATCTGGATCATAGAGCAATTTTTGCAACCAATGAAAGGGAAATGTCCTAAATCAGTTATCACTGATAGGGATATGGCAATGAGGAATGCCATTATCCGAGTATTCCCAAATGCCCACCACAGATTATGTGTGTGGCACTTGTTACGGAATGCAACCACGAATGTTGGTAAACCAACATCACGCAGGGCTTTAAGAAATGCATGTTGGGTGATTATGAAGTGGATTGAGCATAAGTGGGATTCTATTGTTGCTGAATGTGAGGTGGAGCATATTGGTTGGATTCAAGATATTAGTGAGTAGATGTGGGCAACTGCTCATATGAGGAAGAAGTTCTTTGCTAGTCTAAGGACAACATCTAGGTGAGAAGCATTGCATTCACAGATGGGGATTACCTGCGTAACAAAGAGGTGGAGGCTGATTTTAAATCTTGCTATGGAGAACCAGTCATGCAAACACATTTCCATGCGTTGGAAAGGCCTGCTGCTATGGTATATACCAGAGACATCTTTTACATTTTTCGTTCTATGCTTTTTAAGGCTGGCATTGTAAAGGTAGTTGGATTTAGGAAAACAACAACTAGTGTGATTTATATTGTTACAAAGTATTGTAAACCAAGGAGCAGATGACATATATCACACTACCCAGCTGAGATGGATTTTAGATGTTCATGTAAGCGTGTGTAATCATTTGGGTTGGCATGTGTCCATATTATTGCTTTTGGTCTATCTAGACATTGAGGAATTGCCAAAATGTATTATTGTAGATAGATGGAGTAAGAATGCGAAGGTTATGGAGCATTGCTTCATAGTTGTAGACGCATGTGTACCCTTGCAAGTCATACGCTTGATGATTTTAATGAAATAAGGAGAAAAGTCGAACTTGAAATAGACCAACTTCAATTAAATAATGCAGCAGCTGCCGGTTCATCTAATGTTCCCAGCAAGCCATTGAATGCCAATGTAAGGGACCCCCAACAAGTTTGAAGCTAAGACCCACGGATACAGGTAGAAATATCATATACGACACAATATGATACAGAAATACGATTTTTGTTAATTTGGCCCACATTCATTTACATAGCATATGGTCCAATGCTCCACATATCTATTATCTATTATTTATATATTTCAAATGTTTACCAACAAGACAATATATTAAATATGAGATAGTTTACTATTAACATATTATATTTTTTTCATACAAAAAAATACATTTCACTATTCTTTTTACTATTATATATCTAAATTTATTATAATTTATATTTTAATATTGCATATTGACACATTTAATTTAATTATCATATAAATGTACCAACATTTGTTAATATGAGTATATGAGACTCAGTTCCGCCTCACATGTGAGAATAAAGAACATGGTTGGATGTCATCCACCATCATAAATACACAATGACTTTATTTAAGATTATAGTAACGACTCAACACCAATATTCAGATCTCATGTACGCTACACTTGTCATTGTCAGAGCACATAATCTCAATTTTTTTTATAAATTTGATGTAAATAAACTGCCTTTACTATGGCGGGTTCTGAACTATGCATCAAACAAAATTTAAACGAGAAAAGTACATCCCACCTTCACACGGGTAGATTCTGAATATGTTCCGTAATAAGCGCAATTTGGTACATAAAAAATTAAGAAAAAAGTGACTTCAAATAAACTTTTAACCAAAAATATCAAATATTAAATGTTTAAAATATTAGAACCAGTCGACATCGAAAAAACTATAAAATTTGATTTCTATCTATAAATATTGTATTTATCTATCTATTATGAACTTTCAACTTAAAATTAATTAGCATTAAATAAAGTGATTTATCAGATATATAAACTGCACTCAAAATATTAAAATAGATGATATAGAACTCTTAACACCTTATCTCCACAGATATTGTCTAGACAACACAGGTGAGCCTATCGAAATAAGCGAAGAAACAAACGAACCTAGCGAAGTAGGTGGGAAACAAACAAGCTTAGCGAAGTAGGCGGAGATGAGATCTTGACTTTGATATTATGTGAGATTCAAACCTAAAACCAATTAGTATTAAGTGAAGTAACCTAACAGATATATAAAATCGCATCAAAAATATTGAGGCAGACAATGTGAGACTTTTGACATCTATTATCATTTATAAATTCCAATTGTCTACCTCGAACACATGATATGTGTTCTGAGCGGATTCAGAGGGTACATGTAATAGGCACGTATGCGATGATTTCCTCCTTGAGCAGCTGCAGTCGAACGTATTGAACAGGGGGTAGGTACCAGCAAAGGGACTCCAACGCTCAAGTCAGGCAGTGCATAAGTAAGATTATGTAATTGGATGATAGATTACCTTATCAAGATGACTTAACCTTGTATTTATAGAGCATATGTAAAATCCTAATAGGATCCTTATTGGATGCAGGTAATTTGAGATTAGTATCCTGGTAAAGATCACCTTCCCATTATTATCGGGTAAATCTGAGATTATGATACAGAAAGTACTTAGCCATCTAGGGTAATTATGAATTCTATAATATCGTAAGTTGATGATTAGCAGTTACAGATATTTGTGGATTTATCCTCTACGCGAATCTATCAAGCATGTTCTTACAGCCTAATACCTCTTGACGTGCTATCTTCCGAGGTCCGGACTACCTTATGAGTCTTCCGTTATGTTAGCCTGTGAGGAGTCTGGCTGTGTGCATGCCGGGTTGATCCCATGGAGCGGGATCCCAGATCACGGTCCAGAACAGTTGTCTCCAGCTTGGCACTTGGATGGGACAGACGATGGTCAAGTTTCAAATGGATCAACCATCATATAGCTGACATGGTAGTCCGGTGAATAGATGTTGGATTTCAGATGATTACCGGTGTCCATGACCTATTGTGATATGTTTCAAAAAAAAATCATTGCCCCCAAGTAAGAGTACTAGGGATTCTTCGGGATATCTTCAGTGCAGATTTTGAACGCGATCTCTGAATTGGCAGGTAGTAACAGTCTGAGATTGTCTGGGAAACTGATACTTTGACTTTATTAGGAATTAATGATCCTTTGAAGAGAATATTAGTTTCATACAGAATTTCTCAACTGCCCCCTATCTTTGTGGTCAATCAGAAACTTGAAGCATTTATTTTAGCTGACTTCACGAGATCAAATCACCATTTATGGGACCAATCAGAATGCTTCCTGCGCCCTATAAGTAGAGAATGCTTCTTCAAAAGCTAGCATTCCCTTTCTTTGCATTCCTCTCGTTCTACATTTTCATGTAAGAATGGCTTCTTTCGAGAAAATAAGAGTAGCTTTTTGTCGCGACCGATATCACGGCGAGAATTAGTAACTCATAAGATTTTAGAAAGTGAAAATGGAGTCGCCATCAATTTTATTTAAATTAGGAAAAATTGGAAAACTCTTATTAGAAAATGGTCTTTGGAACCAGATTGGATTCGGGAGTCGGTTATGGCTAAGGAAGGGCAGAAACTTAATCCCACAGCACCCCTAACACACCCGTTCTAAAAATAGTACCTTAAATTGATTGTGCGGAACTTTATAACTTTTGAAAATATTTGTTTTATCATTTTTAAAAAAAAATAGATAAAAAAAAAGGAAAAGAATATTTTATGAATCATCGAATTGTCGCAACTTAAATGATTCCCAAAAAAAAAGAGATTAGCAAAGCATCACATTTAATTAATCTAATCCGATTTTATAATTTCTCAACAATGTTTAATTATTTTATTTTTCCTAAAAAACCAACAGCTAAAGAAAGAGAAAAGAAAAAAAATAAAAATAAATATGATAAACAAAGCTAACGGAAAAAAGAGAAAAAAAATAACAAACATGCTATTGTTATTTATCTACCCAAACTCAAAAGGAGACCATGGAACACGAAAAAGTAAAATAACCATGAAGCCCAACCTAGCAGAACCCTCTTCTTTTATCATACTTTTTGTTATAAATTCCTTCTTAAAACATACATACTACTGTTTAAAAAAAATAATAAAGGAAGAAAGCAGAAAACAGAGGCTCGTAGCCTCTGATAAGGAAAAAAGAAAGAGGTTTTCAGCATCTGAAGTGGAAAGATAAAAAAAAGTGAGGTATCGTACGAGTTGGGAAGGATCTGGTGGAGGTTCGACGGTCGGTTGGGGGTTCTGGTTTTTGTGATCCGACGGTCGGTGCAGGGGGTTCTGGTTTTTATGATCCGACGGTCAGTGCAGGGGGTTCTGGTTTTTGTGATCCGACGGTCGGTGCAGGGGGTTCTGGCTTTGTGATCCAACGGTCGGTGCGGGGGTTCTGTTTTACGTTGTCCGACGGTCGGTTCGGAGAGGGATCTGGTTGGGTTCGACGGTCGGTTGAGATGGATTTGGTTGTTAGGAGAGTGGTGAAGGTTGGAATGGGTTTACATGGGGGCACTGGGAGTAGTTGGTTAGAATGGTGATTACGGAAGGTAGGTGTTTAGGAGGTTGAAGGGAGGTGGAAGATGGTTGAGTTCGACGGTCGGTGTGGAGAGGGACTTGGTTGGGTTCGACGGTCGGTGCGGAGATGGATTTTGTTTGGGTTCGACGATCGGTCGAAGGGAGAAATTGTGTTGGGTTCGACGGTCGGTTGAAGGGAGAGGTTTTGTGTTGGGTTCGACGGTCGGTTGGAGGGGGAGATTTGGTGTTAGGTTCGACGATCGATTGAAGGGAGAGATTGTGTTAGGTTCGACGGTCGGTTGGAGGGGGAGATTTGGTGTTGGGTTCGACAGTCGGTTGAAGGGAAGGATCTGGCTTCTGTGAGGTTCGACGGTCGGTGAGGGGAAGGATATGGCTTCTATGAGGTTCGACGGTCGGTGAGGGCTTGAGGTCCGACGGTCGGTTATTCGGTCCGACGGTCGGTTCTGAAGGTAATGGGTTGTGGTGAGGTTGGTTGCGGAAGTTGAAGGTGGGTGAGACTATGGAGGTGCAACCATGATGGTGGCCACTGTTTGGAGGCTTGGAGGTGGGGATGAGTTGTTAGGGGAGTGGTGAAGGTTGTGGTGGATGGGTGATTTGTCGGGTCTTTGATGGATAGGTGGTTCTTATGATAGTTTTGGTGGGTGATGGGAGGTTAAAAATGAAGATAGTGTTGGAATGGTGAGGATGGAGATGAGCATCGGTTTTAGGGGGAGGGCTATCTATGCTTGCGAGTGTATGAGAACCAGAAAGAGAACAAAAGAAAAAAGAAAGAAAGAAAAATCAATAATCCTCACTATTCAGATGCAGGTGATAATGACAAAAGTCAAGGTGCATAATGAAAGAGCGAAACAAAAATACCTCTGAGAGTTTAAAAAAAACTGAAAGTTTCTTTCTATTCAATGCTTTTTCGTTACAAACTCACTTCTCACTTTCTCTCAATACCCAGTTTTCTCACCAGTGGCAAACAGTAGCTGCGAGTGAATTCAAAATTTCTAACTAAGAAGAAACAGCGTAAACAACGAAAATTTCCCCTCTAAAAAGAACTGAACCCCTTTTCTTTACATTGTTCCCCTTTATATAGGCACTCAGAATTCTAGCTTGGCGTGCCCGAGTGTCGATTGTGCAGTCCCTTTCTCTGTAAAAATATCTCCTTCTCTAATATCAATTTGGGCAGCACAAACATTGTGCCATCCCTGTCGGCTCTATGTTTTTAGCTTTAAAACTTGATTCCTTTTTTCTCTTTTCCTGCCCCTATCCCGTTTTGTGTATCTGTGGTTCAACGCTGCAGAGTTGCATCAGGGACAGCAGCTGCAAGAGCTGCATCATTAGAGGCAGCAGCACCTTCCCCGTTTAGTGTTTCATTTTTCAAAAACTCTAGCCTCACTCTTCTGCCTTTCTTCTGCTATCACCAGAAAGCTCGTTTTGTCCTTTTGTTCTTGGGCTGTTAGTGTTGCAGAGGAGCTGCAATATGAAGGAGGCTGACGTTTTTCCTTTTTTCTTTTGCAATCGACGAAAGAAGCATATATTTGTCTTTTATCAATGGCCCTTTCTTTTTGACTCTGTGACTTGCAACGGTAGCTCTCATCTCATTTTTTTTTTCTTTTGTTTTTGCATTTTTTAGTTTTTTATTTATATTTATTATATTTTATTATTATTATTATTATTATTTTATTTTTACACGTTTTTTGTGTCCGGTCAAAATTGGGTGTTCACAGTTGCCCCTCTTTACTTGTTTCTTACTAGGGACTATGAACAACCGTAGTTTTCATGTTATCATCGTAAGAAACGAGTAAAGACGTGAACTTAAATTTTGTCCGGCAATGTGTGGGATGAGGTGAACGGACAAGGCAATGACGCCGCTTGGAAACCAGCGAGCTAAAACGTGGATTCACGAGTTATCACAATATCGTTAATCCTACCGAGGTGAAACTCAGCGTAAAGCCAGAGACGTCACTGCAGTGTCAACAAATTGTCACAACTCAGTTGACATTTAATGATTACAAAAGCAAATTTTTTTTTGAATTTTAAAAGACCCTGGGTGACTTTATTACTGGAAATGGTAAAAGACAGTGGGCTTGGCTCAAAATTTAAAAGGCAGTGGGCTTGACCCATAATTTAAAAGACAATGGACTTGATCTAGAATTTAAACGACAGTGGGCTTGGCCCAAAATTTAAAAGACAGTGGGCTTGACCCAGAATTTAAAAGACAGTGGGCTTGACCTGAGATTTAAAAGACAGTGGGCTTAGCCCGGAATTTAAAAGACAGTGGGCTTGGCCTAGAATTTAATAGACAGTGGGCTTGGCCCAGAAAATAAAAGATGGTGGGCTTGGCCCATAATTTAAAAGACAGTGGGCTTGGCCCGGAATTTAAAAGACGGTGGGCTTAGCCCAAAATTTAAAAGACAGTGGACTTGGCCCAGAATTTAATAGACGGTGGGCTTGGCCCAGAAAATAAAAGACCATGGGCTTGGCCCATAATTTAAAAGACAGTGGGCTTGGCCTGGAATTTAAAAGACAGTGGGCTTGGCCCAAAATTTAAAAGACAGTGGGCTTGGCCCAAAATTTAATAGACGGTGGGCTTGGCCCAGAAAATAAAAGACAGTGGGCTTGGCCCATAATTTAAAAGACAGTGGGCTTGGCCCAGAATTTAAAAGATAACGGGCTTGGCCCATAAATTAAAAAGACAGTGGGCTTGGCCCAGAATTCAAAGGACAGCGGGCTTGGCCCGAAATTTAAAAGATAATGGGCTTGGCCTAGAAATTTTAAAAGGATAGTGGGCTTGGCCTATAAAGATTTTTGTTTCGCTGTTCTTTTACAGTGAAGCTTGGCGCAAAAGCCAGAGATGTCATTTTTCACAAATTTGCAACTCATGGAGGGATGTTGCAACGTACATTCCTGCAACTCAAAAATCATATCAAAAGATTGAAAACATTATGCCAAAACCTTTCTCTTGCATACCTGATTCTAATTGCTTCCTGATGCGTGAGGATATAGTAATTAAAATTCAGATAAAAATCAGTTGTCAGGCCCACCAGAAAATAAAAACCTTACAACTAGTTGTAGTTAGTAAGGGTCGATCCACAGAGAACCAATTTAATTAACACTATCAAGTAATTCCCAATTTAAACTCTAATTAACAATAAACAGTAAAAAGGGGGGTTTTTGGAGTTTTGATGAACAATGAACAGTTTCAAAGATAATAACAATAAATAAACTGAAAACAACAATATAAGAAAATTGGTTAAGAGATTGAATCCACCACTAGATTTATATGATGATGTAAATCCACATATCATTTTATTCCAACATGCTCAATTATGTTTTTATGCAATTGTGAGAGTAAATCTCTGTTTTCCTTACGTGTTGGCCAATTTAGCAACCGCTCAAATCAACTCCTAATCACTGATTAGTCATAAAGCAACCGCTCTTACAACTATCCAACAATTGCTTTAAGATTTAGAAAACCAATTACACTAAGATCTAATCACACACCGGGATTAAATTACTTAGAACATATATTTCTCTAGATCTACTACCACAACCGTGCATAATAAACCCAGATCTACCACTTTTATAATTGGCAAATAGCACAAAGATAATTATACCCACATGAACATCATACATTCTACTAGATCTATTATCACAACCGTGCATAATAAACCTAGATCTACCACTTTGAAAGTGGGAACAAGTACAAAAATCTCCATACTAACAATAGATTCAGAAATATATAAATAAAAACATAACTGTGTTGAAATAATCAAATATACAAGGTTCACAACATCAATACTAGTGGTTTCATCACCCCCTTAACCAAGGGAGGTTTAGTTACACATAGCTAGAACAAAATCACAAGAAAAACTATGAAGAAACAAGAAGAAACTATGAGAGAAAATGAATGAGAGTCCAACCCCCTACATGATAACCAATGGTGCCTTTTATAGAAGTCTAGGGTAACAAAATGACAAAGGGGAGTGGATGGATGAGTGGGTGAGTGGAGTGGAGTGGTTGAGTGGATTGATTGAGTGGATTAGTTGAGTGGGTGAGTGGAGTGGAGTGGTTGAGTGGTTGAGTGGATGAGTGGATGAGTAGTTAAGTGAATTGATTTAGTGGATGAGTAGTTGAGTGGATGAGTGGAGTGATTGAGTGGTTTGGTTGAGTGGGTTAGTTGAGTGGATGAGTGGAGTGGAGTGGTTGAGTGCGAAAATTCCTTGGTCTGACTTGGAAGCCAAAAATGACCGATTATACTTCAGATTCATGAAAAGTACTCTTCATGAAAGTTGTAGATCTTTGTCTTGGCTATAACATGCATATCTGGATCGTCCAATTTGGCTTCCTACAGCCCAAGATATGACCTAAATACTATAGGTTGCTCAAACCCAACTTCAGCACCTCTGTTCCAACTTGCAAGCCCAAACTGACCCATTAGACTTCATTCTTTCAAAAGGTGTTCTTCATGAAAGTTGTTTATTTTGGTCTTGACTATCAACTATCCAAATTTCAGCCCATCTCCATTATTACAGCTTGAGATATGATTTTATGAGTGCACACCATTCGGATTCTAGTGACAGAACCCGTATTCTGACTTCCATGTAAACTTAGGTCCCTTAGACATCTGTTTAGGACTTCGAGCTCTTCATCAAAGTTGTAGAGCTTCCTCTTAGATTTCCTACAAGATAAAATTCATGATTGTCAGATATCAAGAACTCAAGTTATGGCCAAAATACAGAAACAGTGTAAAATCTCAATAATGCTGAAAATATTCAATTAGGACCAATTTGAGCTCAAACTCACAAAATCATACCAAACTTAATCAATTAAGAATATGGAGAGTGTAAATGACTAAACATAAGGGTTTCTTAATAAATAAAATATGTGATTATCAAATTCTCCCACACTTAGCTTTTTGCACTCCTGGGCAAAATTCAAGACCAAAATAAGGACATAAGAGATTAACAAAAATTTAAATTCCAACGACATTCAAGAGCCCAAAATTTTACAATCAAGAAGAACAACCAAAGGTTCAAAGGATCAAAACATTCATGAGTTAATAATTCTCCACATCTCAAACCAACAAGTAAGGTATCTTCAATATGAATCGAGAATGATAGATCTTCACAAGATTCCCTCTCAATCTCTCAAGTGTTTAAAAAGGTAGGTATTTCACTCAATTCAACCATGAAAATTGCACTACCATAAGCAAGCTTATCTTCTACTTCTCCACTACTCAAAACACATGCATACACAAATCATGAGGACTTTATTCAAGGTTGTAGTGAGGTCAAGGTAACAGAAGAGGGTAAAATGGATATGAGAGGATAAATACCAAAGAGAATAAAAGCAAATGAGAGCTGAGTTCAAATAACAAGCATAAAAGTTCATCCCAACTCTAATGTATAACCCTTTACATATTCATTTCTCAATCCTTTTTTTTTATGAACATAACTATATACATACATTTTTTTTAAGCACTCTTTCCTTTTTCAACAACCATTTTGTACACACACCCCCACACTTGTTCAAAAACTCATCCATTAACCAAGCTAATGTTCTTTTATTCCCTAAGGTAAAATAAGAACACGATTTTTCATTTAAGATACATAATGAGCTAGAAACAAGGAATGGTCAAATAAGCTCAAAGGGGTTAAGTAAAGGAAAAAATACAAGGTTGGCAGGAATCAGAGAATTTTCAAGAAGTCAAAAGAGTGCTTGATATCATATTGAAAATAAGGTTGGCTATTTGGTTAAACTAGCTAATTAAGAAAGAGGGCCTCAATCATGTTCATGCATGCAAGTGAAATGTAGCCTTAAAAAGAATCAAAGCAAGTTCTAGAGTGGTCATTAACATGAGTGAAAGTCACACAAGAAAGAAGAGAATGACATAAATGTTGAATCCATCCATTAGGCTCAAAATCTCACAAGGTATGCATCCATCAAACTCAATTCATCAATTCAATCATCCATCACCAAGCACATCAATTCAAGAAGGGAGAAAAGTTATTCAATCATGCATTGATTCTTTTTCTTTTAAAACTTTTTTTTTTTAAAGTAAGACATTTTTTTTAAATGCTAAAATCTCTCCCCCACACTTAATATAACATTGCCCTCAATGTGAAAGAGAGATATAGAAAAGAGCAACACAACCTGATAAGAAGTGAATCAACGCTAAACAGGAAAAGAAACACACTGTCAGTACCGCATCAGACCCTAAAAAGAAATCAAATAATAAAACTTTAGTACTTCCACAATTTAATACTAATTAATTACTACCTAAAAACAAATTCCTTACTCTGCCACCAATTAAGATGCGTCTCAAGAGTACAATTACTCCTTACTCTGCCATCACTAATTGGTTTAATAAGTCCATGACAATTATATCATACTTTCCAAACAAAACAAATTTTTTTTTAGGTCAACTATTCTTCCCCCCCAACTAGATCACAACATTGTCCCCAATGTTAAAATATAGATGAGTAAAGGATAGAAGATATTACCTGTTGGAGAAAGCTGACACAAATTTAAATAGAAACAAAGTACAATAAAATCAAACCGACTAAAGAGAAAGTGTCAAATCTGGCTTTCTTTTCTTGTCACTTCCTTTGCTGCTTCCTGTTGACCAGTCTATCTGAGCTAATACCTTATCAGGTACATACTCAAAAGCTTCTAATTTATCAATGAGCTCATCAATAGTGGAGGCAGAGATAAGAAGTTGTCTTGCCGAAGGAGTGATAAATTTCTGTTCCACAGCATTGTCAAGAAAAAATAACAAAAGATCAAAGAAATTATTAACATTCAACAAACCAATGGGTTTATGGTGGATGTTTAGTTCGGCCCAAGAGACAATTTGAAAAATTTCTTCCAAAGTACCAAAACCACCTGGTAAGACAAGAAATGCATCAGAATTGTCAACCATTGTTTTTATTCGTCCATGCATGGATGTTACCTGAATTTCTTCTCCAACTGTCTTTCTAGTGATGTTATTTTCAGCTAAAGGTTTAGGAATAACACCTAAAACCTGATTGCCTCCTATAAAAGCAGAAAGTCTGACCCCCATTAACCCACGACAACCTCCCCATATACAAGATGAATATTTCTCGCAGCAAGTGATCGACCAAGAGTGCTAGCTGCGTTTACAAATTCTAATCCCTTCCCATAACTCGACCCACAAAAAACACAGACATTTTTAAGGTTACGAATAGAAGGCCCCATTCTATACTCTTCCTCTCTTTGAGTGTTTCTGAGTTGAAGGTTAGTGGAGAAAATGGAGTGTTTAAATAAGAAAAAGAATAGGAAGGAAATAATTGTACCTATAAGGGTAGGTTGGTACGTTGTTAGAAAAGGTTGAAATTAAGATACATGAGAATCTTTTTCTTTCTTTTTTTTTTTTTTTTTTTATTTTTTTGTTGTTTTTTTTGTTTTGTTTTTTGAAAGATGACATGAAGAAGAAGAAGAAGATGATGATGATACGTACTGATTGTTTGTGGATATGGCTCACATCGCTACGGTTTAACGTCCGAACTTGGCTTAAACATCTTCTATGAGTCGAGGATAAGCTTCCCATCCAATTTTCTTATAAATTGGCAAACAGGGTCTTTTAGAGTCGATTCCCAAGATTGTAGCGTTTTTCTTCATCCTTGAAGAGATTCCACAATTTAAGAATTTCACGATGCACCAATCCATAAGAATGCGTCTCAAGAGTCAATAAGATATCATCTAATGACTCCTTACTCAGTCCATTCTTAATGAAGAAAATTTTATCTTCTCTATTTGCGGAAACCATCCCCAAAGTACGACATCGCTTGTTACAGTTCCATCATCCACATTTGTGACAAACTTGTAACCTTTTTGCTCTTCTCCTTTTAGAATATGAACTTCTTCCAAGACCGGGCATATATGAGTTAAATGAAATTGAAGACTCACCTGCTAATTGGACCTTTGCTTTAATTATCCAGCGTACATCTTCTGGCATACCTTTGTGCATTAACAGTCTCAATCTTTCACATCGAACTTTGTAGATTGGTCTCAGAGCATTTTGAGGAAGAGAAGGAAAATATTTGCTCAGGTTTGAAAGAATTACATCCATAAGGAGAAGAAGGGTTCAGTTATTTTGGGAAACTGAAAAATAAACCAACTTGAGAGTCACGGAGTACCGTATCCGTCACTTAACCGGTAACACAAAGAACTCAAGAACTTGGTTTTCCAAGAATGGTTGAGTCTTTGTCCATTAACTTTAAGCGCATTACCATTCCTAGGATCCTCAATATCTACGGCCCCAGAGGATACACGTGTTTGACAACAAAAGAACCGCGCCTCCTAGATCTCAATTTTCCAAGGAGTAGGTGCAGATGATAATCTCAAAGCAGAACTTTTTGACCAATTTTCGCAGCTTTTGCAGACCTTGAATAAAGTAGGCCAATAAAATCCATACTGTAAGATTTTCACAATTGTTGTCGCTTATTGTCGGGCATACAGCTGTTTTTTCTTTCTTTCTTTTTTTTTTATT
The DNA here is from genome assembly GCA_029884595.1 of Ormosia semicastrata. Taxonomy (NCBI): domain Eukaryota; kingdom Viridiplantae; phylum Streptophyta; class Magnoliopsida; order Fabales; family Fabaceae; genus Ormosia; species Ormosia semicastrata. Next base: position 7,709,551 of record JAQQTO010000045.1, read on the forward strand.
CATAATGCGGATGGAGAAGGTTCATCACCTCCACTTCTGCATTCTCTGGAAGTTCATAATAAGGTTTGAGACGATGACCATTGACCTTAAATGTTTTGCATGAAATTTCACTCGATCTCAACTGCACCAAAAGGAAAAACATTAGTTACCACAAATGGCCCAATCCACTTAGAACGTAATTTACCCGGAAACAATTTGAGTCTTGATTGAAAAAGCGAGAACTTTTTGCCCCTCGTGAAATTTCTTTCTCGGAAATCAACTGGTCATGGAATGCCTTAGCTTTAGTCTTATAAATCGGGGCATTCTCGAAGGCCTCATTTCTTAATTCTTCCAGTTCTGTAATGCTGGAACTTCCTTTGCTTTCCAGCTCCTTCCAATTCCATATTTACTTGTTTAATGGCCCGAAGAAGCGATGTTGCAACTCAACGGGCAAATGACGGGGCTTTCCATACACCAACCGAAATGGTGATATGCCATATGGGAGTCTTATAGGCAGTCCTATAAGCCCATAAAGCGTCTTCAAGTCGAGTGCTCCAATCCTTTCTTGAGGGATTCACTGTCTTTTCAAGGATTGACTTAATCTCCCGGTTGGACACTTCAGTTTGCCCATTTGTCTGTGGATGGTAAGGAGTGGAGATTCTGTGCATAACTCCATATCTTTTCAATAGAGCATCAAAGGTTCTGTTGCAAAAATGAGTCCCTTGGTCACTGATGATAGCCCTTGGGGTCCCGAACCTGGAGAAAATATGTGTTCTAACAAAATCTGCAATAGTTTTAGAATCATCAGATCGGGTGGCTTTTGCTTCCACCCATTTAGACACATAATCAACAGATAAAAGAATGTATGTGAAACCAAATGAAGGAGGAATGGTCCCATGAAATCAATACCCCACACATCAAAGAGTTCCACAAAAATGATCGGAGTCCGAGGCATTTGATTACGAGGACCAATATTACTGTTCTCGACAATGGCCACAAGACTTACGAAGTTGTAAGCGTCTTTGAAAATTGAAGGCCAATAGAAACCACTTTGTCAAGCACTTTATTGGCCGTCCTTTTTTTCGCCAAAGTGTCCTCCACATGCATAGGTGTGGCAAAAGGAGAGGATGGAGTGTGTCTCGAGAATCGGAATGCACATCCTAATGACTTGATCCGCACAATGCTTCCATAAGTACGGGTCATCCCGGATATAGTATTTACTGATCCTCCTTAATTTATCTCTTTGGGGCTTGTTCAAACCCTCCGGAAAGTCCTTAGTAACCAGGTAGTTAACAATGTCAGCATTCCAAGGGATTATGGTGTTGACAACCATCAAATATTCATCCGAAAAAGTCTCCATGATAGGCATTTCTTCCTCTTCAGTTACCAATCTACTCAAGTGATCGGCCACCAAGTTTTCGCTCCCTTTCTTGTCTTTAATCTCTAAGTCAAATTCCTAGAGCAATAAAATCCATCGGAGCAATCTAGGCTTTGCTTCTTTCTTTGTTAGAAGATACTTCAAGGCTGCATGATCTGAAAACACAATCACTTTAGAACCAATTAGATATGATCTAAATTTTTCTAAAGCAAATACAACAACTAGAAGTTCCTTTTCTGTGGTTGAGTAATTAAGTTGAGCATCATTTAGAGTCCTTGATGTATAGTAAATGGCATAAGGAACTCTATCAACTCGTTGTCCCAAGACACTCCTCTCTTGCAAAGTCACGGCATCATACATTAGTTCAAAAGGTAACTCTCGGTTGGGTGGCACGATGATAAAGCATAGCATTAACAACTTCTTGAGTTTATTGAAAGCTTCCATACATTTCTCATCAAAGTTAAAATTAACATCTTTTGAAGAAGTCGCAAAGGGGCAATGAGACTTTAGAAAAGTCTTTAATGAATCTCCGGTAGAAACCCGCATGACCAATAAAAGAACGAATCTCCGCACACTAGTGGGTGGTGGCAAAGAATGCATGAGTTCTACCTTAGCTTTATCTACTTCAATTCCCCTAGCAAAAATTACATGACCTAACACAATACCTTCATTCACCATGAAATGACATTTTTCCCAATTCAGTACCAGGTTAGTGTCAATGCATCTTTTAAGAACCAATGTTAAATGTTCCAGGCAATTTTCAAAATCATTTCCAAAGACACTAAAGTCATCCATAAAAACCTCAATGATGTTTTCAATGTAATCAGAAAATAAACTCATCATGCATCTTTGGAAAGTTCCTGGTGCATTACAGAGTCCAAAAGGCATTCGCCTATATGCAAAGGTACCAAATAGACAAGTGAATGTAGTCTTGTCTTGGTCTTCTGGAGCTATGGCAATCTGATTGTAAACTGAAAAACCATCCAGAAAACAATAATGAGAATGACGAGCTAATCTTTCTAACATTTGATCAATGAAAAGTAAAGGAAAGTGGTCTTTTCTCGTGGCGGCATTCAACTTCCTGTAATCAATACAAACACGCCACCCTGTCTGTAACCTAGTGGGAATAAGCTCATTTTCAGCATTTCTTACCACAGTAATTCCAGATTTCTTTGGTACTACCTGGACTGGGCTTACCCACTTGCTGTCAGAAATGGGGTAGATCATCCCCACACTTAGGAGCTTCAGTATCTCCTTTTTCACAACTTCCATCATAGGAGGATTCAACCTCGCGTGAGGGTCTCTCACAGTTTAGTATCCTCCTCCATTAATATCCTGTGCATACAAATGGAGGGACTAATACCCTTGATATCGCCTATTGACCAACCAATGGCAGTTTGTCTTATGTTCTGCAAAACAGACTACCGTTTCTCTTCTTGTTCTTGGGTTAGTGACTTTGCAATTATTACTGGAAGGGTGTCCTTCTCCCCCAAGAAGATGTATTTAAGATGATCAGCAAGTGTTTTAAGTTCCAATTCGGTGCACGCACAATGAAGGTTGAGGTATATCGGTAGTAACAGGTAAATCAACAAAAGTTACCTCGTGCTCTTCTGGAGTGGAAGAGAGCTCTTGTAAGGCAGCAATAATTTCATCAATGTCTTCACTCCATGGCTCTTCTTCACTCTTTTTCTTTTCCTCCTGTACATCTAAGCTATGAGTTAGAATTGTATCAAGAGCATCAAAATGGTTAGTATCAAAAGCTGCAGAAATTAAAGAATCAAAAGGATCAAAAGAATCAATTAAACAAGCGAGTGCACATCACTTGGGTATCTCATAGCTTCAAAAATATTGAATCTAATTAATTCCCCATCAAATTCCATTGTTAGAGTTCCCTGAATGCACATCAATTTTTGTCCGCTAGTCTTCAAAAATGGTCTCCCTAACAAGATAGGAGCAGATTTGGGAGACTCATCCTCTTCCATGTCCAAAACATAGAAATCTGCCGGAAACACTAATTCATTCACCTGCACCAAAACATCTTCCACCACACCCTTAGGGTATGCATTAGATCTATCATCCAATTGAATAACAACACCAGTAGGTTCCAAAGGACCCAAGTATAAAGATGCATAAATAGAATATGACATGACATTTATAGATGCACCTAAATCAAGCATTGCCTTTTCAAACCTTGTGTTACCTATAGTGCATGGAATGGTGAATGTGCCAAGGTCCTTACATTTGGTTGGGAGTTTCTTTTTAATTACAGCTGAAACATTTTCTCCCATTTGGACCTTTTCATTTCCTTTTAACTTCCTCTTGTTAGTGCATAATTCTTTCAGAAATTTTGCATATCTAGGTACCTGCTTAATGGCATCTAACAAAGGGATATTAACCTCTACCTTCCTAAAAGTCTCAAGTATTTCTTTTTCTGCTTCTTCTTTCTTGGTTTTAACCAACCTACTAGGAAAAGGAGCTTTAGTAACATATTTAGGAAGGGGTTCAGAAATACTTACCTTAGGGGCTTTGGAGGTTTGCCCCTTATCATTTGCTTCTTTGGGTGGTTCATCTTTCTCTTGAGTGATTGGTAGAGGAGATGTAGGCTCATCCATCGTCTTTCCGCTTCTCAACGTGACAGCACTAGCATTTTCCCTCGGATTTACTTCTGGCTGTGAGGGTAGTTTTCCTGAAGCTTGGCTTTGAAACTTGTTGAATTCTGTGGACAGCTGTCCTATCTGATTCTGCAAGTTATTGATTGCAGTCCTTGTTTCTTGTTGGAACTGTGAATTATTAGTAGCCATTTGCTTCACTAGCTCTTCTAGTGAAGGCTCAGTGCTTAGGAGCTTGAACTTGCTTGCTATCTCTGAGGGAAATATGCTTGCCTTTGTTGGAATCCGGGAGGTCCATAAGCTGGAGGTTGATTTTGAGGTTGCTTTGCATAGTGAAATTAGGATGATCCCTCCAACCTGGATTATATGTGTTTGAGTAGGGGTTGTAATTTTTTGAAAGTCCAAAGATATCCCCTACTTGCTCTTACCTCCTCATTTGTGTCCTCTTGGAGAGTGGGACACATATCGATGGGATGTCCGGATGAACAACAGATCCCACAAGCATGAGCTGGTGCTTTACTGTATCCATTAACATTTGAACCATAGCAAGTCAATTGAGTTATTTCTTGCTTTGTAGACTAGTTGTCTCTACTTCTTTCTTGCTCTTACTCCGGTGTCATTTCTAGAGTAGAATTGTTGAGTATTGGCACCATTCTTGAGATCAAGTTTCTAGCTTCTTGAGGAGTTTTATCAACCAATGCTCCTCCGCTAGCAAACATCAATCATGTTGCGATCCATCACTTGTAAGCCTTCATAGAAATCTTGAATTAAGAGTGCTCACTTATTTGATGATGAGGCGGTGAAACATAGCTTCTTAAATCTCTCCCAAGTAGTCATGGAGTGATTCTCCATGCCTTTGTTGAATACCATAGATTTCTTTTCGATTGTTGCGAGCTTTTAAGGGGAAGTATCTGTCTAGGAAAGTTCGGGCCATGTCTGCCATGATTGGATGGATCCGGGTGGCAAGTAGTAAAGCCACTCCTTTCTTTGAGTCTTTCAATGAGAATGGAAAAGCTCTCAATTTGACTTGCTCTACATGAATTCCTGCAGGTTTCATGGTAGAACATACCACATGAATTTCCTTCAAGTGCTTGTTAATGTCCTCTCCGGGTAATCCATTGAAAGATGGCAAGAGATGGATTAAGCTGGATTTCAATTCAAATGCCTCTTCATTTTCAAGAATGTCTATGCACAGAGGCTGTTGGTCTAGATCTGGAGCACCCAATGCCCTTAAAGTGTTTTCTGCCATTGTCACTTCTTCAGATATTTCAAATGTCTCTGAACTTGATAGATCAATGTAACGGGCAGCTTCAATGTCAGCAGGTGTGAAGTGAAAATTATCCGGATGGAAAGGAAATTGAGGATGTGAAGTGAGTTGATCAATATAGTTCCTCAAATTTAGCAATCCTTCGTCTACCCCTTCAATGGACATCAACACCTACAAAACACTCAGAAAGAAAGATTCAAAAATAAAAACAAAAAATAAAAACAGAGTAAAAATAGAAAATAAATTAATAGTGTAATTGAAAAATTGGCTCCCCGGCAAGACGGCGCCAAAATTCTGATGCGTGAGGATATAGTGATTAAAATTTAGATAAAAATCAGTTGTCAGGCCCACCAGAAAATAAAAACCTTACAACTAGTTGTAGTTAGTAAGGGTCGATCCACAGAGAACCAATTCAATTAACACTATCAAGTAATTCCCAATTTAAACTCTAATTAACAATAAACAGTAAAAAGGGGGTTTTTGGAGTTTTGATGAACAATGAACAGTTTCAAAGACAATAACAATAAATAAACTGAAAACAACAATATAAGAAAATTGGTTAAGAGATTGAATCCACCACTAGATTTATATGATGATGTAAATCCACATATCATTTTATTCCAACATGCTCAATTATGTTTTTATGCAATTGTGAGAGTAAATCTCTGTTTTCCTTACATGTTGGCCAATTTAGCAACCGCTCAAATCAACTCCTAATCACTGATTAGTCATAAAGCAACCGCTCTTACAACTATCCAACAATTGCTTTAAGATTTAGAAAACCAATTACACTAAGATCTAATCACACACCGGGATTAAATTACTTAGAACATATATTTCTCTAGATCTACTACCACAACCGTGCATAATAAACCCAGATCTACCACTTTTATAACTGGAAAATAGCACAAAGATAATTATACCCACATGAACATCATACATTCTACTAGATCTATTATCACAACCGTGCATAATAAACCTAGATCTACCACTTTGAAAGTGGGAACAAGTACAAAAATCTCCATACTAACAATAGATTCAGAAATATATGAATAAAAACATAACTGTGTTGAAATAATCAAATATACAAGGTTCACAACATCAATACTAGTGGTTTCATCACCCCCTTAACCAAGGGAGGTTTAGTTACACATATCTAGAAGGAAATCACAAGAAAAACTATGAAGAAACAAGAAGAAACTATGAGAGAAAATAAAGGAGAGTCCAACTTCCTTCATGATAACCAATGGTGCCTTTTATAGAAGTCTAGGGTAACAAAATGACAAAGGGGAGTGGATGGATGAGTGGGTGAGTGGAGTGGAGTGGTTGAGTGGATTGATTGAGTGGGTTAGTTGAGTGGGTGAGTGGAGTGGAGTGGTTGAGTGGTTGAGTGGATGAGTGGATGAGTAGTTAAGTGGATTGATTTAGTGGATGAGTAGTTGAGTGGATGAGTGGAGTGATTGAGTGGTTTGGTTGAGTGGGTTAGTTGAGTGGATGAGTGGAGTGGAGTGGTTGAGTGTGAAAATTCCTTGGTCTGACTTGGAAGCCAAAAACGACCAATTATACTTCAGATTCATGAAAAGTACTCTTCATGAAAGTTGTAGATCTTTGTCTTGGCTATAACATGCATATCTGGATCGTCCAATTTGGCTTCCTACAGCCCAAGATATGACCCAAATACCACAGGTTGCTCAAACTCAACTTCAGCACCTCTGTTCCGACTTGCAAGCCCAAACTGACCCATTAGACTTCATTCTTTCAAAAGGTGTTCTTCATAAAAGTTGTTTATTTGGGTCTTGACTATCAACTATCCAAATTTTAGCCCATCTCCATTATTACAGCTTGAGATATGATTTTATGAGTGCACACCGTTCGGATTCTAGTGACAGAACTCGTATTCTGACTTCCATGTAAACTTAGGTCCCTTAGACATCTGTTTAGGACTTCGAGCTCTTCATAAAAGTTGTAGAGCTTCCTCTTAGCTTTCTTACAAGATAAAATTCATGATTGTCAGATATCAGGAACTCAAGTTATGGCCAAAATACAGAAACAGTGTAAAATCTCAAAAATGCTAAAAATATTCAATTAGGACCAATTTGAGCTCAAACTCACAAAATCATACCAAACTTAATCAATTAAGAATATGGAGAGTGTAAATGACTAAACATAAGAGTTTCTTAATAAATAAAATATGTGATTATCACTTCCTCAAAAAATTTTGATCTATCAAACCCGGGCGTAGGCTCTCGCAAATTAGGGCTCATCAACTTGTTTCGAGTTCCTTGTGATCCTCAGACACTGGAGTCACTTTACTTCTGAGTTTGCTCATCAAGCACATAGTTCCTCTCTCAACATTGCGAATCGCATTGGGAGCTTTTCTTGCCTCATTTGAACCTTCTGATTCATTCTTGATCTAACTCGTTAGTTAGAGGACTGCCATTAAATTGTTAGATCAATGATACTGAATTTATATTCCCTCTTATCGAAGCATTTTGTGATGTGCGACTTCACAAATATAAAAGAAAGGAACATGACAAAGAAAGATGAAGAATAAAAAGAGAAGAAAGGAAAGTATTTTCATTGATTTGGGTGTTAACAAGCACGAAAAGGCAAATAGTACAAAAAGATGATACAAAGGCAAGGTGACAGACAATTGCCCCAGTTAGGATTCCTTTCTTCTCATTAGATAGGTCCTAATTCTCAGATGGATATTACAACCACTTGTGACACGAGCTCTCTTCCATCCACCACCGCTTAAAATTGCCCCAGTTTTGTCTTCCATCGCCACCTAAAATTACCCCAGCTTTTTTTTTGTCTTCTTTTATGCTGTCTGGGTGAGCCCTTCAGGCGACATCTTCTAGGAGAGCCTTTGCCGACTTTAAACCTTTTTTTTTTTTTTTTTTTTGCCTAATTTAGATGCCCTAACTTTTGCTTAGGCTGCCCTTGCGGGTTTTCAACCTAACGGGCTATTTTCTTTTCTTTCTTTTTCTTTTTCTTCTTTTTTTTTCTTTTTTTTTTTTTTAGGCATAGAACTTTTTGACTACATCAACATTTGTCGGTCTTGACAATTCATTTCCGTCCATATCTGTTAAAACTAAGGCGCCTCCAGAGAATGCCTTCTTAACGATATACGGCCCTTCATAACTCGGTGCCCATTTTCCTCGAGCGTCCTCTTGGTTTGGAAGTTTTTTCTTTAAAACCAAGTCACCTGCTTGGAATTCCCTAGGGCGCACTTTCTTGTTGAAAGCTCTTGCCATTCTTCTTTGGTATAGTTGCCCATGACAGATAGCTTTTAATCGCTTTTCTTCAATCATGTTTAACTGCTCGTACCGAGTCTTTACCCATTCTGCTTCTTCTAACTCAGCTTCCATCAACACTCTTAAAGATGGGATTTCGACCTCTATGGGGGAGACTGCTTCCATACCATAGACCAAGGAGAACGGTGTTGCCCCAGTGCTAGATCAGATATTAGTGTGATAAGCGTGGAGAGCATAGGGGAGCATCTCATGCCATTCTCTGTAGTTGACCACCATTTTGGCTACTATCTTCTTGATGTTCTTATTTGCCGCTTCTACCGCACCATTCATCTGGGGTCTGTAAGGAGCAGAATTGTGATGCTTGATCCTAAACCTCTGGCATAGATTCTTGATTTCTGCACTATTGAGGTTAGGGCCATTATCTGTGATAATCCTCTCCGGAATTCCATACCGACAAATGATGTTTAACCTTAAAAATTTAAGGACGACTTTTTGAGTGACTTTGGCGTAAGAAGTAGTCTCTACCCACTTGGTGAAATAATTAATTGCTACCAGGATAAACCTATGGCCATTGGAAGCTTTCGGGTTTATTGGCCCAATAACATCGATTCCCCACATTGAAAAATGTCAGGGTGCCACCATATTATGCAATGGAACGGGTGGTGCATTAATGCGATTAGCGTACGCTTGGCATTTATGACACTTTCGATCATATTCTATGCAATCAGCTTCCATAGTAGACCAGTAATAACCATATCGCAGGATCTGACGAGCCATCATGATACCATTGGCATGTGTTCCACATATTCCCTCATGAACTTTTGTTAAGATGGTGAGAGCCTCCTTAGCTCCTATACATCTGAGGAGTGTGCCATCATAGTTTCTTTTGTACAGTATTTCCCCATTCAAAAAGAAAGCCATGGAAAGCCGACGGATGCTCTTTTTGTCTGTCTCATTTGCCCCTGATGGGTATTCTCTGAACTTGATGTACTGCATGATATCATGGAACCAGGGCTGACCATCTTCTTCTTCCTCAACATTAGAATAGTAGACTGGTTCACTTTCTGCCCTTATTCGGATGGGTTGCACATTAGCATGAATATTCAGATTAGTCATTACAGCCAAAGTAGCCAAAGCGTCTGCAAACTGGTTCTTATCCCGAGTCAAGTGCGAAAAGGTGATCCATTCAAACTTCTCGATCAACTGCATAAAATATTTCTAGTATGGAATCAACTTGGGGTCTTTAGTCTGCCATTCCCCGTTCACTTGATAGATTATCAACGCTGAGTCTCCATATACTTGTAGCTCTTTTATTCCCAATTCTATTGCAACCTTTAACCCTTGAGCACAAGCTTCATACTCTGCAACATTATTGATGCAATCGAACTCTAACTTGATGGCCACTGGGTATTGCTTCCCACTTGGTGATATGACCTTGCACCTATGTCGTTCCCATACATATTGACTACTCCGTCAAAAAACATCTTCCACATGTCCTCTTCCTCTGACTCCTCTTCTTCAACTACTAAAACATCCTCATCAGGAAAATCAGACGTCATAGGTTGCTGGTAATTGAGCAGGTTCTCAGCTAAGTGATCTGCAATTACGCTCCCTTTGATAGATTTTCGAGTTACATGCTTTATGTCGAACTCAGAAAGAACTACTTGCCATTTGGAGACTCGTGTGGAAACATGAGGGCTTTCGAATATGTACTTTATCGGGTCCATCCTTGAGATAAGCCAAGTAGTATAGTACAACATGTACCGCCTCAACCTTCTAGATGTCCATGCCAGTGCATAACATGTTTTCTCAACTGTCATGTAGCGAGACTCGCACTCATTGAACTTCTTGCTCAAATAGTAGATGGCCTGTTCTTTTTTTCTCATTTCATCATGCTGCCCTAGCATTGCTCCCATGGATGTCTGCAATACCGTGAAGTATAATATCAAAGGACGACCAGGTGTGGGTGGCACCAAAATAGGAGGACTTTGCAAGTAAGTTTTTATCTTCTCAAAAGCTTCCTGACAGTGTTCATCTCATTCTCCTGGTTGTTGTTTCTTTAGCAGCTTGAAGATTGGCTCGTAAGTGCTAGTCAAGTTGGCTATGAACCTAGCGATGTAATTCAGTCTCCCGAGAAAGCTTCTTACCTTATTTTCAGTCTTGGGAGCAGGCATCTCTTGTATCGCTTTGACTTTATCAGGGTCCACTTTGATTCCTTCCTTGCTAACGACAAAACCAAGCAATTTTCCAGTCGACGCACCAAAAACACATTTTGTCGGGTTTAGTCTCAACCTGTATTTTCTGAGTCTTTCAAACAACTTTTGCAACACTACCACATGGCTTTCCCCTTCTTTGGACTTAGCAACTATGTCATCCACGTATACCTCAATTTCTTTGTGCATCATATCGTGGAACAAAGCAACCATGGCACGCTGATAGGTGGCCCCAGCATTCTTCAATCCGAATGGCATGACTGTGTAACAAAAGGTTCCCCATGATGTGACAAATGTGGTCTTCTCTTTATCACTCATGTCCATAAGAATTTGATTGTAACCAGAATAACCATCCATAAAAGAGAATCTATGACCTCTTGCTGCATTATCGACAAGGACATCAATGTGAGGCAAGGGGAAATTATCTTTAGGGCTAGCTTTATTCAAATCCCTATAGTCCACACACATCCTGACTTTTCCATCTTTCTTCGGAACAGGGACGATATTTGCTACCCATTCTGGATGCCTTGATACTTCTAAAAAACCTGCCTCCAATTGCTTGGTGACTTCTTCTTTGATCTTTAAAGACATTTCAGGGTGCATTCTCCTCAATTTCTGCTTTTTCACCTCAACATTGGGGTATAGCGGAATCTTGTGGGAAGCTATGCTCGGATGCAGCCCTGGCATATCTCGGTAAGACCAAGCAAATACATCCATGTAGTCTCTGAATAACTTGATCATGCTTTCATGTTCCGGGTTATCCACTAACCTCAACTCCTTCTTGTCTTCATCGGTTCCCATATTGATCATCTCTACCTCTTCCTCATCCAGGCTGAAGTCTCTTTCCGACCTTTCTATCAATTTGGCAAACTCCTCAGTGGCGTTCCTATCTTCGTCTGAGTCATAGTTATCTATATCCATCATTGAATAGGAATCCATCCTTGAGCTTTCAGGAATCCTTTCTTGGGACAATGCCTCTACCAGACTCAAATCCCTGGAAGATTTATTTATGCCCGATTGGAAACAGAAAGAAAACATGGTAATTGGATAAGGCTAAGCAAAGACGTAAATCAAAGATAGAAAAGAACTAAAGCCGTGAATTAACTGAGAAACAACAAGTTCATTGCATTGAAACAGAGAATCATACTGGAAAAACACACAAGTTCATTACATTAAAGCTTCGACAAGAGTTAGCATAAATTCAACATTACAAAAGTCTGAGATAACATCATGACCAAACAATTACTTTATGACAATCACATCCATTAACGCCTCAGATCGCCAATTGTTCAGAGGTTTCAAGTTGACAGCAGGCTGGATAACATGGTTTTCTCCGGAGTCTTCATCCACATTGTTAATGATTAGCCGGACCTGATGATTGGAGGTTCCATTGATGACCTCGGCAGGGGTGGGGAATGTCTCCTTCAAATGGGGAATCGTCTTTTTCATTTCGTTCTCCCTTTTTCCTTCATCGAGAACCAAATTGTGCTTCATCATGCCTTCCAAAGGCGCCTTATATCCCAGACCATATCTGTTCTTGTTCTCTGGCAGGGTGATCATAGACTTGGTTCCTTGCAGCTGAATTCCTAAATCTTTTCCGGCTTGGTAACCATTATTGGTCATAATGCGAGTCACAACTTGATGAACATCTTTAGAGGACGACTCATCCTTCTTTGCCTTCAATTCCACCAACTGGAAACTGTGTAGGAAGTTTTCCACCTCTAGCTTTGTGTTTTCAACATAAGGCACTGAAGTAGGCTTCATCAGTAAGATTTCTTCCTCTCCTCGAATGGTAACTAGACATCCATTTTCAATGTATTTCGGGCATTAGTGCAGGGTCGAGGGAACAACACCAGCAGCATGGATCCATGGTCTTCCTAAAAGCATAGTATATGTGGGCTCGATATCCATTACTTGAAAAAAGACTTGAAGCAGCTCGGGCCTATCTCGAGTGGAAGGGTCACTTCTACCAGAATTCCTCTTTTCCTTCCATCGAAGGCCCGCACTGTCATTTCTTGAGGCTTAAGGTCTTCTACACTCATAGCCAGTTGGGACAAGGTTGTCCTTGGGAGGACGTTCAAGGCAGACCCCCCATCAATCAAAACTTTTGCGACTACATACCCCTGACATTTCAATGTGATATGTAAAGCACGTGGGTTATTCCCTACTGAATGTACCATTTCTTCTTCCGAGAAGGGGATCACATTGATGTGCCTTACTGGGTCCACCATGTTCACTAAGCTTTCTGGGGTAACATCCGGCTTTACATAGGCTTCATTTAACACCCTCTGCAGTGCTTTGCGGTGAGGTTCAGAACTCATGATGAGTGACAATAGAGAGATCCGAGCTGGAGTTTTTCTAAGTTGTTCTATCACATCATACTCACTTTGCTTCATGATTTTTAGGAATTCTTCTTCATCATCTTCTTTTGTTTCTATGAGGCCTGCTTTTCCTTTCCCGGTCTTATCTTCTTGCCTATAGCACCTACCACTTTTTGTGATCCCTCCTATGCCCACGACGCTCGACACTGCTTGTGCGGGTTCTGCTGTTTGGGCAATAGAAGTTGAAGCGGTTTGTCCTATATTACTTTGTGTCTTTACCTTGACATCATACTTCCAAGGCACAACATGTGTATCACTATAGGGAAAAGGTGTAGGCTTTTTTATCGCTATGACAACTTTTCGGGAATCCGGAACTTCACTAGCACGCGGGAGTTTGAGGACTAGACGCTCCACAATATCTATCTCTTTTGCGAACCCTCTTGCTTGAGTAACATCTATTACCCCCAAAGCCATGAATCTTTGCACCCGAGCCTTAAACTCCTGACAACCTTCAATATCGTGCCCCTTCTCTATATGGTATTCACAATAAGTTTCGGTATCATATTCAAATCCCACATCACTCAAGGCTACTGAGGAACAATAGCCTGCTTGGACAAGACCTTGGAATATTAACTTCATAGGAGTTTTGACATCCGCTACATTTTGAAGTCTTTCATTCTCCTTTTCCAATGCGTTTACAATCCCCTTCCCATGACTTAGAATTGGATTGCTAGTAATGCTAGGTCCTTTCTCCTCTTCAAAGTTTAGCTTTCCACAGGAAATCAATCTCCTCACTATGGTTTTAAATACCTCGTAATCTTCAATTGAGTGTCCTAGGTTATCCATATAGAACTTGCAAGTTACGTTGGGATTATACCAGGCTGGAAATAGGGGCACCATAGGGCGAGAAGGAACGCATGCAACCAAATGTGCATCAAACAATTGTTGAAACAAATCAAGCATTGGAGATTAGCAACTTTGGAAAAGGGGGTAGATTTGACGGGGGTCGAGCATACCCTTGGTTTCCTAGATTTCGAGGTGCGGGAGGACGATTGGTATAGATGGGACGTGATGAAGGAACATTATTAACTTGGTATGAAGTCTGGTAAGCTGGAAAAGCGGGGGAAGGGGCTTGATAAGAAGGGTATGGTTGTGGATTACGAGGAAAACTTGAGTTTTGTTGACGCACATAACTGACTTCTGGCTCTTTCTTCCTTGTTGGTGCCACCTTCTTAGGAAAATTGCTCTATGTATTTCCAGTAGGTAACTTTCCTGCTTTTGCAAGGTTCTCAATCCTTTCTCCAGCCGAAATTAGATCAGAAAAATCTATGTAGGCGGTGCCTGCCATCAGTCCAATAAAAGGTGCTCCTAGGGTTCCCATAAAGTACGAGCTCATTTCTGATGGAGTCAATGGTGGTTGAACTTGGGCTGCTAACATTCTCCATATTTGAGCGTATTGCTTGAAAGCTTCGTCATTCCTTTTCTGCATTGACCCTAACTGTTCTCGGGTAGGTGTGGTATCGATATTGAATCGATATTACTCTAAGAATAGACTCATCAAATCATCCCAACAAGAAATCTTTGAATGGTCGAGTTACATGTACCATTCCAAAGCCGACCCAGTCAGGCTCTCATGGAAGAAATTGATTAAGAACTTTTGATCCCGTGACCAAATGGCCATTTTGGTGATGTAAGTCTTCAGATGGAACTTTGGATTGGTGTTCCCATCATACTTTGAGAAATCTGGTACTTTGAAATCTTTGGGAATATTGACTTCAACCTCGGGAACAGTTCATCGATTCCCACTGAGCCATACAGATTAGGGCCTTGCATGGCTTTAATTTACTCTTGCATCTTTCCGATCAACTCATCTCTTAATTTTTCCTTTTCGGATTCTTTGTTCGGGAATATTTTCCTTTGTTGTTCATGAGTTACTTCCACATTATTTTTCTCCCTTTCATGATTTTCATTCATGGAATCACCCTCTTCATTGTTATTCGCATTTGCATTTACCCTAGTGCTGACAGATGTTCCATTTGTTGTTCTAAGGGTCTCGGTTAACTGTCTCAGTAAATCCTCGACCCTTGATTGTCCTTCTGCCATTGTATTGATTCTTTCTCTCATTTTATCCATCTCTTGACTTAAGTTTCTTTCTGAATTTGCCATCTCTTGCAGCCTAGTTTGTGATCTAGTTTTGTAGGCCCGGGTTTGTGCAATCTGCGTTTTTTGAGGACAAACAATGGTTCAACGTTTTTACCTGAAAATTTTAGAAGATCAGTGATTATGTTCATTATTTGTTAGAGGACCGTTAGTGATTTTTGCACCAAGTGAATTTGAAATGAGTATCTTTGATATTATTTATTGTGACTATTACCCAGAACGTCTTGTTCAAAAGTATTAAGTCTCCAATATGGGATAGAAAAGAAAAAAAAAGTGCCGACACAAGCGTACTTCATTCATTCAACTGAAAAGATATAACAATACATTACTTCTTAGATGAATATATCATGACCTAGTCGGAAGAAACTATTCCTTATCTGAATAGGACTTAGCCGTCTGTTTCATCTGCCCTATAAGGTTCTTACAATACTCAATGAAATCACTGATTTCTACCGGTGTTTCAAAAGGGTTGACCATCTAATTAGCTTTCTTCAAATGATATGGAGTATCCGCAATTGCCGAATTAGCCAAACATGCCAATTTTGTAAAGCGACTCATCCAAAAATGAACTTCCTCCTTCCATCCATCGATGTCCCCTTTTTGTTATTCCACCTGATCCATCAGTTTTTTCATATTTTTCTGTCCTTGTTGCAATGCTGCCTCATATTTTACAACTGTCTCTTTCATGTGTAGCTTCTTATCTTCTATCATATCTTCATACCATTTAGATGCCACTCCCATCTGCTGCCTCATTTCTTCTACCAGTCGCATTGCATTGTTCTGGGTTATTTTGGCACTCTTGAGCCACTCCCTAAGCTGTTGGTTTTCAGTCATGGCCCTGTCCCTTTCTTGCCCGCGGAGCCCTAATTCCTTGTTTGCTGTCCCCAGACACTGTTTGGTTTTTAGCATGTAATCACGTTCTACCTTTATCTTTTTATTAACCCCTTCAAGAGTGTGGTCCTTTTCAGCATTTTCTCGCTTCAAGGCCGCACATGCCTGGCGGATCTCTCTCAACTCGGCTTCCATTTTTCTCTTTTCCTCTTCCATTTTCACAAACCTTGCTCTCATTTCTTTCGTCTCTTCATTCTCGATCATGACCGAGGCTGAAGGCTCACCAACCATAGGGGTTACTGGGGTCCTGAATGGTAACTTGATTTCTTGAACTCTATCCTTAACCCATTGGCGATAATCTTCCTTGGCTGCACAACTTCTGACTCCCAGTTCTTTTCCTTTTCGGATGACTTTGTCCCAAGCACTTCGAACCCTCTGAAGTGATTCAGGGTCTTCCGTATCTATATAGTAAAGAACAAAAGAGGTTATTTGGGCTTTTGCAGGTGGCCCCATCATAGGATAACCGAGTTGTCGCTGTGCCAAGGCTGGATTGTAATTAATACATCCTCGTGTACCCATGAGGGGTACGTTTGGAAACTTTTCGCACTGGTAGATGATAGTTTCTATATCTTTCCATTGAGGATACCATCTTATCTACTTTTCTTCCAATCTCGCCAAGTGGTCCGCCCATTCGCGGCTGTTCTTGACCTTCAATTGGTACAGGTTAAAGTCAGCGATAGGGCACTCCGCTTTGTATGATCTATTGAAAACATGAGCTGTGAGCCAAACATACAACATCGGCAAGCAACAGAGGACTCTTTTACCATTCCTTTCGTGACAAAAGCTCAGGGTAGAGTAAACATCTACGAGAATGGCTGGGACAGGGTTATCGGTGTGGAATTTGTAGGCAAGGAACACATCAATTGCTGTATAATCCACATAATCATCAATATTAGGGAACAAGACTGTGTCGTAAATGGTGAGGGCTAGCACATCCATGAAAGCCTCCCAATCTCCACTTTTCGCTAAATGATGCATCTGTCCTTCAAGGTACTCTCTTGAAAACCCTTTGGTTCCATTCCTATTCTGCTGCACACCTTGGAGGTCTCTTCCGTGCACTTTCAAAACGTTTGCTACAGTTTGGATGGATGCATAGTATCCCTTATAAAAGTATGACCTTTTACCTTCCAATGACAAACCTAGGATTTGCTTGAATTCTTCCAGAGTGGGAGCTAGTTGGAAATCCTGAAAAGTGAAACATCTGAGAGGAGGGTCATAATATTGGGCTACTGCGGTGAATGCTTCCACTTGCACATTCGCCTCTAACAGATCCAGAACATTTCCATACTTTGCTGCAAATGTCAAACGTTGAGTCTTTTTCAACATTCGTCTATAACCACTAGGCTTTCAGTGTGAACTTTATTAGCCTTGAGCCGCAGAGTCTTTTTCAAGCTTGCATCCTTGTGATCTGATCCCATATTCCTTTTATCAAAGATACTCATTGTCAAATTTTGGTTGAGTTCTAACGGTTCTCTAACAAATCTGCCTCAAGAAGGACAAAAGATTAGAGTATTGCAAAGAAAACATGATGCAAGGATGCAAAATACGATTTCTCTTATATATATATATATATATATACAAAAATGCAATGACAGATAAATTTAAGGATAACGAAAAGGTACGCTCCCTTTGTGCCCTAAAATTTGCCTTAAATTTGAGGAGTTCTACGCTAAGGATCTATAAGGTTGTCTAATTCGTGAGAACTTTCATTGGGTGGCTCTACTGTTCTAAAGGCCTCTAGAGCTAAGTCCCATATCAGAATGTTGACCACAAAGAGTGGGTAAACCACTAAGTGCGGGACATTCATGAAAAAGGTACGCTCTAGATGAGGTTTTCGCGATAACCAAACAGGATGTACATCCAAAATGGCTACCACTACGCAACCTCTACCTAACTTAAGATTTACTCAGACCCGGGTATAGGGCCCCACTCGAATGTGTGTGATAAACATATAGGTGTAGTGTGTGTAGGGAGCATACAAACCTTCATAAACCTAGAGACTATTTACATCCTGCAAAACAACATGAACACAAAACAAGATTCCCAAAAATCTTCTATCCTAAAGTTTGCATGATGAAATAGAATCACAGTTAAGGTGATCAATAAACAATTTAAATACAATAGAAACAAAACAAAAAATAAAGCAAAAACAAAAGGAGTAAAACAAACATATAAAAGTTACAAAATTTGCACAATCAGCTTTCAAAGGCTTGACTCTCAAATATCCCCAGCGGAGTCGCCATCTGTCGCGACCGATATCATGGTGAGAATTAGTAACTCATAAGATTTTAGAAAGTGAAAATGAAGTCGCCACCAATTTTATTTAAATTAGAAAAAATTAGAAAACCCTTATTAGAAAATGGTCTTTGGAACCAGATTGGATTCGGGAGTCGGTTATGGCTAAGGAAGGGTAGAAACTTAATCCCACAGCACCCCTAACACACCCATTCTAAAAACAGTACCTTAAATTGATTGTGCGGAACTTTATAACTTTTGAAAATATTTGTTTTATCATTTTTAAAAAAAATAAATAAATAAAAAAGAAAAAGAAGATTTTATGAATCATCGAATTGTCGCAACTTAAATGATTCCAAAAAAAAAAGAGATTAGCAAATAGTCATCACATTTCAAGCTAATTCGATTTTATAATTTCTCAACAACATTTAATTATTTTATTTTTCCTAAAAAACCAACAGCTAAAGAAAGAGAAAAGAAAAAAATAAAAATAAATATGATAAACAAAGCTAACGAAAAAAAAAGAAAAAAAAATAACAAACATGCTATTGTTATTTATCTACCCAAACTCAAAAGGAGACCTTGGAATACGAAAAAGTAAAATAACCATGAAGCCCAACCCAGCAGAACCCTCTTCTTTTATCATAATTTTTGTTATAAATTCCTTCTTAAAACATACATACTACTGTTTAAAAATAATAATAATAAAGGAAGAAAGCAAAAAACAGAGGCTCGTAGCCTTTGATAAGGAAAAAAGAAAGAGGTTTTCAGCCTCTGAAGTGGGAAGATAAAAAAAAGTGAGGTATCGTACGTGTTGGGAAGGATCTGGTGGAGGTCCGACGGTCGGTTGGGGGTTCTGGTTTTTGTGATCCGACGGTCGGTGCAGGGGGTTCTGGTTTCTGTTGTCCGACGGTCGGTGCGGAGAGGGATCTGGTTAGGTTCGACGGTCGGTTGAGATGGATTTGGTTGTTAGGAGAGTGGTGAAGGTTGGTATGGGTTTACGTGGGGGCCTGGGAGTAGTTGGTTAGAATGGTGATTCTGGAAGGTAGGTGTTTAGGAGGTTGAAGGGAGGTGGAAGATGGTTGGGTTCGACGGTCGGTGTGGAGAGGACTTGGCCGGGTTTGATGGTCGGTGCGAGAGATGGATTTTGGTTGGGTTCGATGATCGGTCGAAGGGAGAAATTGTGTTGGGTTCGACGGTCGGTTGAAGGGAGAGGTTTTGTGTTGGGTTCGACGGTCGGTTGGAGGGGAGATTTGGTGTTAGGTTTGACGATCGATTGAAGGGAGAGATTGTGTTGGGTTTGATGGTCGGTTGGAGGGGAGATTTGGTGTTGGGTTCGACAGTCGGTTGAAGGGAAGGATCTGGCTTCTGTGAGGTTCGACGGTCGGTGAGGGGAAGGATCTGGCTTCTATGAGGTTCGACGGTCGGTGAGTGCTTCTGAGGACCGACGGTCGGTTATTCGGTCCGACAGTCGGTTCTGAAGGTAATGGGTTGTGGTGAGGTTGGTTGCGGAAGTTGAAGGTGGGTGAGGCTATGGAGGTGCAACCATGATGGTGGCCCTTGTTTGGAGGCTTGGAGGTGGGGATGAGTTGTTAGGGGGTGGTGAAGGTTGTGGCTGGATGGGTGATTTGTCGGGTGCTGATGGATAGGTGGTTCTTATGATAGTTTTGGTGGGTGATGGGAGGTTAAAAACGAAGATAGTGTTGGAATGGTGAGGATGGAGATGAGCGTCGGTTTTAGGGGGAGGGCTATCTATGCTTGCGAGTGTATGAGAACCAGAAAGAGAACAAAAGAAAAAAAAAAAGAGAAAGAAAAATCAACAATCCCCTCTATTCAGATGCAGGTGATAATGACAAAATTCAAGGTGCATAATGAAGGAGTGAAACAAAATACCTCTGAGAGTTTCAAAAAAACTGAAAGTTTCTTTCTATTCAATACTTTTTCGTTACAAACTCACTTCTCACTTTCTCTCAATACCCAGTTTTCTCACCAGTGGCAAACAGTAGCTGCAAGTGAATTCAAAATTTCTAACTAAGAAGAAACAGCGTAAACAACAAAAATTTCCCCTCTAAAAAGAACTGAACCCCTTTTCTTTACATTGTTCCCCTTTATATAGGCACTCAGAATTCTGGCTTGGCGTGCCCGAGCATCGATTGTGCAGTCCCTTTCTCTGTAAAAATATCTCATTCTCTAATATCAATTTGGGCAGCACAAACATTGTGCCATCCCTGTCGGCTCTCTGTTTTTGGCTTTAAAACTTGCTTCCTTTTTTCTCTTTTCCTGTCCCTATCCTGTTTTGTGTATCTGTGGTTCAACGCTGTAGAGTTGCATCAGGGACAGCAGCTGCAAGAGCTGCATCATCAGAGGCAGCAGCACCTTCCCTATTTAGTATTTCATTTTCCAAAAACTCTAGCCTTACTCTTCTGCCTTTCTTCTGCTATCACCAGAAAGCTCGTTTTGTCCTTTTATTCTTGGCTTATTAGTGTTGCAGAGGAGCTGCAATATGAAGGAGGCTGATGTTTTTCCTTTTTTTCTTTTTGCAATCGACGAAAGAAGCATATATTTGTCTTTTATCAATGGCCCTTTCTTTTTGACTCTGTGACTTGCAACGGTAGCTCTCCTCTCCTTTTTTTCTTTTGTTTTTGCATTTTTTATTTTTTTATTTATATTTATTATATTTTATTATTATTATTATTATTATTTTATTTTTACACATTTTTTGTGTCCGATCAAAATTGGGTGTTCACACTTTTTCTTCATTTTGCATATTTGTGAAGAGAACTTTATCTTCTGCAGATATTTTACTCTTATTTTTTCCAAAGTTCTTGAAGGTGTTTGATTTTCTTCGGACATTTTTTTCCTTTGATGGGAGCCTTTCTTTCTTGGCGTAAAACTGGGTTGCTATGTATTTGGGTAAGTGGGAGCCTTTCTATCCCTGCGTACATGGGAGTGTCTAACCCAGCTTATTAGCATGGAGTGATGCGTCCATGGTTCGGTGCATAGCAATACTACAGAATGCTCTGACCAACCCCTTTACCCTTCTCCAAGGGATTCCCAGTGCTTGACTGGGTTGACATAGTAGAGAGTCGTCCTTCTTAGAAAGGAAAACCCTCTGGGAATAACTTGGGGTGATCTGCTTTCTTTAACTTACTTTCAAGGAAGTATCGGGTATCCGCCTCTACCGTCATCTGTTAAGAAGGTAGGGGGAATGAGTTGGCAAAGTCATTCTATTTCGGAGTGGCTTCAGTTTGTTTTGGGGTGGAGAACGAGGGAACCAAGATGTGATAGTGCATCTAGGCATTCCCATGGTATCCATTGTTTCGTTCTTAAGTTCTCTCTTCAACGTTGTTTTCACTCTGCTTGTAGTACATGGGCACTTTCCTCTCTCAGTGTAACAATGGCAGGAACTTTTCTTTCCCAACGTACCAGGAAGTGTTTGATCTATGCTATGCTGCTGGGGAAATCTATGATACTTGCCATTTTAGGCGGAGCTCCTTAGAGAAACAGAGGCTACACTCCTCCTCATTTTTGAGAACTTGACAGGTGGTTCACCGTGCGAGTTGCTGAGTCCTCGAATAAGCAGGAGAGACTATTGGAGCAGCTCCGCAATTTGAGGTAACTTGGGATGGTTGTGAGGTTGGTGGAATGACCTTCTGCATAAAAGGTCGTGCCCCGTCCAACAAAGGATAGAGTGTCCCAGTCTTCATTATCGCCGTGGAGGAGGCAATGCAGAAGACTTAGCGTCGGTCCCGGAGTCGTGATTCTAGTTTGCCAAAGTTCTTCAAAGCCGATCCATTTTTTTAAGAGGCCGGGGTTGGGAAATATGGATGTGACATGATCCAGGATGCTGGAGATGTTTGCTCCTTCCTCTGGGCTCTTCAGTTACTGCTCTTTCCTTATACATTCCATGTCTCAATATTTTCCTTTCCTCTTTTTTAGATGTAGGACGATGTATGGAATGAGAATGAATCGATAAATATTTTATATTCTAAATTTGTCTTGTATTTTCCTGTTCTTCTGCCCTGAGAAAAATTCACGCTTATTCTTGCATAAAACCGTGATGATATTGTCGGGGTAAGTCCAATGCTTACTCTGGCATAATACCATAATAACCTCGTCTCGGCGCTTGTTCTGAAGACCAAGCCAGCAAGGCTTGTTATTTTTCCTCAAAAATAAGCATATTTTGTCTTTTACCATAGTGCACACTGTCAACCAAATGGGTACCACGGTTTTGTGTCGGGGTCCATTGAAAGAGTCTGGGCTCCTTTTTTAACATCCATATGACGTTTTGAATCACTGCGCAACTGTCTTTTCAACTACTATTACAGCTGTGTGGGCCACGTGGCACGAGTTTATCGGAGGGATGTGCCTAGAGCTTCGCGTGCCATGA
Organism: Ormosia semicastrata; assembly: GCA_029884595.1. Taxonomy (NCBI): domain Eukaryota; kingdom Viridiplantae; phylum Streptophyta; class Magnoliopsida; order Fabales; family Fabaceae; genus Ormosia; species Ormosia semicastrata. The sequence continues at coordinate 7,732,251 of JAQQTO010000045.1, forward strand.
TGGGCACCTTTTGAACTCACGGTTGAAAAGATAAAAATGTCCCCTAACCGTTCAACCCTTATAAATAAGAGTTAAGGGTTCATCGTCCTCACCTTACTGTTCTTAACTTGTTTCGCTGAGAATTTCGTGCGGCAAAAGCTTGGTTTTTTAGGTGCCTTTCAGCCATTTCCAGTTTCTTCATCGTTCAAGCGCTTTTTATCTTTGCACAGTAAGTATCTCTCTTTCAATTCTGCTATCATTTCCTTTTTCAGAATACTTATTATTGCTGAAAAGTATAGTAGAAGTATATCTCTGTCCTTTTTGCTTTTCACAAAATAGGTTTAGAGATTTCTAAGTTTTTCACAAACTTCGTCGCCTCCTTGGAACACCGTCTCCGCCGCGCCAAGCACGACGGAGGAGTCCCCCTAGAAATTTGAACTCTGGTGGGAACGGAGGTCAGTAAGGGGGTTTGAATTATTTTGTTCTCCCCTTTCTATGTCTGAATCCATGGCGTTATTGATTCTGACAATTACTTACCGACTTCTTTGGGTGTTCTCAAGATTTCCATGGCCAGAGGAAAAAAGAAGGTTAGGGTTCAATCATCGCTCCACAAGGTCCACGAACCGGCTGAGGATGACCTGATTCGAATCCAGCAAGGTCCTGGACTGGTATGCCTTTGGGTGGTGGACGACATCTGGAATCATTAGTCTAAGTTTACGAATGAAGCCATACTCTGAGAATCCTTATTCGGCTTGGAGTTGACCGTAAACAAGGCACGGGATAAAGAATTCCAAATCATTTGTCCGGACTAGAATGAAAATGTGTGTTCCTGCCGGGAAGCTCGTTCACACTTCATGTTCCTGTATGAGTCCTTTTTCCTTAAGCTGGGGCTTCGACTGCTATTCTCCGACTTCCAAATCACCATTCTCCAGACTCTACACGTGGCCCCATCCTAGATCCATCCTAATGGTTAGGGTTACATTATCTCCTTCGAGAGGTTTTGCCGATTAATGAACCTTAAATACTCCGTCAATACTTTCTTTTATTTTTATACTCGAATAAACACCAAAGGGACAGTAAAGCAAACGAGTTGGCTTATCATCCGATCTAGACCTGGCCACAAATCCTTTGATGTTTTTGAAGAGAGCTTTAAAGGATTTAAGACTACGTTTTTCAAAATTAAGGTCGCGGAAGGATTTCATCCATTCTTCCTCAAACCCGATGGGGAACCTCAATTTCCTCTTTACTGGACTCAAGATTGTTGGGTATCCCCATCAGTCTTATTGACAAAGAAGAAGGGGACCTCGACCCTGAGGAGCTTAGGTCGGTCAAGTTCATAACCCAGTATACTGAGCGGCATGGGAACATCAATATCAGGGATGTTCTCTGTGTTCCTGGTGATGATCTTCTCTTTGCTTTATTAGGTAGGAATTAGGGTGTTATTACCCGTAGTGACCTTAGGTTTTTGCACTTTATCTTCATGCATCCTTAATGTTTTGTTGTGCTGATCGTATACTCATTTTTTATTTTGTTTCAATAAGCAACATGACTTCTGGATCTTTTGTGGTTGCCCTGCAACTTGCAAGATCCCGAAGAAAGGGGACAAAATCTGCAGGTTCTTCTTCCACTGTCGCCCCGGCGTCATCGAGCCAGAGTATTGTTATTAGGGAGAATATTGATCACTCGAATTCCCCCACCCGAAATCTTCAGGGGAGAAAAAGGCAAGTTATCGAAGGCTCTCTTGACCGAGATAAGAGGTCATCGGAGCGCAGTGACAGAGAAAGGGAGGACCTTTTGCCAATCATTACGGGGCATTCTGATGCCGGCCTCTACATTGCCGAATGGCTTTTGAGCGACGAGGTCAGGCAACATATTACTGAGCAAGGTCTGGCCCAAACCATGGCTAGGCTTCAAAATCAAGCTCTCCGAGTAGCTGCCGAGATCCGCTTTATCAAAGAGACTATTGAGGATGCTGACAAGAGAGCATCGAATGAGCTGAAGGCCTTGAAGAAGGAAAAGGAAGAAGTTAGCCAGAAACTGAACACGGCCCTTAAATTGAACGAGGATGCTCGGGTAAGGATCGTTGAGTTGGAGAAGGTGTTGGCCAACTCCGAGTCCACCAGGAAGGCCGAGAAGCTCCAGGGCGACAAGACCATTGGTGCCCAGGAAACCCAAATAGTTCAACTTGAGAAGGAAGTGGAGGAGATGGACATGATTTCTAGAAAGATCAGGGGAGAGCAGTTCCAGAATGTCGTGGCTCAAATCTAACACTTTAATCTTGGGTTGCTCTTGTCTTGGACAACGTTACCCCGGATAAAATCTCCCATAACAGTCAACTCGTCTTTACAAAGGATCTCGTCCTGGGTGCTCTTGACTCCACCTCGGATCCTGTTCAAAACCCGAAGGAGGAAGAGATCGGAGTTTGAGTTTTTTTCCCTTTTCCCTACTTTTTGCCCCCTGTGTTGGGTTTTACTTTTTGTAAGGATAATTGCCCCATAACTGGGGTTTTATATTTAATTACTTTGTTTTACTATATGTTTGTTTGTTTGTTTTTCCATGGTCCGACTTGGGTCCAATGCCCATTTTTATAATCGTTTAATGGACTTAGAAAAAAAATTTCAACATAGGAAGACCATGGTTCAGGATCCTATACTCATATCATTGAGTGAATGACATTCCACTTGACTTAGGTAAAAATAATGCCTTAGTCTATAATCTAACGTCTATAACAATTAAACGTTTTGAAATTTTGGACTTAGGCAAAATAATACCTTAATCCCTACTCCACTGCTCGTCATATAGAGCATTTGGAATCCCAGACATAGGTAAGAATAACACCTTGGTTTAGCATATATTATGCAAAAACCCTTTTATCTTAGGCATATATATTACTTGACCTTACCCAGGGTACCCTATTAATCATTTAAATTTTTTGGATCCCTTCCTGGCTTAGGTATAAAAAAGGAGCGTGTACATATAATATGTACTGCCTCCTAATTAGTTGACCTTTTAACAGTCAATGCCACATATTAAGGGTAGGCATCAGCCCTATAACTTATCACCATGGTTTGGGATGTTATACCTCTTAACATGGGCTTCTTCCATTCTTTTGAATAGAATTTGATATCTAAATAACTTTGTTTTATTGATAATATTGAGGGGACAATAGTCCATACAGAGCATATTATTCGAAACTAGGACGGATCAAACATAATTTTACTAAAGGGCTAGGATGTTGTGGGCATCTAGCTATAGTATTTTCTTAATTTATCCGTATTCCAATAATTCTTGATCGAGGTGCTAGATAACGTTTCTAAAGTATAAGCTCCCTTGCTTGTACTGACAACGATATGATAGGGGCCCTCCCAGTTAGGAGCCAGTTTCCCTTGGGATGCATTTTTTCCACCTATATCCGCTCTCCTGAGTACTAAATCTCCTGGTTGGAATTTTCTTGGAACAACTTTCTTGTTGTATCTGGCAGCCGTCTTCTGTTTAAGGGCGATATCATGAATATGAGCCACACTTCTTCTTTCTTCTAATAAGTCTAGGTTATCTCTGATTAGACTGGGGTTAGTATCAGGAGAGGACTGTTGGTAGTGCCAACTCAGTTCTCCTATTTCCACTAGGATCATGGCTTCGTAACCATAAGTTAATTTGAATAGGGATTCTCCCGTGGTGGAGTGGGGAGTAGTCTGGTATGCCCAGAGAATGTGATCAATCTGCTCAACTCAATTCCTATTGGCTTCATCTAACCTCATTTTTATACCTCACACGATGATCCTATTGGCTGCTTCGGCTTGTCCATTTGTCCAGAGGTTCTCCACAGAGCTACAATGGTGCTTTATTTTTAAGCCGACAAGTAGTTCTTCAAAGCTTTTATCTTTAAACTGGGTGCCGTTGTCTATTACAATAGATTTCGGCACGCCAAACCTAGCGATAATGTGGCACCAAGTAAACTTCTGAATTCGTGCTGAGGTAATAGTGACCAGGGGTTCAGCCTCGATCTATTTTGTAAAATAATCTACCTCTACTACCAAGTACTTAAACTGGCCTGGGGCTTGGGGGAAATAACCCAAAATGTCCATATCTCATCTATAAAAAGGTCATGGTACCGAGGTCGTGAATAACTCTTCAGAGAGAGCTTGATAATGATCTGTATGGCGTTGACATTTATCATAGATCTGAACGTGTGCTTGAGAGACAACCTTCATCGTTAGCCAATAGTATCTTACCCTTAATACCTTTTGGGCTAAGGCTTTGCCTTCTAAATGGTGACCGCAGCTTCCCTCATGGACTTCGGCTAGAGCGTATTCTGCTTCCTTCGGAGTTAGGCATTTGAGAATGGGGGATGAGAAACCATGACGGTATGGTCGACCATCGTAGATAATGTACCTAACTGTGGTCTTGGCCAATTTGGAGGCTTCCTTTGGGTTCTGTGGCACAGTTCCATGCTGCAGATAGTCCAGTATGGGAGTAATCCAAGATGACTCATGTTTCTCCACTTGGAACATGTCATGATCCACGATGGAAGGTTGAGAGAGAGTTTCCTAGATTACGGATAGATTGTTACCAGGGCTCTTCGTACTGGGCATCTTAGACAAAAGATCTGCCCTGGAGTTTTGTTCCCTCGGGATGTGCTCTATCTTGATCTCCTCAAAGCCCTTGAGGAGTTCCTGTACCTTAATCAAGTATTTTTGTAAGAAAGGCTCCTTGGCTTAGTATTCTCCTCGGATTTGGGAAGTTGCCAGCTAGGAAACACTATAGAGCGTGATCCGTGTTGCCCCCATATCCTTTGTCATTATCAACCCAGCGATACATGCTTCATACTCGACCTGGTTGTTCGAGGTCGGGAACTCAAACTTCAGGGAATGTTCCAGGGTTAGTCCTTCTGAATTTTTCAATAATACCCCCGGCCCCGCTTCCCTTGGGATTCGATGACCTGTCAACAAAGATGGTCCAAGAGATTCCCTTAGGGTTGTTTTGGTTCGATGTGAACTTTGCTAAGAAGTCGGACAATGCTTGGGCTTTTATTACAAGCCGTGGTTCATAGGTAATCCCAAACTCAAAAAGCTCAACTGACCACGCAATCATTCTTCCAGCCAAGTCTGGTTTATGCAACACCTGCCGGATGTGTTGATCTGTTCTAACTAACACTAGGTGACATTGAAAATATTACTGAAGTCTTCTTGTTGTGATAATTAGTGCGAAGGCAACTTTTTCTACCTTCTGGTAACGAAGCTCGGGGCCCTGCAAGACCTTGCTTACAAAGTAAATTGGCTTCTGTCCTTCGTCAGTCTCCCGAATCAACACTGAGCTTACGACTTCGTCGTGGATAGATAGATATAAGTAGAGTATCTCCTCGGTATCCGGCCTTGTCAAAATAGGAGGGGAGGACAAGAGATTCTTTAAGGACATGAAGGCGTCTTCACATTCTTGAGTCCATTCAAAATATTTCCCCTTCTTGAGTAGCTTGAATAAAGGGAGAGACTTATGGGCGGCCTTAGCCAAAAATCTTGTGAGGGTCGCTATGTGCCCTGTGAAACTGTTGTACTTCATTAACGTTTCAGGGGCTTCTTATGTTAAGGACCGCCTGACACTTATCGGGATTGGCCTTAATTCCTCGGTGGGTTAACATGAATCCTAAAATCTTTCCATCCTGGACCCCAAAGGCACACTTCTCCGGGTTCAACCTTATGTTGTACTTTCAGACTTGTGCAAATACTTCCTCGAGGTCTGCTGTGTGTGATCCGCCCTGTGGGGTTTTCACTATCATATCATTGTAAACACTCAATTTTGACCAGGCTTTCAAAAAAAAAATATTAATTAATTAAAAAAATTATTAATTAGATAACAAAAAAAACAAACAAACAAAACACAAAAAAAAAAAAAAATGAAAGGGCGATGCATTAATGTAATGTGTCGTGTCTGCACACATAAAAGAAAAAATGATGAAAGAACAATGCATTAAATGCATCATGTCTGCACAAGCAAAAGAAGAAAAGGATGAAAGGATAGAGGAAAAAGTTCTGCGAGAGGGAAAAAGTGAGGGGCTCAATGTAGAAAAAAAAAGTGGTTTACGTGAAAGAAAAAAAAAAGGAAAATGTCAGCTGCAAATGTAAAAAAAAGGGACTTGGATGCGGGAATGATAAAAGGAGGAAGCTAAGTATTTGACAGAAGGGGATTTTTGGTGTTTGGGGGGGAAAGGACTGAGAAATTGAAGATTTTGGTTTAGAGAGTAATCTTCTTCTCCAACTCTCTAACATCCTCACATTCACCCGTATCACATTCACCGTCTCCTCCCATCCACCAAACCTAAGCACCACCACCATTCCAACTTCACTATTTTTTTTTCTCCGAATCATGACCAGCTGCACCACTGGATCCTCACCACCACCTTCCCTCCAAACACCTAGCCACAACCTCTAAGCACCTCACTTCCCATGTACACATCCACACGTCTAAGCTGCATAACCCATTCCTTCCAAACCATTTCCAACCGAAACCAACTCTCCCCTGCTACCCCACACGTGGAACAGTAAGCCAATCCTTCTTCCCATCAACTTCATTCACGTTTGCACCTATCCTCCTCCACTCATCAAACATCATCACCTCCTCCTTGCAAACCATGTAACCATCTTCAAACCCCTCACACTCAACAACCACCTTGTTGCCAAGAAAGGCTCCCAACCATAGCAACCCATCCACCGTGAACCCATGCACCATACCCAAACATAAACCACCTCAACACCCATACGTAAACCCATCTTCCTTTTACCACATTCATCTTCAACTACCCACATCCATCCCCTTCCAACCGAAACCATCAACCCAAAACCATCCATCCCTCCATAACTCCTAACCTCTCCCTTGTCACCCTCAAAACCGTGACCACCTTCAACCTTGTAACCATTATCACAAAACCCAGTTAACTCATATCCATAACAAACACCCACAACCTAAAAACCCCCTCACGCTCACTCATCATTTTCATGACTCACCTTCTCTCGCAAACCACGCCACCCTTCATCTCCACCATCAACCCCAACCACCTTCATTTTCATATTCATTTTCAAACCATACCCATGTAAACAACCTCCCCTCACCATCCATCTCAAACCGTAGCCATCCATGCAACCAAGACCACCTCCCCTCATCATCTCCATCTTCATCAACTGAGTTGACTCACCCATACCACCCTTCCTCCATAAATCTTCATCATTCACATATCCAACCACCATCACAAACAAACCGAGACCTCCTCTACCATAAGCCTCAACACCCTTCACCAATACCCACTCCACTCTCCAACCTCACCCAAGCTTCAAAGTCACCACCATACAACTGTGACCCTCCACGGATCCATCACCCATACCGTAACCCAAATCGTGGACCACCCAACCACCACCGCCACCTGCGTTTGCTTCCACAAACCAGGACCTGCAACACCGTAACCAAGCTGTGAACCACCCAGCCATCACCCTCTGTTCAACTCAGCGGATCCGTGAAACAGAGCAGCAACCGCATGTTGCACCAAAGCCAACGCACCAGATCCGCGCCATCTCTGCCAGCCGAATCGCACCACGAACAGAGATTCCACGGTAGCCGGGTTGCTGCCACCTTGTCACCGCACCACCACCGTGGGCAGATCCGGATCTGTTGCACCTCCATCCCTGCAACTCAGAGTTGCACTTGCATCGAACCAGCAGCCATCATGCTGCTTTCCTACACCGTCCGAACCGCTCAAACCGCCCATACACACCAGTTGACTGTCGCCTGAGCCGCGTACCTCTGCCCACCGCAAAATACCGTGCACGGTGTCACCCCGAGGTTCCTGCTATGCTTCGTGTTCTCCTTGTGTTGATTCTCTGTTTCTTAGTTTCCTTTTAAATCCTCTTTCATTCGTTTTTTTTCTTATTCTGTTGTTCTATGCTCCTTTTTTTATGATTTTATCTGCTTTTTTTTTTATTTGGGCCAACTTTGCTATACTAGCTTTTCTTAAAAAAAAATGGGTTTGAAAATTGTAATTGGGTCTTCAAAAAAAATCTGAAATATATAAAATGAAAAAAAATACGAAAATGGTAAAAATAAAAATAAAAAAGAAGGGTAGAATTTGAATAAAAAAAACTAAAAAAAAATACTTTGAGCTTAATTGTTAGTGTTATTTAGGATTAGTTCTTGTTTGATAGAGTTTGTTTAATTTAATGGTATGTTTTATGTTATGTTTTGTGATTAATAGGAAATAAAAAAAATGATGATGAATAAAAAAAAAAGATTAAAAATAAAAAATAAAAAATAAAAAAAATTAAAATAATAATAATAAAAATAAAATGTGTTTTAGGTTGTTGTGTTTATTTTCTTTTCTTTTCTCATTATTTACCTGACTCATAGTATGACAATGTGTTGTTTGTGCGGTTACTTATTTATTCTTGTGCTTGCCAAAAAAAAAGATCTTTTAATCAATACAATGACCAATGATGTTGATTGAATAGCGGATGCTATCTTCAATGTCATTTGGATCATGAGGGTTTATTGAGTAGCATTGTGCTAACTTGAACCTTGTGCAATAATAAATTTGTTTTCAAACAAAATCCTTTCCAAAAAATCTTTTTTTAATTAAAAACAATCAGCCTAAACTTATTTTTTAAAGAACTACGTGACTTTGAGTTCCTCATTGCACCCGAAAGTACGTAGGAGCAGAATTTCATTTCTGTCAAGTCAAAATTAAATTTTCATAATTTTATGGTTTCCTTTTTATAAATAGTTATAATGTTTTACAAAAAGGGTCAAATAAATATTTTCAAGGATTATTAAGAATTTGCACAATTAACTTAAGGTACCGTTTTAGAACGGGTGTGTTAGGGGTGCTGTGGGATTAAGTTTCCGCCCTTCCCTATCCATAACTGACTCCCAAACCCAATCTGGTTTTCAAAGATCATTTTCAAAGAAAGGTTTTCTAATTTTTTCTAAGTTAAAATAAAATTGATAGCGACTCCATTTCTATTTTCTAAAATCCTTTGAGTTGCTATTTTTCACCGCGATCACGGTAGTGACAGATGGCGACTCCACTGGGGAAACTTAGAGAATCAAGCCTGTTATTGTTAGTTGTGCAAATTGTTAATAATCTTTATTTATTTATTTTACCCCTTTCTATCCTTGTTTTTGTTTTCTTTTTTGTTTGTAAATAGATTTTATTTAATTTTTTATGTAAATATCTGATGACATTATCTTATGTATATTGTTACTTGTAAATATATTTTGCATAATTGTTGAAACCCTAGGATAGATGATTGCTGGCTGGTTGTTGTATATATGTTTTTGCAGGTTGGGTAGTTTTATTTTTTTAAAATTTTTTGTACAGGTTTGTATGCTTCCTCACACACATCACTATCACTTACCTCACACACTTTTTGGGCTCTATACCCGAATCTGTGTGAAGCCGAGGAATAGGAGGGTTCTCGACTTTTGTTATTGAGGGGCTTTATGCTCACTTGACATTTGTGGAGGCACCACTCAAATTGTTACTAATATCATGGACTAGTCATATTGAGAGGGTTTATCTCTACTTGTGATTAATTCATGAATTGAGACATTGTCTTTATAGATAAGGGCAATCTGAGGACCATGACTTTTAGAAGTTTAGATCTGTCCTGAAAATCTTGCACTGATAAATCGAACGTAATGGCTGCCAAAATTAGAGTCGTGGCCTTAAGGAAATCCAACTTTTAAGTTCCACCTAACTAGGGCACAAAGGGGGCGTACTTCTTTTTTATCTATCTCTTCTTTATGTGATTCATTCTTGCATTTTCTTCTTCTTTTTCCAAAATAAAAAATAAAAAAAATCAAAAAAAAATATCATCTTACATTTTCATTCTTAGCAAAAAAAAATTTCTTTACTTCTCAATTTCTCATATCATTCATTCATGCATTTTTTTTTTAAAAAAAAATCAGCATAAAAAAATACTTCATCTTACATTACTCATGGCTTACATTTTCATAGCATTAAAAAAAAAATATATATATATATATATATATATATATATCTTGTATTCTCATGTCATTTACTGCATTAAAAAAAGGGATACCTCATCTTGCATTGTCATAACCCTTTTAGCAAAATAAAAATAAAAATTTGTATTGGCATATCATGCATCATCCTTTGGGTTTACAACCCTATATGGGTTGCTCCATGTAGGCTGTTAGGATACATTCTCTAGAGTTACCTCGATAAGAGGTACCCTTAGGATGCACCCTTCCTTTTTCTAGCATGCTTACACATTTTTTTTTTAATTTTGTAGGGTGAGTTTGCTTAGTAAAGTGGAAAGATTAGTACTCATCAATAGCAAAGAATGGAAGAAATGTGTCATGGGTAAAACACAAGCAATGCAATTGACCTCAAGAGGAATATGAAGATTACAGTTAATGGCAGTGATCTGAGGCGTGTGAAAGACATTACTCAACAGATGATTCCTAAAGCTCGATCAAAGTTCTCGAGTAGTTATGGGCAGATCCTAGATTTATTGCACATCACAGTTGAAGAGCCTGTCTTGAGTGGCCTAGCTCAATTTTGGAACCATTCTCTGAAATGTTTTGAGTTGCCTGACCTAGATATTGCACCGACCATTGAAGAGCACGCTATCATGTTGAAACTCCTAATGAGCAAGCACGCGAATATTTATCATTATGGAGGGCATTATGTGTCAGAAGGGAAGATAGCAAATATGATAGGGGTTCAAGCAAATCAGTTATGTATGGAAAAAAGAGGAGGAACACAAGGCTTAAAGAAGAGTTACCTAGAAGCACATCTTGAGTTTCTAGCACAACAAGGAAAGTGGGATCTCTTTAGCAAAACCTTGGAGCTAACCATTTTCGGGTTACTATTATTTCCATTTACCTCAGATGTAGTAGACCAAGTAGCGATGGATGTTTTCTTCAAGTTTGGGAATCATAAAGCAAATCCAATTCCTGCTATTCTCGCCGATACTTTCTTAACCATGGAAATTTGCCACAAAAAAAAGGCGAGGGATGATTTGATGTTGTACACATATGTTGTATGTTTGGATCATGACACACATAGATGTGCACAATCACCTGGGCCTTTTACCTGACCCGTTGAGGAATTTTGGTTGCATACCAGTGAAATAACAAAAAGCTCATGAATGGAAAAATGAGTTCGAGAATATGGGATCAGATTCATTCAAATGGTATATGCTCGTGGTATCATGGAGAAGAGATAGTTTTCAGCTGTGGTGACTTTCCTAATGTTCCTTTGATGAGCCCTAGAGGTGGTGTATCATACGTGTCAATCCTCGTGCTTAGACAACTCCGATGGACTCAATATGTGCCCAACGAAAAGTAACTTGAAGGGTTCAGCTTCTTATACCAGCAAGATGGAAGCACTACTAAGCAAGAAAAAGATATTAGAGATGCTTGGAAGAATATCATTTGGCAGAAACAAAGGAATTAGGGAAGCATGTGGTGGTTTGTACCCCTGAATACTTGCAATGGAGAGAGGTAAGAAGGGTACAGAATAGTATCCCTCAGACACTTTCAGATGATAAATGTTATCCTCAAATCATACCTCAAATGGCCACCGAGATGGAAATACTAAAAGCACAAATGAAAGTCTTGGAACAAGGAAAGGAAGCCGCTGAGTTAAAAGTAGTCATCCACCAGAGTCGATGCCAGAAGCTAGCTGATAAAGTTGAATATTTAAAAGATGCGCGTGCAGATATTGCTGAGACCCCAAGCCGAGTAAAAAGAGCAAGGAAAGGAAAGGAGATAGAATTTGAAAAGACCACAACATAAGTTCACGAATTACGAGCAAAGATAAGCGCTCAGGAAGAGACAATGGCATTGGTTTTGTAAGAGAAAGGAAAGTTGGAGGCGAATGCTAGGGTAAAAGATCATAGAATGCAAGCCTTACAAGAAGCTCTGATTGATGCAAAGTACCGCTCTGACCATGGACGAGCATTAGCTACTAAATATCACGATGCACTCGTGGAAGCAAACTGAAAGAATGAGCATTTGAAGCTGAAAATTCAAGAGTTGGGGTGAGACCATGAGCAGTGCAGACTCGAAGCCCAAAGACTAGTGAGGCAAAAATAAGAATAGGCAGAAGTGTGGCAATCAGTAGCACAAGATCAAAGGGCTGAAAAAGAAGAATGGAATAAGAAATTTGAAGACGTGTCTGATAGCTTACAATATCATACCACACAACTGATTACTCATTTCGAAGAAGCAGACATTCAAGTTCATATAAACCCCTGGCTACGATTACCATCAAAGATCGCTGATTTTATGAAGTATTATCGAGGTCTTGCTAAGGGTTTTAGAAAAAAAGCAAATGAAGTTGTTAATGTAATGTTGTTTATGTTACCTTTTGAGGAGTCTGAGACATTGTACTAATTGAAATTTGAAATGAATATGAATGACTAATTGCAGTGTTTTGTTTCAAACATTGATTTTACTATTTTTCACCTAGACATTATTCATTGAGGGGTGAATGCCCTCTTGAATAGGTTGTCAATCATGCTCTCGACCTGAGACATTTCGTCCTTTAGTGAAAGTATAGAAAACCTAATATTCAGTGAAAGAATAATTGCATTGCCTGTGAATATCCAAGAAGATAGCACCCATTGAGGAGACAATACTCCCTTGGGATCGCTGTCAACCATATTCTTGCCTAAGGGATGATGAACTCGAAGTGCAGAATTTGGGATCCTGCATTGCTATTGAATATCCATGCAAGTCTTTCCACAATCACCAAGCATCCTCACAATAGCGCTAACTTTTTCTTTCCTTTTTCTTTATTTAATGTTGTTTTGTTTTAATAAATCAATTTGATTCAAGAATCATTGCACAGCCTAGGAAAGAAGAGACCAATCAAACCCAAGTTCACAATACCAGATCTCAGACCAGAATGGCTGCTAATAATCCTGAGGCAGGGAGAAACTTGAGCAGAGAAGTCGATGAAATGACAAGGAGGATAAATGAGATGTCAGAGGTCCAAGTAAGGTTGGAAGCAATACTGCAAGATGTGAGGGAGTCTCTTCACTTAATCAGCGGAAATAGATGTACAAATGGGGTTGAAGCATATGTAAATGTGCCATCAATGACTACCCCGACATTCTCGACTATAACCTCAGGCATCACTGTGGGGATCCATGAACAACCACATCAAACGACATCGATTGTCATGCCTATTGGGGAGGGGTATCGCACTTTGGAAGGTACTCATAATGAAGTTCCTGGTTATGCTGGCCCTACCTGGGAACAACCTCATGTGTCCATTACAGGGCAGGCAATAATACCTCATTCTGGGAATAGCCACGTCATGACCGAGAAAGATAAGATGAAGAAAGAGTGGATGGAGAAAATGAAGGAACAGATCAAGGCAATCAAGGGCCCCAGTGCTTATGGACCTCTGAGAATAGAAGAACTGTGTCCTACCACAGATGTCGTAATCCCTAAAGACTTCAAGATTCCAGATTTTGCCAAGTACGATGGAAGTAGCAACCCTCGATTTCATTTGATCAGTTATGGAACCAAGATGGCTGTTTGGTCCAGGGATGATAAGTTAGCTTCTTCCACGATAGTCTTACAAGCCCTGCTTTAGAGTGGTATCTTCAATTAAACTACTCTAAGATTTCTCATTGGATGGAATTGGTTGACCTATTCATGGACCAATACAAATTTAATCTGGACACAACTCCGACCCGGGAACAATTGAGCTCGATGCAGAAAGGAAATGATGAATCTTTCAGACAATATGCACAGAGGTGGAGAGCCTTGGCAGCTCAAGTTCAGCCCCCATTAACACTATCCGAGATGTGTTCATATTTCCTGGGAACCTTGGGAAATCCTTTTATCGGGGCAATGACAGGGGCAGCCTATAAGGATTTTGCAGACTTGATAATGGCGGGAGAAAGGATAGAGATTTTGGCCAAAGCTGGGAAGTTGCCGGTTAGCAATACAGAGAATACTGCCTTTAAGAAAGGATTCCAGCCGAAAAAGAAGGAACCCAAGGTGAATTATGTCCAACGCAAGCAAACCTTCAGACCTTGATATTCCCCACAAAACTCAAGCCGCCAACTACCATATAACCTTAACCCTCACCTTCCATACCAAACACCTACACTTCCTTATTACCCGCCCCACCAAGTTATGCCTACCACAAACATTACCCCAATTCCGTAATTCTAAATCAATAATGTTCCCACACCACAACCATATATACCAACCCGCTCAACCTATACCTGATATCCACCTGTACCTCCACAAACTTACCCAAATCACCCACAACCTCGGCCAAACATCCAGAATCAAGGTCGCTTTCGTCCCCAAAACCTACCCCCTTTCCCAAGACTGTCCATTTCAAATGCGGACCTATTCCAAAGGCTGTTCGATGCCCACCTTATTTTGGGAAATCCTGTACGTCCCTTAGAACCACCGTTCCCAGCGTGGTATAACCTGAATTTGACTTGCAAATACCACATGGATATCCCAGGACATTTAATTGAAGATTGTGAGGCTTTCAAGACTGCAGTAAGGAAGCTTATTGCTTATGGGAAGCTTGACATTCAAGAAAAGGCTGGACCCAGTATCGTCAACAACCCAATCCCTAATCATGGTGGAAGGAATGAGGCGAATGTCGTGGAGATGGAAAGACCTTCAATAAAAGAGGTCATGAGCCTGCATACGCCGATGACTCGAATATTTGAGGGACTAAAGATAGCAGGTTATGTTATCACTGCACTAGTTTCATCAGTGAAAGAAGAGGAGAGGCTTGATGAAGAGTCCAGGTGCGTTTACCATTGTGGGGAAACAGGACACGATATTGAGAACTGTTGGGACTTTAAGGTTCGAGTCCAGAGATTGCTCACATTGGGAGTAATACAAGCAAGGTCAGGGGTAGCTTCCTCTGAAGAGGTCAATATGATTGAATGATTTGTACTTAAGGTGCCACCTCTCAACCAAGCTTCGGCGCCAGGGAAAGTAGTATTGACAATCAAGAATCCAACACTATTTGCTTGTAATGACACCCGCGCAGTGCCCTGGAGTTATGAAACAAGGGTAGAGATAAAGGGAGTCAGGGAAGGGACTTCGAATGCCCGAGTTACAGAAGTACATCAGGAGGAAGGGCCAGTGACTAACATAGTCGAGGTAGGAGGAATTACAAGGAGTGGGCGATGCTATAGCCCAGGAGAAATAGAAAAGGGAAAAATTATCAAAGAAGTAAGTAGGGAAGAAACATCAAAAGAAGAAGAGAAGAGGAAGAAGAGTTCTTGAAGATAATGAAGCAAGGCGAATATGATGTGGTGGAATAGTTAAAGAAGACTCCAGCCAAAATATCTCTTTTGTCACTCGTCTTGACCTCTGAGATACACTAGAAGGTATTACTGAGAATTCTGAACGAGACCTATGTTAAGCCTGATGTTAC
This sequence comes from Ormosia semicastrata, assembly GCA_029884595.1. Lineage (NCBI taxonomy): Eukaryota > Viridiplantae > Streptophyta > Magnoliopsida > Fabales > Fabaceae > Ormosia > Ormosia semicastrata. Next base: position 7,747,669 of record JAQQTO010000045.1, read on the forward strand.
CCCCGAAAGTATTGTCAATATGGTGGACCCAGTGAAACGTGTTAACATGATCACTTTTACTGATGAAGAGATCATCTCTCGGTTTGAGAAAAATCCATGAGCTTTGCATATAACCCTCAAATGCAAAGGGTATATAGTTGCAAAGGTTTTGATAGGCGGGGAGTCTGCATTGAACATCCTACCTATGTCAACTTTGACCTCGTTATCAATAAGTGAGGATGAATTGTCACCCCGAGAAATGGTGGTACGGGCCTTTGATGGAAATAAGAGAGGCATCTTGGGAGAGATGATGTTACCGCTGGAGATTGGTCCAAGTAACTTTCAAGTATTGTTCCAAGTTATGAATATTGGGCCTGGTTACACAATGCTCTTGGGGAGACTATGGATACATGCTGCTGGTGCTATTCCTTCTACCCTGCATCAGAGTGTTAAATACATTGAAAATGGGTCAATCATTACCATACATGGAGAGGAAGAGATTATGTTGTCAAAACCAGTTTCAGTGCCATATGTGGAGAGTGCAGAGAAAGATGAAGAGAATTTGTGGCATAGTTTTGAAATAGTTGAGACTGGAGTTGGTAAGGATGAATCTCCGACGCAAAGTATGGATCAAGTGGTGGCCCGGATTATGGCAAGTAGTGGTTACGAGGAAGGAAAAGGCTTGGGCTCACAATTATAAGGTACTCGGTCACCGGTGTCCTTCCAGGAAAAGTGGGACAAGTTTGGGTTAGGGTATGAAGCATCCCTGGAAGAAAGAATAAGGAGTATGACTCTCGGAAAGAAAAATGATAAGGGCAAGATGAAGCATATTCCCCACCTGAGGGAAACATTCCCAACACCAGTCGAGGTAATCATGTTTGGAGAAGTCATTCGCTCCCAATGCCATCCCATTATTAATACGTTGCATGAAGAAGGCCCAGAAGAGAGCAAGGCAATCCGTCCCTCTGCTGACGAGGAGCCACTGAAGAACTGGTAGTCCGAACCAATGATTGATGTGTTTGTTTCCAAGTAATTGTCTGGTCATATTGTACTAAGTTGATATTTAAGATTGACTATGTTTTGAGCTTATGTTTGTGCTGTTTGAGACATTAACTTAATGAATTTACATGATTATTCAACATTCCTCATCGTTGCACTTTGACTTGTCTATTTGCATTTATCAATTTTCCTTTTTGTATAATATTTTATTCTTTCTTTATCATTCCTACTCTATTTTGCTTTTCCAACTCCACACAAATTACTTTCCAAGGATCTGAGTCTCGTAGAAAGTTTGTCTCATGAAAGGGACCTTGAAAACTCATCAATTGATTCCCACGCGATGTTTGAGGAAGAAGATCCTGGATCAGATGAGGAAGGAGAAGTTATTGAAAATTTTGAAAAATTACTGGAGTATTTAGAGAAGGGATTTGACTTGAATGGCGAAGAAGTAGAGGTGATTAACATGGGGACAAAGGAAGAGAAAAAGGAGTTGAAAATGGTGAAAAATCCCAAATGTGAAGAAATGATTGCACTCTTCAAAGAATATGTGGACGTCTTTGCTTGGTCTTATCGGGATATGCCTGGATTAGATCCAGAGATAGTATCTCATAAAATCCCACTACATCCAGATGTTGAGGCAAAGAAGCAGAAGTTAAGGAGGATGCATCCTGATATGTCCCTGAAGATTAAGGAAGAGGTGACTAAGTAACTAGAAGTAGGATTTATAGAAGTGTCAAGACACCCAGAGTGGGTAGCCAATATTGTGCCTGTGCCTAAGAAGGATGGAAAAGTCCGAATGTGTGTGGACTACAGGGATCTGAATAAGGCCAGTCCGAAGGATAATTTCCCACTCCCTCATATCAATGTTTTGGTTGATAACACTGCTAGGAATCACAAGTTTTCATTCATGGATGGATACTCGGGGTACAATCAAATACCCATGGATATCAATGCCAAGGAAAAAACCACTTTCATCACTTCTTGGGGGATATTTTGCTACACAGTGATGTCATTTGGATTATAGAATACTGGGGCTACTTACCAACGCGCTATGGTTGCATTGTTCTATGACATGATGCACAAGGAGATTAAGGTGTACGTGGATAATATAGTTGCCAAGTCTAGAGAAGGAGAAAGTCATGTGGCAGTTTTGCGTAAGCTGTTTGAAAGACTCAGAAAGTACAAGCTGAGGTTGAACCCTGCTAAATGTGTTTTTGGAGCATCCACTGGAAAGCTACTCGAGTTCATTGTTAGTAGAGAAAGAATAAAGGTGGATCCAGATAAAGTGAAAGCAATACAGGAGATGTCTGCTCCTAAAACAGAGCGTGAAGTGAGAAGTTTTCTCGGGAGACTAAACTACATTGCTAGATTCATTGCCAACTTGACCAGCACTTATGAGCCTATATTCAAGCTGTTGAAGAAACACCAGCCGGGAAAATGGGATGAGGAATGTCAAGAAGCTTTTGACAAGATAAAGGCATATCTAGTGAATCCTCCTGTTTTGGTACCACCTACATCTGGTCGACCTCTAATATTGTACTTAACCGTACTGCCAATCTCAATGGGAGCAATGTTGGGGCAACATGATGAATCAGAGAAAAAGGAGCAGGCAATTTATTATCTGAGTAAGAAATTTAATGACTGTGAAGCCCGTACATGGCTATTGAGAAGACTTGTTGTGCTCTAGTATAGACCTCAAAACAGTTAAGGCAATACATGCTGTATTACACCACTTGGTTGTTCTCCCGAATGGACCCCCTGAAGTATATATTTGAAAGCCCTCATGTTTCATTAAGGGTTTCAAAATGGCAAGTGATACTATCAGAATTCGACATCAAGTACATAACTCGAAAATCTGTCAAAGGAAGTGCAATTGTTCATCATTTAGCTGAAAACCCTCTTGAGGGTGGACAACTAGTAACATCCGAGTTCCCTGATAGAGAAATATTGATAGTAGAAGGAGAAGAAGAAGGTGAGGATGAGTCCATTTGGAAAATGTATTTTGATGGAGCAGTCAACATGCAGGGTAGTGGCATAGGAGTCGTGATTATTTCACCAACTGGGAAGCAATACCCAGTCACTATCAAGCTTAATTTTGAATGCACCAATAATGTTACGGAGTATAAGGCCTGTGCTAATGGTTTACAGGTTGCAATTGACTTAGGGATCAAGCAGCTAAAGGTATTTGGAGATTCAGCACTCATTATTTATCAGGTGAATGGTGAATGGCAAACCAAAGACCCAAAGTTGGTGCCTTATCAAAAGTATTTGACCAGGATGATTGAGAAATTTGAGGAGGTGACCTTCTCTCATTTGACTCGAGACAAGAATCAGTTGGCAGATGCCTTGGCCACTTTGGCTGTAATAACCAAGTTGGATATTCACATGTTCAACCCATCCAAGTAAAGACGCACAGTGAGCATGCGTATTGTGCTAATGTGGAAGATGAGCCAGATGGTAAACATTGGTATCATGATATCAAGTAGTATATTCAACACAGAGAATACCCAACTAGGGCAAATGAGGTGAACAAGAAGACTATCTGTTGGCTGGCAATGGCCTTTTTCTTGAATGGAGAGGTTTTGTACAAGAGAAGTCATGATGGCACTTTGCTTAAATGCATGGATGCTCGTGAAGCTCGCATAATCATGTCTGAAGTCTATGAAAGGATTTATGGAACTCATGCTAATGGTCATATGATGGCACGAAAAATTCTAAGGAGTGGCTATTATTGGTCCACCATGGAAACAGACTGCATAGAATATGTACGAAAGTGTAGAAATGCCAGATATATGTAGATTGAGTAAATGCACCTCAACTTCCCTTGCACAATTTGGTATCTCCATAGCCTTTCTCAATGTGGGGAATAGATGTCATTGGACCCATTAATCCTAAAGCTTCCAATGGTCATCGCTTCATTTTGGTGGCGATTGACTATTTCACCAAGTGGGTAGAAGCTTCCTCGTATGCCAATATCACTCAAAAGGTGTTTTTGAGATTCCTCAAAAGGGATATTGTCTGCAGATATGGAATTTCAGAAAAGATAATCACAGATAATGCTACCAACCTCAATGGTGTTGAGATTCAGAAGTTTTGTGAAAATTTTAGAATTAGGCATCATAATTCAACTCCTTACAGGCCTCAAATGAATGGTGCAGTTGAGGCAGCTAATAAGAATGTCAAGAAGATTATTTGCTTAGATGGTAGTGAACTACAAAGATTGGCATGAAATGTTACCTTATGCTTTGCACGCGTATCGTACCAATATACGATCAAGCACTGGGGCAATACCTTTCTCTTTGGTGTATAGGATGGAGGTTGTCTCTCCTATAGAAATTGAGATTCTTTCTCTAAGAGTTTTAATGGAAGCAGAGTTGGAAGAATCTGAATAGGTAAAGACTCGATATGAGCAGTTGAATATGATAGAAGAGAAAAAATTGGCAGCTATTTGTCATAGACAATTGTATCAAAGCAGAATGGCCAGAGCCTTTAACAAGAAAGTTCATCCCAGAGAGTTCTGTTCAGGAGATTTAGTTTTGAAGAAAATTCTTCCTAATCAAGAGGATGCCAGAGGAAAATTGTAACACCCTCCTTAGGGCATCACATTTCCGACTCCCGACTCATAATCTGAAAAGAAGTTCGCACATGGAGTAGCACATGGCATAGGTCATCAATTTGACTTGTATGGATATTATGGATGGTTCAAGAACCATATAGATCACTCCTCTAAGCTGCTGCAAACCGTGGGACTCCTTGGGGTTTTAGGGACATTAATTTGTTTTAATTCAAGTCTAATTACTTGCTAATCAAATCACTAGTTAATTAGGTTTAGTTTCCTAACCAATCTTAATTAATTATCCAATTACATAATTGATTAATTAGACATATAATTGTATATATTATATCCTCTAATTAAAATTAGGATATCTAATTAAGAATTAAATTATAACAATTTAACATTTAATTTAATTTACTTAGCTTGTTAATTAGGCCATTAGATTAACCAAATTAGGATTAATTAGTGACTAATCAAATTAAAGCTACTATTGTTGACTTCATCTTTTTTTTTTTGGCCTAAAAAGGCTACTCAAAATTGTCTCCTCCTTCCTATGCATTCTCCAAAACCGTCCCCCCTCTTCCTAATGCATTCATGAAGTTGTCATCATTATTAGTCACCATCTAGAGCATTTCTAGCCATTGATTAATTCAATGGTTAGGATTTAGGTAGACTTTTGATTTAGAAGACTTAATCTAGGCCATTAGATCTTTTTCCTTTAAATTCTAACCATTAGATGTGTCTCCAAAATGAAGGGTCAAGATTACTCCTTCTTACTTTTAATCCAATGGTCATAATTAGTCTTTGCTACTTTTTAAGACCAAATCTCCACTCTTAATTAATTCTTCATCCAATGGTCATAAATGATCTTTTTCACTTTTTAAGACTAAATCTTCACCCTTGATTTAATCTAAATCCAATGGTCATTAATGATTCATCTCCACCATTGATTAAATCTACATCCAAGGGTTGATAATGGTCATAACCATTTATAAGACTAAATCTCTACCCTTGATTTAATTTTCATCTAACGGTTATAATTGATCCTATTTACTTTTAATATCAAATCTCCACCATTAATTAAATCAATGGTGGATATCCAAACCACCAATGTTGACTTAAGCAATATAATTTCTATTTTTATCTACTAAAAACCCCACAAAAGAATATATTTACTGTATTTTTAATGCAAACACAATACAAGAAAATTTTTAAAACTATTTTCAGATTCAGGTTTAGTAAGATCCCCTATTTCCGTCTAAACAGTACAAATTTTTCTATGCGTAGAAAAATTTTCACTTTGCGGGACCCACCTGGGCCCACGTAAGGTCATCTGGGCCCACCTAGGACCACCTGGGCCCACATACAGTAAAAAAATTCATAATCATCCACAAAAATCACAAATATTAGAAAACGTATGAAAATCAAGTCAGATTGTTAAAAATAATTAATAGTCAAGAGAAATAAATACAGAAATTTTTCCCGGCCCGAAAATTATTATTTTTCTGACACGGAGTAAATCACTCAAAACGATCAAATATGCTGACGGAATAATCAAAATAATTTTACAGTACACAGAGATCACTAAACAGTAAAATTCTGTTAACTGTCAAAATTACTGTTTAAGAGATACAAAATTTGGGGTGTTACAAAAATGGGCTCCGAGTTATGAAGGCCCATACATTGTCAAGCAGACATTTTCAGGGGGAGCATTAATTTTACAGAATATGGATGGAGAAAAATTACTAAGGCCCGTAAACACTGACGTTGTCAAGAGATTTTATGCCTAAGAAAAAACTCGTTAGGTTGAAAACCCGAAAGGGCGACCTAGGCAAAACTTAGAGCAATCAAAAATTGAAAATAAAATGGAAAAAGACCTGTTAGGCTGAAAACCCGAAAGGGCGGTCTAAACAAAAGTTAGGGTAAATAAATAGACAAAATCTCAAAGAAAGTTAGCTTGAAACTTGAAAGGTTCACCAAACTGGGGCAATTTTGATTTACGTTTGATTGACTACACTGGGGCAAATTTTGGTTGCTTTCGATTGATCATACTGGAGCAAATTCTCTGGAGGTTTAAAGGAGAATTGGTGTTGAAGGAAGTAGCAACACAGATAGTGATTGAGTTACTAAGCCGTTGCAGGGAATCAATTGAATGAGGAACAAGGAACCAACACTGGGGCAAATTTCTCTTATCCTTTGTAATTTTCTTTTGTTTCTAGGCTTTCATCTTTCAAGTATGTATCTTGCTAAAAGTTCATGTACGGTCAGATTACCAAAGTAATAAAAAGAAGTTTGTTCATTCAACGAATTTCTATCCATTCATGAATGCATGCATACTCATTAAGTTATGTCTCAAATAGGATAAATTTATGATCAACAATTTGATTTGACAATTCTACAACAATCCTTCAATGATTGATCTGGGTTAAAAGATCTTAATAGCCCAAAGTACAGATTGCAATGTAGTATTTGATTTCGTTGCCAAGGAGAAAAGGGGAATCAAGAAAAATATATAAAAAAAAGGATAAAGAAGAAGAAAGAGAGGAAAGGTCGAGGTTATCAAGTCCAACGAGCAAAAGCATGTGAACAAGGGTTTTGATTGGTCAAAGCTTTCCAAAGTCGTCATTGGTTCAAATAATTTTTAATAAATAATTTAAAAAAAAGAAAAAAAGAATAAATAAATAAATAAACAAAAAAAGAAGAAAAAGAAAAAAAGGAAAAAGGAAAAAAAAAAAGAGAAAAGAAAAAAAAAAGGAGATGCCTTGCCTTTTTTTAAATCTATGATTTTCGGGAGCACAGTAGCCCGCCTGTCTTTTAAATTTCGGGATTCAGTTTCCCATTGTCTTTTTAATTTCTGTTGAGTGCATCGGCTCCATGTATTTTAATTTCTGTCATTTCTGTTGAGCACATCGGCTCCTTGCATTTTATTTTCTTTTGAGCGCATCGACTCCATGCATTTTAATTTCTGTCAATTCTTTTGAGCGCATTGGCTCCTTGCATTTTAATTTCTTTTGAGCGCATCGACTCCATGCATTTTAATTTCTGTCAATTCTTTTGAGCGCGTCGGCTCCATGCATTTTAATTTCTGTTAATTCTTTTGAGCGCATCGGCTCCATGCAATTTAATTTCTGTTGAGCGCATCGGCTCCAAACATTTTAATTTCTGTCAATTCTTTTGAGCGCATCGGCTCCATGCATTTTAATTTCCTGTCTTTTTCTTTTGAGTGCATCGGCTTCTTACATTTTAATTTCTGTTGAGTGCATCGGTTCCATAGATTTTAATTTCTGTTAAGTGCATCAGCTCCTTGCATTTTAATTTTTGTCAATTCTTTTGAGCGCGTCGGCTCCATGCATTTTAATTTCTCTTAATTCTTTCGAGCGCATCGGCTCCATGCAGTTTAATTTCTGTTGAGCGCATCGGCTCCATGCATTTTATTTCGTCAATTCTTTAAGCGCATCGACTCCATGCATATTAATTTCTATCAATTCTTTTGAGCGCATCGACTCCTTGCATTTTAATTTCTTTTGAGCGCATCGGCTCCATGCATTTTAATTTCTATCAATTCTTTTGAGCGCGTCGGCTCCATGCATTTTAATTTCCTGTTTTTCTTTTGAGCGCATCGGCTCCATGCGATTTAATTACATTAGCGCATCACTCCATGCATTTTAATTTTTGTTCAATTCTTTTGAGCGCATCGGCTCCATGCATTTTAATTTCCTGTCTTTTTCTTTTGAGCGCATCAGCTCCTTGCATTTTAATTTCTGTCAATTCTTTTGAGCGCTTCGGCTCCATGCATTTTAATTTTTGTTAATTCTTTTGAGCGCATCGGCTCCATCCAGTTTAATTTCTGTTGAGTGCATCGGCTCCATGCATTTTAATTTTTGTCAATTCTTTTGAGCGCATCCGCTCTATGCATTTTGATTTCCTGTCTTTTTCTTTTGAGCGCATCGGCTCCTTGCATTTTAATTTCTGTTGAGCGCATCGGCTCCATGCATTTTAATTTCTGTTGAGCGCATCGGATCCTTGTATTTTAATTTCTATCAATTCTTTTGAGCGCATTGATGCTTCGCATGTTATTTCTCGCATTTGTTTTACATCTTATGCATCGCCGGATAAAATTGAAATTCATGTCTTTACTCATTTCTTACGACGATAATAAGAAGACCACAATTTTCTTATTATCTAATAAGAAACAAGTAAAGAGGGACAATGTAAACACTCAATTTTGACCAGACTTTCAAAAAGAAATTTATTAATTAATTAAAAAGAATTTATTAATTATATAACAAAAACAAACAAACAAACAAACAAAACAAAAAAAAAAAATGAAAGGGGCGATGCATTAAATGTGTCGTGTCTCGCACACGTAAAAGAAAAAATGATGAAAGAACAATGCATTAAATGCATCATGTCTGCACAAGCAAAAGAAGAAAAGGATGAAAGGATAGAGGAAAAAGTTCTGCGAGAGGGAAAAAGTGAGGGGCTCAATGCAAAAAAAAAAATGGTTTACGTGAAAGAAAAAAAAGAAAAATGTCAGCTGCAAATGTAAAAAAGGGGGACTTGGACGCAGGAATGATAAAAGGAGGAAGCTAAGTATTTAGCAGAAAGGGAATTTTGGTGTTTTGGGGGGAAAGGACTGAGAAATTGAAGATTTTGGTTCAGAGAGTAATCTTCTTCTCCAACTCTCTAACATCCTCACATTCACCCGTATCACCTTCACCGTCTCCTCCCATCCACCAAACCTGAGCTCCACCACCATTCCACCTTCACCATTTTTTTCTCCCAATCGTGACCAGCTGCACCACTAGATCCTCACCACCACCTTCCCTCCAAACACCTAGCCACAACCTCTAAACACCACACCTCCCATGTACACATCCACACGTCCAAGCTTCATAACCCATTCTTCCAAACCACTTCCAACCGAAACCACCTCTCCCTGCTACCCCACACGTGATTAATAGCAAGCCAATCTTTCTTTCCATCGACTCCATTCACGTTTGCACCTATCCTCCTCCACTCATCAAACATCATCACCTCCTCTCGCAAACCATGTAACTATCTTTAAACCCCTCACACTCAACAACCACCTTGCTACGCAAGAAAGGCTCCCAACCATGAGCAACTCATCCACCGTGAACCCATGCACCATACCCAAACATAAACCACCTCAACACCCATACGTAAACCCATCTTCCTTTTACCACCTTCATCTTCAACTACCCATATTCATCCCCTTCCAACCGAAACCATCAACCCAAAACCATCCATCCCTCCATAACTCCTAACCTCTCCCTTGTCACCCACAAAACCGTGACCACCTTCAACCTTGCAACCATTATCACAAAACCCAGTTAACTCACATCCATAACAAACACCCACAACCTAAAAACCCCTCACCCTCACTCATCATTTTCATGACTCACCTCCTCTACAAACCACGCCACCCTTCATCTCCACCATTAACCCCAACCACCTCCATTTTCATATTCATTTTCAAACCATACCCATGTAAACAACCTCCCTCACCATCCATCTCAAACCGTAGCCATCCATGCAACCAAGACCACCTCCCTCATCATCTCCATCTTCATCAACCGAGTTGACTCACCCATACCACCCTTCCTCCATAAATCTTCATCATTCACATATCCAACCACCATCACAAACAAACCGAGACCTCTTCGCCATAAGCCTCAACACCCTTCACCAATACCCATTCCACTCTCCAACCTCACCCAAGCTTCATAGTCACCACCATACAATCGTGACCCTCCATGGATCCATCACCCACACCGTAACCCAAACTGTGGACCACCCAACCACCACCACCACCTGCGTTTGCTTCCACGAACCAGGACCTGCAACACCGTAACCAAGCCGTGAACCACCCAACCATCGCCCTCTATTCAACTCAGCGGATCCGTGAAACAGAGCAGCAATCGCACGTTGCACCCAAGCCAACGCACCAGATCCGCGCAATCTCTCCCAGCTGAATTGCACCACGAATGGAGATTCCACGGCAACCGGGTTGCTGCCACCTTGTCATCGCGCCACCACCGTGGGCAGATCCGGATCTGTTGCGCCTCCATCCCTGTAACTCAGAGTTGCGCTTGCATCGAACCAGCAGCCACCGTGCTGCTCTCCTGCACCGTCCGAACCGCTCAAACCGCCCGTACACACCAGCTAACCGCCGCCTGAGTCGCGTACCTCTGCCCACCGCAAAACGTCGTGCACGGTGTCACCCCGAGGTTCCTGCTATGCTCCGTGTTCTCCCTGTGTTGATTCTCTGTTTCTTAGTTTCCTTTTAAATCCTCTTTCATTCAATTTTTTCTTATTCTGTTGTTCTGTGCTCCTTTTTTTATGATTTTATCTGCCTTTTTTTTTTTAATTTGGGCTAACTTTGCTATACTAGCTTTTCTAAAAAAAATGGGTTTGAAAATTGTAATTAGGTCTTCAAAAAAAAATCCGAAATATATAAAATGAAAAAAAATACAAAAATGGTAGAAAAAAAAAAGAAGGGTAGAATTTGAATAAAAAAAAACTAAAAAAAAATACTTTGAGCTTAATTGTTAGTGTTATTTAGGATTAGTTTTTATTTAATAGAGTTTGTTTAATTTAATGGTATGTTTTATGTTATGTTTTGTGATTAATAGGAAATAAAAAAATGATGATGAATAAAAAAAATATTAAAAATAAAAAATAAAAAATAAAAAAATGTTTAAAATAATAATAATAATAATAAAATGTGTTTTAGGTTGTTGTGTTTTTTTTTTTTCTTTTCTCATTATTTACCTGACTCATAGTATAACAATATGTTATTTGTGCGGTTACTTATTTATTCTTGTGCTTGCCAAAAAAAAAAGATCTTTTAATCAATGCAATAACCAATAATGTTGATTGAATAGCGGATGTTATTTTCAATGTCATTTGGATCATGAAGGTTTATTGAGTAGCTTTGTGCTAACTTGAACCTTGTGCAATAATGAATTTGTTTTCAAACAAAATCCTTTCCAAAAAATCTTTTTTTAATTAAAAACAATCAGCCTAAACTTATTTTTTAAAGAACTACGTGACTTTGAGTTCCTCATTGCACCCGAGGGTACGTAGGAGCAAAATTTCATTTCTGTCAAGTCAAAATTAAATTTTCATAATTTTGTGGTTTCCTTTTTATAAATAGTTACAATGTTTTGAAAAAATTGTAAAATAAATATTTTCAAGGATTGTTAAGAATTTGCACAACTAACTTAAGGTACCGTTTTAGAACGGGTGTGTTAGAGGTGCTGTGGGATTAAGTTTCCGCCCTTCCCTATCCATAACCGACTCCCGAACCCAATCTAGTTTTCAAAGATCATTTTCAAAGAAAGGTTTTCCAATTTTTCTTAAGTTAAAATAAAATTGGTGGAGACTCCATTTCTATTTTCTAAAATCCTTTGAGTTGCTTTTTTTCGCCGCGATCACGGTCGCGACAGTCATCTATATAGACTTCAAGCATCTTCCCCACTTGATCTTCAAAGACCCTGTTCATCATCCTTGCATTCTTCAGACCAAAGGGCATGACCTTGTAGCAGTAGCTCGCCCTATCAGTAATAAAGGCGGTCTTGTCTTCATCTCTGGCGTACATGGGAATCTGATTATACCCAGAATATGCATCTATAAATGAGAGCCATCTGAAGCCCAAGGAGCTATCCATTAGCTTATCCACATTGGGAAGTGGGTATGGGTCTTTTGGATAGGCTTTATTCAAATCCATATAATCTACGCACATTCTCCACTTCCCATTGGATTTCTTTACCAGGACCACATTGGAAAGCCATATGGTACAGGATATTTCTTTGATAAAGTTGTCACTTAGTAGCTCCTTGACCTATTCTTCAATGACTTGCTGCCTCTCGGATCTGACCTTTCTTTTCTTTAAAGCAACTGGCTTGGCGCCCTCTTTGATTGACAAGTGGTGGCAGATGAAAGTGGGGTCAAGTCTAAGCATGTCGGACGCCGTCCATGCGAAAAGGTCTCTATTTTTTAACAAGAGCTCTGACAGTTGTTGTTTTTCTTCTTCATCCAGACGTGCTCCTTGGTAACCTGTTCTGGGTTGGCTCCAAGTTGGAGAGGTTGCAATTCACCTTCTGGCTGGGGTCGAGTACCCCGAATTTCTTCTTTGATGTCAAGTTCGGTCATCAGTATATTGACCTGGTCAAGGACTGGGCCAGGAGTTGCAGATCTCTCCTTCTGGGTGCTCTACAAATTTTTAAGCTTTTGTTGTAGCATTTTCTGGCAGTAACTTGATCACCTTTGATAATGATGACGTCATTGTTCTTATTGAGGAACTTCATCACGAGGTGGATGGTGGACACCACGACGCTGAGTGCATTAAAAGAAGGGCGACCCAGGATGATATTATAAGCCGAAGGGTAGTCCATAATCAAGAACTTTACCTTGACCGTCTTGAAAAGTTTAGACGATTCGATGGTCAAGTGGGTTTCGTAGTGGCCGACCGGGGTGATTTTTTAGCCCGTGAAACCCGTCAATTCTCCAACATGAGGAGTTAAGTCTGATTGCGGAAGTTCTAACTTCTGATAGAGATCTAGAAACATAATGTTTGATGAACTCCCTTGTTCGACAAAAATTTAGCGGACTTCGGTATTGGCTATTATCCCCGAGATGACAAGTGGATCGTCGTGATCCAGGATAATTCCGCCGTAGTCCTCATCCGAGAAAGTAATAGGAGGCGTCTTTTTGCTTTCTACTTGTGTCCTGGGTTTTGAGTGGACTACACTAAACACAACCATTCTAAGAGCTTTCTTCCGAGCTCTATTTGAAGACCCTCCTCTGGCAAAGCCACTGGCGATAGTATGAATTGTCCTATAGGGCTCAGAGCGATGGTCATCGTTATCATCAGGGGGAGCATCCCTATTCCTATCCTGTCGATTGTTATTATCTCGGTGAGGTGGAGTCTGGGATCTTCCCCTGGGACTTCTTGTCCTTCTTCTATGCTGAGGAGATAGGCTCCGACGTGGACTGCGTCTGTCATTTCTGCGTCTATTACCCCCTCATTATTTTGGACACGAATGATATACTACTGTAAGCATTCGGCCTTGATGAAGAATTCAATGGCATCACATAATTGATAGTAGTCCTCTGTATCATGGTCGTAGCCTTTATGCCATGTGCAATGCTTGGAATGATCCTTTTATTTGTACTTCTTGATAGGAGGTGGTCTCCGGATATTCTAAAACTCCATATGTATTACTTCCCTCAGGATCGTTTCCCGAGGTGTGTTCAGGGGAGTATAGTCAAAATAATTTCTCAGGGGTGGACTACCTTTAGGAGGTCGGGCCCTTGAGCAATTCTCGTTAGACTTCTTGTGGGAAGGCTCACCTTTGTCCTACCTCCTATGGTCTTCTGTTGCTTCCTCTAAGTAGACATATTTCTCAGATTGTTTCAGGAAGTCGGTCAGATTATCTAGTTTCTTTTTTGTCAAGGATTTAAAGAACTCAGAACCTACTCAGAGACCGCTTCTGGCATAATGTAAGGCTATTCTGTCTTCAAAATTTTCTACATTGGTGCATGCCGCCATGAATCGCTTGACATAATCTCAGAGGGTCTCTTCTTTTTGTTGGCGAATTTTGGCCAGGGACTCAATGGATTTAGGTTGCTCCTTGCTAGTGGTGTATTGCAGTAGAAAACGCTATTTAAGATCCGACCAGTCTACCACGGACCCCCTTGGTTGACTGGTAAACCACTTGAAGGCTCCCTTTTTTAGGGAAAGGGGGAATGCTCAGCACAGCAACTCCATGGACCCGCCATAGAAACACAAAGACTATTCGTAGGCATTTATATGTTCCTGGGGGTCCGTAGTTCCGTCATAGATTTCCAAGTTTAGCGGAAACTTGAAGTTCCTAGGAACCCGGTACTCCATAAGTTAATCAGAGAAAGGTTATTCCGTTGTTCCACGATTCTGGTTATTATTCCCGGTATTGGGAATTGCATTGTCGGCCTAAGCCCTCCTTTGATTATTTTCCACATCGGTCCTTCTATCACGACGGTGTGGCTTGGGTTGGTTTTCATCCATGGCGCGTTGCATGTCTTCCAACCTTTGAAATTGGCCGTTCAGCATATTCATATGTTGTTGCAACATGTCTTGAAATTGGCGTTGGGAAGCACGAGACTGGTGTGTGCGTTCGGTGTGAGACGTATAGTTGTTAGGCTCGTTGTTTGGCATTCCCAAATGCTGATGTATTAGGATCCTGTGTTCTTGAACGTGCTGGTCGCCCCCTTGGCTGGGAATTCAAGCCTTTCTCTAACAGGAGCCCTCCGCGATGGGTTGGGACTCTCATCAGAAATAGAGGTAGAGTGCCTATCGCGTTGGTTCTCTGCTTCGAGTGCCTGATTTCTCTCAACGGAGGTTTTAGCAGCGTGTGTTGGGACAAGGGGAGGGGGCTGTGCAGCAGGTTCCTGTCACTGGTTGATAGAAGTTTGCGCAGCGTCTCTCCTGGAATTCTGTCTTATATTCACCATGATTTGGGTGGGATTTGAAGTTTATGGTTTTCCACAGACGGTGAGAATGTTCTAAGTGGATTCAAAGGGTACATGTAATAGGCACGTACGCGGTGGTTTCCTCCTTGAGCAGCTGCAGTCGAGCGTATTGAACAAGGGGTAGGTACCTGCAAAGGGATTCCAACGCTCAAGTCAGGCAGTGCACAAGTAAGATTATGTAATTGGATGATAGATTACCTTATCAAGATGACTTAGTCTTGTATTTATAGAGCGTATGTAGAATCCTAATAGGATCCTTATTGGATGCAGGTAATTTAGGGTTAGTATCCTGATAAAGATCACCTTCCCATTATTATCGGGTAAATCTAAGATTATGATACAGAAAGTACTTAGCCATCTAAGGTAATTATGAGTTTTATAATATCGTAAGTTGATGATTGGCAGTTACAGATATTTAGGGATTTATCCTCTACACAAATCTATCAAGCATGATATTACAGCCCAATACTTCTTGACGCGCTATCTTCCGAGGTCCGGACTACCTTATGAGTCTTCCATTATGCCAGCCTGTGAGGAGTCCGGCTGTGTGCATGCCGGGTTGATCTAATGAAGTGGGATCCCGAATCACGATCCAGAACAATATGCAAATATGACATATTCAAATATTAATATATTATCCACGCTTACTATAAAAAATTATATTTAAATGTTTATATTTTACAAATATATAAGCTAATTTATAATATTTATTTTAATTTTGTATATTTATATATTTAAATATCATATACATATACCAATGAGTCTTGCTCTGAATAGATTGGAGATAGATCCTTTAAGTATGTGGTTAAAGATTCGATTCTAGATTTTGTTTGTATGAAAATAAGCGCATTGTGAGAAATCTCTACTTAAATGCTTAACCCAATCCCAATTCATTATATCATTGACCAATCATCTAATAAAGGATACGCTGGGATATCAATAACATATCATATAAAAATAATTTCAAACACCGTAATTACAGGTACTTAAATACACCCTGGATGTATGTTTGATAAATTGTGTTACAAATATACCAACGTGAAATTAAAGCAACTTAAATAAGTGAATTTCATATTTGCAAAAAAATAAATAAATAAATAACCCAACCCAAACAACTTAAACAAACAAGGGCACACAATCTATCTGCCTAATTTAATAGATTTCAATTAGTTTTACGATTAAAGGTCTGGTTGATTAAATTGCAGATTCATAAGTCAATTTTATTGTGTTTTAGACTTGCCCATTTAATTCAATTATAGGCTTGTATACTCGTTTCACTTGATTTCAGGCTAATGGGGCCATTTCTTTTATTTAGAAATTCATTGGTCTATTTCATTATTATTTCAGGCTTTGAGGCCTATTTCAATTAGCTTTAGCTCATACGCCCAATTCATTCAATTATAGGATCATAGTTTTATTTCATTTAGTTTATTGCTCAAAGGACCATTTTGCTTACTTTACATGGTTATTGACCAATTTCAACATGTTACATGCTCTTAGACCCTATTTCATTTGGTTTTAGACTCATAGGTCCATTCCATTCAGTTGTAGGCTTAGAAGCCTATGTCATTCAATTTTAGGTCATAAGCAAATTTCATTCGATTTTAGATTCATTAAACTATTTCATTCAGGTTTAGGTTAATAAGCTCATTTTATTTAATTCATACTTATAAGTCAATTTCATCAAGTCATTGGCTCATATGCCTCTTTCAATGAAGTATAAGCTCGTAGGCCCATTTCATTCATTTGAGGGCTCATTGGCCCATTTGATTTGGTTTTAAGCCCATATGCTCATATCTTATTGTTTCAAGCTCATATACTCATTTCATTTAATGTTAGGTTCATAGACCCATTTCTTTCAATTATATGCTCAAATGCTCATTCCATCTAGTTATAGGATTATACACCTATTTCATTTAATTTTATGTTGATTGGCCTAATTCCATTCAGTTATAAACATATAGGCCCTTTTGATTTACTTTTAGGCTCAATGCTTGATTTTACTTAATTTACAAGCTCATAAGTTCAATTCATTCAATTATAGGATCATTTTGTTTAATTTTAGGCTCAGAGACCCTATTCATTCATATAGGCATATTTCATTTACTTTTAAGCTCAAGGGCCCATTTTACTTACTTTACAAACTCAACCTCATTTCATTCAATGATGACTCATAAAACTGTTTCATTAGTTTACATCTCAGAGGTCCATTACACGTAGAGTTATTGGTTCATAGGCTCATTTCATTCAATTTCATGCTCAAAAGCTCATTTAATTCACTTTCAACCAAAGAGACCCAATTTATTCAATTATTGAATCATAACTCCGTTTTACTTAGTTTATAGCCTTATTGTTCAATTTTAACATGTTATAGGCTCTTAAGCCCATTTCATTTGGTTTCAAGGAGCTCATTTTATTTAATTTTAAGCTCGAAGACCCATACCATTCATTCTTGAGCACATATTCCCATTTCATTTGATTTTTATACATAGACCTATTTTATTTAAATTCAGTGTCATAATGTCATTTCATTTAGTATTGAGCTCATGGGCCCATTTAAATCAGTTCCACAATTTTTATTAAGGTAACAATTATTTTATTTAGCAATTATGTTACCCTAAGCCCCTTCAATTAATTTTAAGGGTAAAAATTATGTTAGTTACAAATTTATTAACACGTAAAAATCTAATACTTTAATAAGACCCGTTCATATTTGATATAATTTTCTTAATACTAATATTAGTTACATTAAAAATAATTATTTTGTTGATTATTTTTTGACTTCTCACTCTACTATCTTATTAACTTATTTTGCTCGTTTAAGGAACAATACCATTTTTCCTTATTTATATGTCCATTTATTGATTATTCAATCCAATGTTTCTTAAAATCAGTTAAACGGTTGACACAATAAAAGACACACTTTGCGGTTTAATCAATTCACTCGATTAATTTTATGGTTAAGCCATTAATATTATATTCATGAAAAATTTTCTTTTTGTTTATTTTAAAAAAATAAAATAATATAATAATTTATTACCATAAAATCGATTATTCCGACTAGAAAGTTCCATCGGTCGGTTCATTGCATTTTACCTTTTTTTATCTTTTGTTTGTTTTATTTTTGAAAACGCTTGCGGTTCAACTGTTCGTCTGGTATTTTTTATGGATTATAAACCAATCGGATGTCAGATTCACAGTTCAAACGGCCCGTTAAAAACACTGGTTCAATGGGTTTTTGACCAAATTAGTGTAATTTTACAAATTATTTATTAAACTAGAATAGTTTTAAAATTATTTATCTGTTTGGGGTCCTTTTTGTCACGCTGACAATGGACCTCATATTTTATTTTTTATTTTTTATCATGTCATGCAAAGAGTAACTTTAAGTTGCTCTTTGCATATTCTCTAACAACTTCAGATGAAAGAAATTTAATACTATTTTAATAAAAAGTGAAAGAGCAACTCTAAGTTGCTCTTTCTAGTTTGTTAATCATATCCTCCCACATGCAGAAGAAGCACGTCCTCCCACAGTCGAGACTATCAATAACGTCGTACTAGACTATTAGTCACGTTACACGATAATTAAATTTAATATTATTTTAATAAAAAGTGAAAGAGCAACTTAGAGTTACTTTTTTCTGACTATCAATCACGTCGTACTAGACATCAGTCACGTCGCACAAGAATCAAATTTAATACTATTTTAATAAAAAGTGACTTTCCTGATTCTCTACATCATCCTCAGAGGAATCAAATTTATTATTATTTAAATAAAAAAGTGAAAGAGCAACCCCAAGTTGCTCTTTCTTGTCCTCCCACATGCAGAAGAATCACGTCCTCCTACAGTCGAAACTATCAGTCACGTCGTATTAGACTATCAGTTACGTCGCACGAGAATCAAATTTAATACTATTTTAATAAAAAGTGAAAGAGCAACTTGGAGTTGCTCTATCCTGACTATCAGTCACGTCGTACTAGACTGTCAATCACGTCGCACGAGAATCAAATTTAATACTATTTTAATAAAAAAGTGAAAGAGCAACTTGAAGTTGCTCTTTTCAAATTCTTTGCGTCACTTCTAATCATGGTCAGAAGAATCAAATTTATTATTATTTAAATAAAAAAGTGAAAGAGCAACTCCAAGTTGCTCTTTCCAGATTGTCACGTCACTTCTTCCCGCATGCAGAAGAATCAAATTTAATATTATTTTAATAAAAAAGTGAAAGAGCAACTTGGAGTTGCTCTTTTTAATCACCTTCGTAAAAGTTATTTTGCTCCCCCCTTAGCCGATGACGCTATTTAAACCAACCCGAGCATGCACTCCGCTCTTCCCTTCTCTCCCGTCTTTCACAGATTTTGACATTCTTCATTTTTGTTCTTAAAATGAGTCAATTTGTTGTTTTCCTTTATTCAAATGGTAGGAAGTTTGAAGGGCCACAAGGGCTCATATTCGAAGGCGACACTAGGCCAATTCAAATTAAACGCGGTATCAGTTATCAAATGTTGAAGATAAAGATTTATGCTAAATTAAACCTTCAGTGTCATCAAATCATTTCCATTCTTAGATATAAATTTCTGATTTCTCGAAATGAGAGCAAATATACTACTTTTGAAATATTTGATGATGAAGATATTGAGTGTATGATCAACACTTTTGATCAACACACTATGACAGTGTTGGAATTGTACGTTGAGATCGACGTTGTAGGAAGTTCATCATTACATGTAGACCATGTTGATGAGTATACTGTTGCACCATTTTGTGGTCAATCTGATGCCTACATTGGGCTTTCAAATGATGATGAAGATTGGAATAGAGACCTGACAATGGAATCCAGTAAAGATGAAGACGAAGGTGAAATTCCTGATGGCGATTCGTCTGACACTAAAGTTGAGGGTGATTTTGATGTTGATTTTGATGCTGCTAGCTTGGCTTCCCCAGTTGTTATGGCTTCTCCAGTTGCATCATCATTACCTGTTAGCAAACTTTCACAACAAACAGGTTAGAATCCATATAATTTAGTTGGTATATAGCAAAATTAGTATTTGCCTCTCACGCTTTTAAGACATATACAGGTGAACATTCAATAGAGACTCCATTTTGGACTTCAACTCCACATTATAAATATATTAATTGGGACCACCTCGATCAAGAGACTGGTTTTCCAGGGTTGGATGTGCCCGGTTCTTGGCATGCAAGAGATGAGTTATATGTTGGTTTACGATTTGATAGTAAAGAAACTGTTCAGTTGGCTATCAAACATTATTCTATGAAAAGGCATCAGACATTTTTTGTGGTTGAATCAAAACCAACAATTTTATATGTGAAGTGCCCAAAACATGTTGAAGGTTACTCATGGCGTATGAGGGCAATTTTAGGAAAGAAGACAAGTAAGTGGCAAATTACTAAATGGGGTGGTCGTCACACTTGTATGAATCCAATGCTTTCTCAAGATCATAAGAGTTGGATTCCAATTTTGTCTGCTCATGTATAGTAGGTTTGGACCTCACTCATATGTGATTTATGTGCTTTCGGAATAACATTTCAATATTTTATAATGTGTGTGTTAGGTATGATCAACCAAGAACCATCAGTCCCAATTTCTTTGATCAAGGAGAGGATTAGCAGCCAATTTGGATATCAAATCTCATACAGGAAGGCTAAGCAGAAAGCAATTGTAAAGGTGTTCGGTGACTGAGATGAGTCTTTTGCAATCTTACCTAGATGGTTGGAGTATATGCAATTGTTTGCACCGGATTCCATCTACAAAATCGAGACAAATGAAGTTGTCTTCAAAAACAATATGATTGTTGATAATCGTAACAAAGCAATTAAATAAAATTGCAGAATTTAGAATAAAAACAAACAAGTTATCAAGTAAGTTTCATCGACTATTCTAAACTTTCAAGTAATGTTGTGATGCTTTTAACTTTTGCAAACCGATTATACAAATTGACGAAACCTTCCTGTATGGTAAGTATATCGTGGTACACTATTAATTGCCACGACACAGGATGGCAATAGTTAAGGATTGAATCAATGAATAATCAAGATTAATAAAAGGAAACGTCAATTGCCTTTGCTATCATTGAAGGTGAGACCTAAAAACATGAGTGCTTGGTCATGCTTCTTGGCTAGAACATACGTCAACATGTGACAAAAAGAAAGATAAGAGATTATGTCCTGACTTGTGCCGTGGATTTCTCCGCCATAGGCCAAGTTTGTCGATCCATGGCCGTGGATTTCTTTTGATCAACATCCAAAGCATAAAATCCGGCTTTTTGAAAAATGCACAACTTGGTTGCAAGGTTTCCATTCAATCCAAGGCCATTATCATGTATATCCGAACTAAGAGAAAAACAAACCAAAAGGAAAAATAAAATGCCTAAAATACTCAAGAATGCATGCAAAACAAGAACAAAACATGATGTTGTTTCACACATCAAATCCCCCAAGCTTAAGCCAATAACTAATTTCAACAATAAGTTCAATAAAGAATGCAGGAAAAAATTGAAGGAGGATTTATTAAAACTAGGTAAAAGTTCATTCACTCCCTATAATGTTTCATTGAGATATATGATTTTGTTGCTTTTCAAAACTTTTTTTTGTTTTAATATAGGTTATACTATAAGCACCAGTTTGAGAGGAACTTACAAAAATTTCATCAAATTAGCAAATACATATAATTCCCAACACAACTTTCAAACAACTTACAAAGATGGATTAATATTCTAAATGATAACCAACAATGTTTCAAAAGTATCAAGAAAAAAATGGAGTCAAGCTCATGAAAGTGTAACAAAGAAGGGAGAAGATATAAGGGCACATACGATGAACTTGTCGAGGTTGTAAAGATCAAAGTATCACTCAAAAAGTGCTCAAAATTTGCCAATAATAGCATTGGTGAAGTCCATATGCTATATGGTAGGATGGTGGAGTACTTTGTGTAGAGACAAGTTCAATCAAAAACCTAAGAGCTATGAGGTTGAGCAAAATGCAAAACAAGACATGAAAATGCATGAAACTAATGAAAATGAAAAGATTATCTAAAATGAAAATACGAAAATATGAGAATAAATGAAAAAGAAATTAATTGAGGCAATCATGAAAAATCAAGAAGATAAAAGAAAAGAAAAGCGAGTTCAATCCATGGCCATGGAATTTTTCAAGTTCGACTTCACTCTCCTACTAATTTGAGCTTAAAAAAAAAAGTCAAACCTAAACAAAATCCATGAGATAAAGATCAATTAACAATCTAACACGCAAAATTAAGCGCTTGTTTAAAGTCATTAGCTTGACTTGATCCGAACATGGGTTGCCTCCCAAGAAGCGCTTGTTTAAAGTCATTAGCTTGACTTTATGTCCGGGTTTACGTGCTCGGGTGATCAACAACTCCTTCACAAGATTTTTGAAGCTTGAGGAGGCAGGATAAAATCGAACAATCTTATGCAAACAGACCATTTGGTCTAGGACATAAACGTAGAATGAGTTATTAACAAGGTGATTCTAAATAGATGGTATTGTCTTAGGTGTGAGAGATTCCGAAGCATATAGATGCCCTTTAGTGCTCTCACGTTATTAGAATTTTTTTCAAAATTAAAAACATCAAAAACTACTTCCTGCATCATTCAATCGCAAAGTCAATTTTCCGTCATGGACATTGACTTCTGGCAAGGAACCAAGTTTGATGGATCCCGTTTACTTAATACAAAATATTGGGAATGCCTATAGTCCTAAGTGGTGGCCTATTGTGAAATGAGGTGAACATTCTAGCCTCGGTGGGGTGGACGTTAGTTACCAATCGGATGAGTCAACCTGGATCTTTTAACTTAGGAGGTGAATTAAAGGGTTAAAGCTACTTGTCTCATATTCCTCAAGCTTCCTCTTGTTAGACAAAATGTCCTCAGACACGCATTAGGGAACGAAATGGATTGGGTGGAGTCTCAACCTAGGCAACGATGTGGATCGTCTAAGTAGACAAGAATGTTATAATCGATGACTATGCCCTCGCCTTAGTCAAGTTGTGTCTTGGTAGGGTCCCAAACATACTTAGACACTTTCTCACTAATTTCCTCCTCCTCTAAGAGTTGTGTCTTGGTATCTTTTTCCTCGTCTCTCTCTCCCCTTACCTTTGGAATCCTTTAAGGTGATGATAATGTTGAAGATGTTGAAAGTTAGATTAAAGGTTTATATGTAGTGATGTATTGATCAAGGGGTTATTAATTGAAATTGTGCTCTATGTGATATATATATATATATATATATATATATATATATATATATATATATATAATTAAAAAAAAGCATTGCAAGTTTAACTAAGTCCACTTTTGGTTGAACATAATATTAGATTCCACTTGCATATTTAATAGTAAGGATACATCAACAATCATGTGCTCCACAAATCTCACAAAAATTGTTAGAGGCACCTATGGGTGAGCTTTCTCAAGCATGTCAAAACGTTTATTCAAAGAATCAAACTTTGACATAATTAAATCAACACCATCTACCTCAAACACGAGCTTTCTATCTTTCATTAGCCCATTGGTGATGATTTGACAACTCTGATTATCTCATTCGTGAGCCTCTTATTCATCGAGTCATGAGTCAAGAGACACCTTCGAAGAATATTCCAAACCATTGTAGAAGGTATGGACAATCAACCATTTCTCTAACCCGTGGTGTGGGCAGGCTTCCAGCAAAGCCTTATATCTATCCCAAGTTTCTGACAATGACTCGCCATCTTTTTGAACAAAGCTTGTGATTTGGGTCCTTAGGTGAGCAGTCTTGGAAGGTGGAAAGAATTTATCCAAAAAAGCTTGCTCCAATTGGTCCCAAGTAGTTATCGTCTCAGCAGGAATAAACTTCAGCCAAGCTCTAGCTCTATCTCTCAATGATAGAGGAAATAGGCAGAGACGAATAGCATCAACAGAGGCGCCTTCGATCTTGAGGGTCTCACAGAACTCCAAGAACATATCCACATGATCATTAGGATCCTCGACGGTAATCCTCCAAGCGGGCCTTATCATAGAAAGTAGGGCGGGAATGGTGAAGCTTCAATGTACGGTCGAGCAATTCCAGATCACAAACCCCGAGCGTTAGGAGTTGCATACTCTTTTAACGGTTTATTGTCCCCATGATGTGTATTGGCTCCAATAGTTCTCTCACTCTTTGCCTTTGTTGTCTTCTCCTTCTACGTAAAGTTCTTTCAATTTCAGGATCAACTTCAATAAGAGTCCCGAAACGTCTAGTACTTTGCATAAACCAGAGAAATTACCTACGAGAGTCAAAGAGAAAACAAGAATGTAATAATATGGTAAAAATAAAAAGGTTTAAAATAATTAAATTAAAAATTAAATTGATATTCAAAAAAACAGTCCCAAGCAACAGGTTCAAGAAAAACAAACTTCAACGGCGCCAAAAACTTGATGCGTGAAATCTTTAAAAGTGTACGGTTTCATCGTCAAGTAATAAAAAGATCGAATCACGAGGCGTGTTATGAATACCAATTAATTAATTAATTCAATTAAATTAAACAAAAGGGAATATGATTGTTGGTTAAGAAGAACATAGTAACAAAGAAATTAAATAAAATCAAAGTGCATAATTTAGAATAAAAACAGCAAGTTATCAAGAAGGGGATTTTCAAATTTAAGAAAGCTTCTAAGATTGGGATACCACAATGATACAAGATAAATCCTAATTGACAATCCTTTTATTAAATCTGAAATTCAATTGAAGGTGAATTACCCTAAATTAGTTAATGTTCTTTCTCAAGATACAAGATCCGTGCCCAATTAAACCAATTCCTACTCTCGTGGTAATTGAATTTAAATTGAACCCATTACGCTTTGTGGTAATTCATTGAATCCTCGAAAGGCTAAAACTACTCTCGTGATTTAGACCTTAAGTTCAATTCTTATGATTCCAACACTTAAGTTCACCTCTCAGTACGTCCCTAAATGCCTATGAGATGCAAATAAGTGACTAGCAAATTCACATGAATAAAAGCAATAAGGATTGAATCAATGAACAATTAAGATTAATAAAAGGGGAAACAAAGTCAATTAATCATTATCAAAGTATCAAAGGGCATTGAAAGTTTATAAAAGGATTGAAACAAAGTATCAAAGGGCATTGCCCAATCCTAGAAACAAAAAGAAACTACTCAGACATAGAGAAGAGGAGACAAGAAATCAAACTTAAAAACATCTCAAACCCGTAACAATGGAAGAAGAAGGGAGAAAGATGAAGAACCCAAGCCTCCTTTGTGCCTCCTCTAGAACCAAACTAGAACTCCATTGGAACCCCTGGTTCTATTCAGAACCCCTATTTATAATCTTAGGGTTTTAATTGACAAAAAGGCCCCAAAAGAAATAAGAGATAAAATAAAAAAAATTACACTTTGCGATCCACGTGGATCATTCCATAATTTTTCTCGCCATAGGCCAAGTTAAATATTGTTGATATCCACGGCCGTGGATATCCACTGACAGGCCGTGGATCTCCTGGAATTTCTCTTTTGCTTCTTTAAGTTGCCCCTCGATCCATGGCCGTGGTTTGATCCACGGGGAGGCCGTGGATCCCTCTGGAATGGTCTTTTTGCACCTTTATTGCTATCCATTAAGCTCCAACTTCAATCATGCAAGCTTTCCATTCAATCCAAGGTCAATTCAACATCAATCCTGCACAAGAACACCAAAAACACCGTAGTTATCCGAACTAAGAGAAAAACAAACCAAAAGGGAAAACAAAATGCCTAAAATACTCAAGAATGCATGTAAAACAAGAACAAAACATGATGTTGTTTCACACACATCAAATTGTTTGCACCGGATTCTATCTACAAAATCGAGACAAATGAAGTTGTTTTCAACAATCAGGTTGATAATCGGTTTCGTAAGTTTCATCGACTATTCTGGACTTTCAAGCAATGTTGTAATGCTTTTAACTTTTGCAAACCGATTATACAAATT
The DNA here is from genome assembly GCA_029884595.1 of Ormosia semicastrata. NCBI lineage: Eukaryota > Viridiplantae > Streptophyta > Magnoliopsida > Fabales > Fabaceae > Ormosia > Ormosia semicastrata. Next base: position 7,773,719 of record JAQQTO010000045.1, read on the forward strand.
GATGAAACCTTCTTGTATGGTAAGTATCGTGGTACACTATTAATTGCCACGACACAGGATGACAATAGTTACGTTCTGCCAATTGCCTTTGGTATCGTTGAAGGTGAGACCTTGAGTGCTTGGTCATGCTTCTTGGCAAACATACGTCAACATGTGACAAAAAAGAAAGGTTTATGTCTGATTTCTGATCGACACCAAAGCATAAAATCCGCTGTGAATAATGCACGACTTGGTTGGCAGTCTCCCAATGCATATCATGTATACTGTATACGCCACATTGCCAGCAATTTCAACCATAAGTTCAGGAATGCAAAATTGAAGGAGGATTTATTAAAACTAGGTAAAAGTTCATTCCCTATAATGTTTCATTGAGATATATGATTTTGTTGCTTTTCAAAACTTTTTTTTGTTTTAATATAGGTTATACTACTTGTAAGCACCAGTTTGAGAGGAACTTGCAAAAATTTCGTCAAATTAGCAGTGACATACAAAGGTGGATTGACGGCATTTCAAAAGAAAAATGGAGTCAAGCTCATGATGAAGAAGGGAGAATATATGGGCACATGACGACGAACTTGTCAGAGGTTGTAAATAAAGTATTAAAAGGTGCTCGAAATTTGCCAATAATAGCATTGGTGAAGTCCACATATGGTAGGATGGTGGAGTACTTTGTGCAGAGATTAAGGCAGGCTAAGGCTGAGCAAAATACTGTGCAGAGATTCTATAAGAAATTAATTGAGGCGATCATGAAAAATCAAGAAGATGCGAGTTCCCACCAAGTTCACAGATATGATATACAATCCACAAGATTTAAAGTTGAGGAGGCATTCAATCTGGTTATGCAAACAGGTGGTCAGACATGGTCGGTGATTCTAAATAGATGGTATTGTCAGTGTCGGAGATTCCAAGCATATAGATGCTCATGCTCTCATGTTATTGCTGCATGTGTTGCCGTCAGTATTGACTTCTACCAGTTTGTGGATCCCGTTTACTCAATACAAAATATTGTGAATGCCTATAGTCTTAAGTGGTGGCCTATTAGAAATGAGGCGAACATTCTAGCCTCGGTGGGGTGGACGTTAGTTCCAGATGAGTCAACCCTTCGTGCGAAGGGCCAACCAGTCTCAACACGCATTAGGAACGAAATGGATTAGGTGGAGTCTCAACCTAGGAACATCTCAAAGAAGGTGATGATAATGTTGAAGATGTTGAAAGTTAGATTAAAGGTTTATATGTAGTGATGTATTGATCAAGGGGTTATTAATTGAAATCGTGTTTATGTGATATATATATATATATATATATATATATATATATATATATATATATATATATATATATATATATATTTTATATATATATATAAAATTAAGAAAAAGCATTGCAAGTTTAACTATAGTCAAGTATGGCCAACGCATTAGGAACGAAATGGATTAGGTGGAGTCTCAACCTAGGCAACGATGTGGATACCGTAGACAAGAATGTTATAATCGATGACTATGCCCTCGCCTTAGTCAAGGACAGAGCTCTCAGCAAGGTGATGATAATGTTGAAGATGTTGAAAGTTAGATTAAAGGTTTATATGTAGTGATGTATTGATCAAGGGGGTTATTAATTGAAATCGTGTTTATGTGATATATATATATATATATATATATATATATATATATATATATATATATATATATATATATATATATTTTATATATATATATAAAATTAAGAAAAAGCATTGCAAGTTTAACTAAGTCCACAACATAATATTAAATTCTGCATATTTAATAGTAAATACATCAACAATCATGGGGACCATGTTGAGGTACAAGGGTCAGTATATAAACACGACGTCTATCCCTTGCATGACGATGAGGGTTTCTTCGAAGTCTAGGCTCAACATCATCATCATCATCACTAGGGCTGGCAACATCTATAAATTCCTAATTTAGATCAATACCCCCATACTCAAGGGAAAAAATAGGTGCATCCTGCATTCGAGCCATCAATGGGTCAAGTGTAGTAGGGGTCATGAAATCATATACATATGCCTGAGGTGTACAATCCACCGACGATGGGATGTAAAGAACATCATCTGTCTAGGTCGCTAAAGGGTGTGTGGTGTGGGATGAAGATACATATGTTGTCGGATCCTGGGATGGACAATAATATGCTTGGGTTAATGGGGAGTGTGCAGTATGGGATGAAGATACATATGCTGATGAATCCTGAGATGGATAATAATATATTGTCGACGCATCACATGACACAGGGTCATATAGTGGTCCGTGTGGAACATAATATACTCCATGACCACGTTGTGGGATTGCTGGAAAAGTAAGATATTCTACAGTCTCACGTCTTCTTCATCGTTGAAATCCATGACCTTCCACTCGAGACGCAGGTATGGTCACATTTACCTCTGGCCTTGATAATTGTTGTGTCGACTCCGGAGCTAGCACAACAGGTTCTAATATGTGATCTAACTCATCTAGGGTCGATAACATCTGCCCAGTCTCATGTTTAAGCTCATTCCACGAATAAACTGAATGCTCTTCATCACAAATATGGTAATGCATCTTCTCCATATTATCAGCCTACAATAAAAAATGTAAATTACTTAGTGAATTCAATTAAAAAAAAAAGATCAACGTAATCAAATAAATTAACATTAACATTACTTACCATCAAGTTAGTTTGTGCACCATGTTTAGTAACCCATCGGCGGGTACGCCTACCGTACCACCTTATATACTCAGAGTTTGCACCAAGTACTCCCTCCTGAGGGCCATTTGTCAACACATAAACACTTCGGTTATCCCACATCTGAATATATTGTGCATGATATTACAACTAATTTTCAGTATTCTTGCCTTACAATGTAAGATCATAGAGGTGTTGAGGTTGACAAGGAGGTTCTGGAATATGTTGGCTCATACCAAACTGACGCATCACGCGATCGGGCTGGTGCCACTTAATAATATGGAAGCATATCAACGGGACGACAGCTCTCCAAATTTGAAACCCATGCAAGCAAATATATGGAAGTGACATCATAATGTTTGGAGTGTATGGTTCCCACACAATCTACAAAATGTGAATAATCATTATTATAAGTATCATAACATTAGCACAACATTTATTGAGTTCATGTTAAAAAAGTTTATTACAAATTTTCGCTTCAGCCGATCAAGTTTGTACCAATAGTAGGGCAAGTCTTATCGAGTTGTTGTAAAAGTCCTACTGCCCAACCACCTGTCCATATACACATAACTAAACAAACATTAAAAACCTTTAATGATTATGTAAAATGTCAATATGGCAAAATAAATGTCATGTACTGTGCGCCATATAGGGTGTCATGCATATAATGCCCCGGTGCCATAGGTGCAATGGATGGGAATCTATCCCATGCCCACAACTGAATTAGGACACATAAACCACAAATCTCCTTACGATTATAATCAGTGGCTTTGCATAACTCACAGTATAGATATGCCAACACTGCTGATCCCCAACTATATTGCCCGGCCTCCTCAAAATCCTCTAAGAGTGTAACATACCTTAAAGGTGCCAATGAGCTAGAGTGATCAGGAAATAGAAGTCCACCCATCAACCTCAAAATATAAGCCCGGGTAAATCGTTCAAGCTATAATTGATCACCAATATGATCATTAACATTACCAAAGTTATTGTCTAGCCACTTTATTCGGATCCGACCACCCTATAGTGCGTCTTGTAGTGGATATATGCCTAACAACTGGTGCACAAACGGTTCCCACTGATCCACAGTACGACCAATAACTACTTTCCCATATACTCAGAGACCAACTAAGATAGCAACATCTTGTAATGTTATCGTACACTCTCCTAGTGGCATGTGAAATGTGTGGGTCTCAGGTCTTCAACGCTCTACCAATATAGATATCAAGGTGCGTTGAATCTGAAAGAATGCAAGTTGTGCAACTCCCAGAAAACCTGCCTATTGCAGATACGGAACAATCGCATAAGGAACCTGCTCTACCCCTTCACGTGTCACTTGTGCCTGTCTAACAAACAGAATCCGATCTTGTTTTCCATTCCAAATATGTTGAGAAATGTGTGTTTCTTGCATCGTCAACAATGATGGATCCTCTGGCCCTGGGCTCACAATGCGTGATTGTGAAGATGAACTGGATGCCATATCTAACATCTAATTTGTCAAACATAAATAATTATTATGATGTAATCAATATTTTATTAATTAATTAATTATACAACATGCATAAATAAAAATCAACGTTAAAAATATTAGTTAAAAGAATTGAGATAAAAATACCTAATCCTTAAAAAGAATTGACAAAAGAAATTTTACACTATTATTTAAAAAAACTTTATCTTTAAACAAATTAATAAGTTGCAATTTTTTATTCCAATAAGAAATTCATATTAAATAATCTTAATCAAACAACTAAAGTCCATAATGTCACATTACATTATATATCTTCCATGTACTTATATTCAATTTAATAATTCTATATAATTATTTGTTACTTTCATTAAATTAAACAAGTTTAATCATGGTGTAGAAGGCTAGTAATTACAATTTATGTTGGACGCCATTCAGGTCAATAACTATTAACTACTACTACTATATGTCCATATGACATGTTTATGTTGGACCTTTAATAACGGTGCACTAAAAGACCAATTTAATATTTCAAGAGATTTAATAGAAGAATAATGCCAGCTCAAAAAAAAAGTGTTAGACTTGCACTTGATTTTCTATGCTAATGCTTTATAATTTCTTTATATGAAAAAAAGAGGAGATAATTATTAAGATAATTTAATATTAATTTTAGTAACATATAAACTTTTTAACTAAGATAAGAAGAAAATTAATAGATAGTTGTACCTGAAAGTTGAAAATTTTACTCTCTTTAAATATTACTTCAACAGCAATGTAATATTATTAAGGAGGAAGCAATGTTTTTTATGTAAAGGATAAGTGGTTTTTTTTTTTTTATGGAGGGGACCAGGAGCTATTATGAAGGAGAGGAAGCAGGGAACTTCACGGAAGAGCAACGTCTTTTTCAAAAGAATAGAGGGCCAGTGTTTTTAAAGAGGGGATTAGAGGAGGTTGGTAGAATAATTGGCTTAGATAGAGGCACTTGTCAGCGCACCAGGAAAGAGTAAGTTAGAGTTGCTCTTTCACTTTTTCATTAAAATAATATTACATTTGATATTTCGGTACTGATAGAAAGAGCAACTTCAAGTTGCTCTTTCACTTTTTTTACTGACATAACAATTTTTTGCAAAGAACAATTTGAAGTTGTTCTTTGCATGACGTGACAAAAAATAAAATAAAATATAAAGTCCTTTGTCAGCGTGGCAAAAAGGACCTCAAACTAGTAAATAATTTTAAAACTATCCCAGATAAATAGTTTGTAAAATTAAATTACTTTAGTCAAAATGCCCTGGTTCAATCTTAGTTTATCACTTTTTGATGTTTAAAATAATTCACTACATTTATAAATGTTTTTCTTTTTGCCAATACCGTGGTACCCATTATCTTTGGGCTTGGGGTTCTGTAGGCCTCATTTGGAATGTATATTTTGCTGATTTACATATGGGATCTATAAAATTTTTAACTATCCTCCAAATATTTAATACCAGACCCACTATGATGTCTACTACATTAATGATTTCAACTATCCACTATTAAGTGAGTGGGCTTTAATTGGATTTAAGATTGGTCCGACCCATGTAAAAACTAGACCAACCCAATATACAGCAAACTCTCTTTATTGACCAAAAAAAAAATCCTCATCTATATTTTTTTCCAGTCACCGGCGAAACACTATCCTTTCGGCTAGCCTTCGAACCACAGTCCTATCCACAGCCACCATTAGCCACCACTGATCCACTTTGGTTACCCGAGTCTGTATGGGTGCTCTGTTCAACCCACCAGTGGCTACCGTCGCCATTGACTGCAAAACCCATCTTTTCGCTACGTACGGCCCAAACAACCATGGAATCAACACGAATAACACGAATCTGCCATGGCATCTACACCAATCAACACGATTCAACACCAATGGACAAGAAACGGCCATTCAATCCACACGATTTGGCTTACCAATAATGCCCGAAACGGCAGAATATATCTGACCTTACCTAGCGCCTCTGGCGAATGGGGGATAGCAGGGCACGACTCGGTTTCAAAGGTGGCCAGTTCAAGGCTAGTAGGCGATGGCGAAGATTACGATTCTCTGCCAGTCGTTCCTCGTCGCCGTCGCAAAATAGCACTTTAGAGACAAGAATCGGCTGACGGTGATACTGATATATGTTTGTTTATAAGTTTTCGAATAAATTTATAGGATTTTAGAATCTTTTCGAAAACAAGATATTAATCTTTATTTATAAATAATTAATAAATTATATTTTAAGAGTGTTAGATCTTAAAACTTATTTTATATTTTTTTACCTTTTTATTTATGTTTCTTTTACTTTAATAATTAATAATAATATTCTTATCACAAACAATATATATATCTATTTTTATACCTCTTTAATATTATTGATTACATCACTTTTTTATTATTTTTCTCACTTAATCACCACCATCAACAAAAGATGTAAATAATAATATTTTTAAAAAATAATATATAAACATCATTTTCCTTTAACAATAATGAGAGAAAAAAAATCCTAACTAAAAAAAGACTTTAAATTTTATGCAAAAATTATTTTTAAATACTATTAATTTTTATTAAATTAGTAGTTATTATAATTATAAAACTAATTTTTTTTATTTAACAAGAATTTAGTCCATTAATTTAATTTAATTATTTATTAAACTCACATAAATCAGATTACACATTTAAGATGATACGAGAAGATAAATGCGTTTAAGAGAGGACGTTCGTAAACCCAATCATTTCAGAAGAGATAAAAGGAGAATCTGGACCATTGAGTTGACAAGAGAGACATAGAGGATCTTTTTGCAAATTTTAGAAACCTGCTTCCAATCTTTTGTCTCAGCCATTGATCTCATTTCTCTCAAAATCAATGATTCACATTGCAAGGTGCATAATGCACCCTATTTTTAAAGGTGCATCATAGAGAACACCCTATAAGATGCACTTAAGTTGAATGAATTAGATCAATTATATCATTAATTATAATAAATTATAATAATTAATTATTAATTATAACAATTATCTATTAATTAATAATATAATTAAATTAGTGCACTCAATTTAAATACTCTAAATTTATACAAAAATTTCTACTACTAATAAACACTTTTCGACTATAATATGACTGCAGTTAATAGCTGTTAATTAGCTTTGTCATTAGTCCTTGATCAGCTCGTGTACTTAATGCACTCATAGTATAACTAAGATGGACTCTGAATAAAAGATAAAAAGACACAATTTCTCCAAAATACTCTATGTTTCAACAAACACAGAATCAGCTAAAACTAAAAGTGATAGAACCAATGAGGAAAACGCCGGTAAAAAAATAATAATAATAACCTTCCGTTTCTACCGTTAGAAATAGGTTGCTCTGTCATGCAAAAGAGCTTGAGATAAATATCCAATCTAGTTTATGCTGCTGCATAAAACTACCAGTGGATAATTTTCATAAGGCTTAAATATGTTTTAGTTCTCAAAATATCACAATTTTCCCATTTAGTCCGTCATTTTCAAAAAATTTCCGTAAGTCCTTCAATTTTTTTTTTTCATTCTTATATAATTTCTAGTTAGCTCGCCGTTTAGCATCGCCATTAAATACATACATGACCCCGTGTTCATGATTTTGTTGATAAAAACATGATCCCATGTCAAATGACACAAGAGGTCATGTCATGTTCTGGAAGAGGACATGGCCTCGTGTCATGAGATAAAGGCACCGTGTTTTTGTTATTAAAAAACACAACCCCATGTCTTCTCGAGAGTGGGCGTGTTAAGATATGGGGGAGCCGTGTTTTGCTGATAAAAAACAAGATCCCGTGTCAAATGACACAAGATATCGTGTCCTGTTTTGAAAGAGAACATGGCTGTGTCCTAAGACAAGGGGACCGTGTTTTTGCTAACAAAAAGACACAACCCCGTGTCCATCCAAGAGTGGGCATATAAATGTCTTGTATGCATTTAACGGCAATGTTAAACAACGAGCTAACAAAGAGAACATATGAGAATGGAAAAAAAAATTGGAAGACTTGGATAGAAAAAAATTTAAAATGAGGGATCAATTGGGAAAATCATAATATTTTGAAAGACTAAAATCATATTTAAACATTTTCATAATTATAAAAATTGATGTGAAAGGGACCCATGCATTTAAGTTTAATAAATTTTTAACCAACTCAGCGCTGTAAAGATATGCTGCAAAATGAATTACCATATATAGTTTTATATTTCCAATATAGTTAAACCCAAAGGAAATGCTTACTCTGCTTTACCATTTACAATTAAATACAACAGCTTTTGTGACAAGAATACCAATCTTGAGTCTCACTAAAGAAAGTATTACCAGTGTATCTTACTAGCTAGCAATGCTTTTCCTGTTCCAAGATAAGTAGGTTGTGTCCCCATAAGGTCTGCCAAAAAACAAAAACACACATAAAAAGGTAAACAGAAGAATTGTTAGGGAGAATAAATTTCAAAAAACAGAAGAATGAAAAGAACGTGCATTCTTCGCAAATTATCATTATTGGGAATTCTTCACGAGCATGATCTCAAATTCTCATTTTTTTTCATTTTTTTTTTGGGTAACACTCATTATTTTTTCTTCTCTCATAAATTTTTACATTTTCAGTTTCATATAATTTCATGACTAAACATACAGTTCTAATTTACGATTACAATAACTAGTATATATATGCCAGTGGTATCCATGCCTGTTTTGTCCTGGAGTCTTGGATGATACATACTCATTTCAAAGGCCTCTCGCTCCTGCCCCCCAAAAAACAGGTTTTAGTCTTTTGATCCACTATCTAGGTATGACACCACAGGTTTAAAAAACCGTTAACAACTTTTACTGCAATTCAAAAACCTTGATTACTACAATGATGTGACACTTGTTTACTGATAGTATAAAGATTTTTACTATGACAATAGATAAAATTTAAACACAGAAAAAAAAAATCTTAATAACAAGTTAACAACTCAGCAAAAGTAGACAGACAAAAAACAACTGAAACGTTATCATGCAGTAGATTTTAAGCGTTAGAGAAACTAAACAATAGCAGTGTTCAGCATCCTCCAGAGAACGGCATGATCAAGTGATCTCAGGTGCACAAAATAATCCAAAAGCAATTAGGCAACTATGGACACTATTGTTACCTAGGATTTTTCACATGAAGCAACAGGAAGATGATGGAGATCAATATACAAAAGGTGCCAACAAATAAATTGGCAACTCCAAGGAAGTCATTCTTTCCACCCAGCCAGCTTGATGTTGACAGAACAAGCTTCTTCTTTCCACCAAAACTGTAAGTGTTATAGTTATTCATTAGCTGGACTCTTATAACATCATCTGCATCCAGATCCTCTTCAATTCTACCATACAACTTTCGAAAGCTAGGGAGAGCAGCAGTCCGCATCCAAACTATGAGATCTTCTTGATCACTAAGCTGAAATATGGGAATCAGAACGTCCAACAGAGAGAAACAGAACATCATGATAGAAATCATTAGAATCAGCACACAAGAAAATCTTAATGACGAAATCAGTATATAAAAAAAATTAATGAGGAGAAGAATTAGATACAAGACATGTTTATTCCCCACGCCACACCCACCCAAACACCAAATTTCGACTTCCATTTAACCTATTATATGCTACTGAATATTAATATTTCACTTTTACATACATTCTCTAATAGTGCAATTCATGTAACACTGTTTACTGGAATACTTGGATCCATGTAACAGACAAAATATACAATTCAAAATATTAGTACTTACAGGAACACTTGGATCCAGCTTTCCACCCCCAATCAAGGACCCATTCTGAAAATTAAATGGGTAAACATGCTTCCCAAATTTGTGATTGCGATCACTCTTCCACGCAATGTTCTTCCTATTGACTTTCAAGTCTGATGGCCCACGACTGAATTTATATGTATCATTGAACAAACTCCATGCTATCAACCCACAAGGTACAATTGGAAGATCATCAGAGGACTTTATAGGTTTACAAGAACTGGTGTCATTGTATCCAAGTCCATGCAAGAGCTGCTGATCACTTCTACTTTTGACATACCTGGACAAATTTTGAAGATTTGAATGACCAGCAGAGAAATAAAAGAATGTAGTTGAAAGTAAATCTGGGAACATTCAAGTTATGTTACCGGTGGAAAGGAATGAAGCAAGAATAAAGAAAAACATTAAAACATTTTATTTCATAGACTCTAATTAAAGAGACCTCTAGACCTGAAATGCTTTAGATGCAGTACATGATATTAAATCCAAAGACAAATCAATCACATGGATAGCAATAATTTTTCAAAATTTAACAACAGGAGGGATGAGCTGGTTCAACTCAAACAATTGGAGCATAATTAACAGAGAAAGAAATTCAAGAAATTCAAACTTGAGGGAAAAAATTCCAGAATTGCTTTAGAGAAATAGTAAGTCCAAATACAACCAAAGAAAAAATTAAAAAAGAGCAGGTAGATATAATGAGAGTATGAATTGAAAACCAATTTGTCTCATAATAGGGCAAATGCTCCATTGAATATATTCATAGAAGCAATACCTTGGAATAAATGATTTCCAATATTGAGGCGACCAGTAAATGATATATAGATCACTTGTATATGAACCAAAAGAACAAAAAAAATAAATAAATGAAAGGAGTCTAATGTGTAAGAGACAGGAAAAAACATAAAAAGGCAAAAGTTAAGCAATGAGTTCCTCAAAATACTAATTTATTTATTTTTCTTAAAGACTTCATCACTGTATTTAAAAAAAGAAAATGAAAAATCCTTACCGTCGGTGGTTCTGGTAATAGTTATCAAGCTGATAATAGATGTAAATTGGTGCTCTCATTGGCTTAAGTACCTACAACAAGTTGTAAACACAATCAAGAGACAGTAAAATAAAATAACTTTATCAGTAGTTCTTTCAACAAAGATACAGCAGTTCAGTACCCAACCCAAAATTCTTTGTTACGGTTAAAATGAGGGAGGAAAAAGCAAGTGAAGAATGTTCTGAAAGTGAAGTAACAGCAGAAAAGCATGTAAGCAAATATCATACAGTAAAATGTCCTTTTGAGCAATGACATAAGCCATCACTATCTATTACCATATAAGATTTCCATGATTCATAATACCCACATTGGCAGGTATCCTTTTCTCTTCAAGGGTGGAAGATTCTTAACTTAACAGGCTGTAATAACAAGATGGATGAGGAAAACATATAACTAGTTCCATTTTCAGTATTGAAGTCTTCCCGAATCAACAACGATCATGCAATGCCACTTCTAAAAATATGATAAGTGGTGACTATTTGTTCCTTATATTTTTCTGGCAATTTTCACATTTTCTTCTGCTGCATGAAATGCTTATTATAATATAGAAACTAAGTCACAAGAAGCCTATGGTTAAATTAGTATTACTTAATCACCTTGTCTCCATTGTTTCGTTCTAGATTTTTCCTATCTCTTTTAGGAGGGTATCATATCCTCTGTTCTAGAACTTGTTTCTGTCTTCTCTATTTGCTCTAATAAATATTTTCTTTTTCTTGTAACCAAAAAGAAAAAAAAAATCTTTTTTCTATCATAGAAAAGTCTGGCAATATTAATTTCCACAACTTTACAGAATTTCAATAGATATTGTTTCAGAGACATTTCACAACTCAATTTTAGATAGAAAGGTTTCAGAGGTTTCCATAGTCCAAGTTGTGTACTCAAAGCAGAACAGTTGAACAATCCAAAAACTGTACTGTAAATTATTAGGTTGCAATATCACAGGGACACAAACATGGTAGCTTGTGTTATTTGAAGCATTTACTTAAAATTCAATTCATTTCCAAGCATCTGATCCCACCTATTAGGATAAGGCTTGATTGTTGTTATTGTTGTTATTGTTGCTGTTATGCATTTCTAAGCAGACAAGAAGCTAAGTTCTCTCCATTCTATTTTCTTTCACTTTCATTCCAATAAAATAAGGGGAGTGAAAATTATATCCTCCTAATTTTTAATCTACTATCTGTTAGAAGATAGGGCACAATGGCGTCGTTTGATCCATGTAGCCGACCCCACCTAGTGGGAAAAGGCTTGGTTGTTGTTGTTGTTGTTGTTGTATCTGTTAGAAGATATTATGTTATTAGTCCTAGAGTTAGTGGGCTCGGGCTTGTACACCTAAGTATTAGTATAAATAGGAGTACTAAGTTATGGAATTGTATCACATCTGATTCCTATCAATAATATTCTTAGTTTATTATTGTTTAGCTGTCTTTCTCTCTTTTCCTTTCCCTAACCCTAAACTCATAATTTTTCAACATAGTATCAGAGAAGTACTATCCACCTAGAAGAGAGTTTCTCCCTTCCACTGTTTCGAATTCATGGAAATCAGTTGTATGTTCTCTCCTTTACATTTTGTCTCGTGTTTCCTCTCTTGTTAACTTTGTTTAAAAAAAGTAAAATAAAAAAAAATAGGAGAAAGAAAAAAAAAAAAGAAACTCGAAGGTCATGTTTTGGCTTCTTCGCAGCCACTTTTGGCAGCTGTTTCAATTGTCAAGCAACCCATGGGCGGTTTCCAGTGAGACTCAGGCAGTGGTGGCTGGGTCGAGGTGCGGAGGTGGCTAGTTCGCGCGTTTTGGGTCTGCTTTGGTATGCATCTGTGGCACACAATTTCTGTTGCTGCTGTTTGGTTTTCCAAGCCACTCAGGGGTAGTCGCTGGTGGTTCGCAGCCAAAGGTGATGGTGAGACACCCGGCAAGGCTGGTGGTAGGACTAACGGCGGTGGTACTGGGTCCGTGTTTTGGTGGTGACTCTAGCGAGTGAAGTTCCCTCTCCGGTGAGACTTCCAGTGATGTTTTCAGGTTTAATTTCTGGGGTTGAAGTTTGATAACTATGATTGATTGGGTGTTTGTTCAAGGTTGGGTGCTTTACTTTCCGGCATAAGTCAAGTTATCGGTGGTCTAAGTTCTAGTGAGATATTCCGTGAGGTGTGTTTCAGGCATGACGGTGTGGTTTTGGATGGTTTCATTCTCTCTTTCGTCGATTGGTTTGACGACCGGAGATTGGCTTTTGATTTTGTGGTTTATCTTGTGATTTGTGAGTTTGGACTTTGGTTTGTTGCTATGATGGAGGCTTGGTGGCCGAGTTATGATTGTGTCTATTTGATATCTTTGAAGGAGGCAGGCTGAAGTTGCTCTTCTATCTTGTGTTTCTTTGTTCTTCTTGTGGATTTTCTTGGTGCACCTTGAACTTGGAGGAAAGGGCTGCCCGATTGGAGGCAAAGAGCGACCAACGAGGTGGAGCCGCCCAAGAGATGTTAGAGGAAAGGGTTGCCCACTAGATGGAGCCGCTAGGAGGAAAGGGCTATCGGCAAGGTAGAGCCACCCTAGATTCTCACTAGCAATGATGCTGCAAGTTTGGGAGTAAGAGTTTCCCAGTTTCTCTTCTTCTTCCTTTTTGGACGCTTGGATGGTTTAGCATATTCTCTTTTTCCTTATGCCGTATTTGAATGGTTCAACTTCCTTGTGCCAAGTTTCTCTTCTCGCTTTTGGATAAAGATAGGGTTCTGTTATTTGTTTTATGTTTATGGGTTTGCTACTTGTAACAAGCTAAAGCTTAGTAAGCTTTAGCTTGAGGAGGAGTGTTAGAAGATATTATGTTATTAGTCTTAGAGTTAGTGGGCCTAGGCTTGTACACCTAAGTATTAGTATAAATAGGAGTATTAGATTATAGAATTGTATCACATAAGATTCCTATCAATAATATTCTTAGTTTACTATTGTTTAGTCGTGCCGTCTTTCTCTCTTTTCCTTTCCCTAACCCTAAACCCATAATTCTTCAACACTATCACTGTTCTCTTGTTTTTCTTCCCTCCAAACTCCCCTGTCCTTAGGACCATATTATAAACCTTCACCTTATTTTTAATGCAGGTGATACCACAAAAACTTCCTTTTAAGGCAATGTGTTTACATAATAATACCAAATATAATAACATAACACATATAGCAAACCTAATTTGGGTCCCCTTTACAAAATTGTTGGATGATGAATTAGTGTATGGTGGATCCTAGACAACAAATCAATTTGGGTTCTATAAAAAATTTCTATATGTTTAGGATAATTATTAATCCTAAAACAAAAAGTGATCATCTTGGACTCTTGGTGAAAATCATGCTTGCCTAGCAATGACAAATTCAAGACTTGTGTGCATAAACTGTTAAAACTTAAGAATTGCTTACAGACAGGTTAGCTTGTTTCTATCCAACAGATTCAGATGTGGCTTAGAACCATTTTTTCCTTTCAATATAAATTACTATATTGTGGAAAAAATATGGAATCTTATTTGAGAGAAACAAGAAAAAAAATACAACTTGGAGAGAGGATAAGTTCCTTCTGAACAAAAAGAAAAATAAAGAAAATGTGGAAACAAAGTTTCAAAAAATATGTAACAAAGCTTTCCAATCTCTTTGCATATCAAACAGGGAAATTCCCTTGAAAAAACCATAAAGAGGCCAAGCTTTTGCTCCTCATACTTTCACTCAGTTTTTAATTTGGTCCCTGTAGTTAAAATTTATGTAATTTAGTACTTTAATTTCATGAAAATTTGTAATTGGTTCCTTACCCGAAGCATATTAACAACTAAGGAGATCCAATAACATTTTGTTGACATATCAAATGGAAATGCATGTGTTATGTGATGGAGCAAATATGATTAACTATAATCAAAACATTTTGTTCTTAGACTTTTAACTGGAATTCATGTTAATAATCCTCATAATCTTTTTTTATTAATTTAGTTATTTTTATCTCTATAAAATTTTGTAATAGTATCTTTCTATCTGACTTGTTGAAAGAGAGAAAATAGAGAGACATGAAGAAACTAGAGAGACATGAAGAAACTATGTGTTTTAACTATACAAAGGAGACTGAATATATACTCAATAAGTAATAAATAATTACACAATTTACATGATGTAGGACTAACAGTTGTACTACTAATTATACCTAATTACATATATTTCCAACAGTTTCCAACATTCCCTCTCAAGTTGGAGCATATAGATCATATGCACCAAGCTTGTTACACAAATAACTTATTCGTGGACCTCTCAGGGACTTGGTGAAGACATCTGCTAGTTGATCATTTGAGTTGACAAAGTTTGTGGTGATGTCTCCTGATAGAATCTTTTCCTTGATGAATGACAATCGACCTCAATATGTTTGGACTTTTCATGGAACACTGAATTGGAAGCGATATGCAAAACAGCTTGATTGTCACATATGAGTGTCATTTTCATAACCTTACCAAATTGAAGTTCTTTGTGGAGTTGTTTCAACCAAATAAGTTCATAAGTGACTAAGGCCATAACTCGGTATTCTGCTTCGGCACTAGATCTTGCAACTATATTTTGCTTCTTACTTTTCCAGGAAACTAGGTTGCCTCCAATGAGTACACAATACCCAGAAGTGAATCGTTTGTCAGTAGGAGAACCTGCCCAGTCAGCATTTGAGTATCCAACGACCTAAGTATGTCCCTTATCTTCATAGATGAGACCTCTTCCAGGAGCTAGCTTAATGTATTTGAGGATTCGTATCACTGCATCCCAATGGCCCTCACAAGGAGAGTTTAGGAATTGACTAACCACACTGACTGCAAAAGAGATGTTTGGCCGAGTAACAGTGAGGTAGTTTAACTTCTCAACCAATCTCTTATACTTTCCCGGATCTAATAGAGGTTCCCCCTGGTCTGGCAGGAGTTTGGCATTTGGATCCATGGGAGTATCAACCGGCTTGGCATTCAACAATCCTGTTTCTTTAAGAATATCCATAGCATACTTTCTTTGAGACACCACTATACCATCCTTGGATTGAGCCACCTCTATTCCCAAGAAGTATCGAAGTCTGCCAAGATCCTTGGTCTGAAAGTGTTGACCAAGATATTGTTTTACCTGAATTATGCCATAGTGATCACTGTTAGTGATAACAATGTCGTCGACATACACAATTAAATAAATACACCCTTGAGCTGAATGGCGATAGAAGACAGAGTGGTCAGCCTCACTGCGTGTCATACCGAACTGCTGAACTATAAAACTAAATCGGCCAAAAAGGCCATACAGAGATTTGTGAAGACGACAAACTAGTCCAGAAGACTCCCCCTGAGCAACAAACCCTGGTGGTTGGTTCATGTAAACCTCTTCTTCCAGATCACCATGGAGAAAAGCATTCTTGATGTCCAACTGATGAAGGGGCCAGTGGCGAATAGCAGCCATTGACAGAAAAATCGAACCGAAGCCATCTTTGCCACGGGCGAGAAAGTATCTCCATAATCCAAGCCAAAAATTTAGGTATACCCTTTTGCCACCAGACGAGCCTTAAGGCGATCAATCTTGCCATCAGGGCCAACCTTGACCTTATAAATCCACCAACAGCCTACAACAAATTTCCCGGAATGAAGAGGAACAAGTTCCCAAGTACCGCTGCTCTGAAGGGCACACATCTCATCCATCATAGCTTGTCTCCACCTAAGATGAGATAAAGCATCACCTGCAGAGTTAGGAATAGATACAGAAGACAATGAAGAAAGACAAGCATAATGCGAAGAAGATAGGCGACGATAACTCAAATTAACATAATGAGGAGAAGGGTTACGAGTAGACCGTATACCTTTTCAGAGAGCGATGAGAAGGTTAGGTTCAAGAGGCAGTGCCGGAGCTGGTAAAGGAATTGGTGCTAAAGGAGAGTCCACATTGACCTCAGCAACTTCTGGTGTAGGTAGGGGCAGTGGCGGTTGCTGTAGCCGACGATGATAGACCTGGAAGAGACGAATAGTAGTGGTGGTTTGCTCGACATGGGGGGTCGGAGGTGTATCTGACTCAACAGTGATAAGAGGAAGAGGGACGAGTAAGACCTCAGAGATAGGCTCAAGAGTCGATGAAGGAGACTGGAAGAAGGGAACAGACTCAAAGAATATAATATCGGCCAAGACGAGGTAACGTCGGAGATCAGGGAAAAAACAAGGATAACCTTTTTGGGATCAAGTGTAACCAAGAAAAACACACTTAATAGATCACGCGAAAAGTTTATCAAGACCAGGAGTAAGATTATGAACAAAACAAGTAGACCCAAATATACAAGTTGGTAAGGAATGTAGAGGTTGATGGAGATATAAAATAGAGTAAGGGACCTAATGATCAAGCACAGAGGAAAGCATGCGGTTAATCAAATAACAGGCAGTAAGAACTGCATCGCCCCAGAAGCGGAAAAGAACATTACCATGAAGTAAAAGGGTCCGAGTTGTTTCTACGAGATGTCTGTTTTTACGTTCAGCGACCCCATTTTGTTGAGGGGTAGGGACACAAGAGGTTTGGTGAAGAATGCCATGAGAAGCCATAAAGGATTGAAATGGTTGAGACAAATACTCACGGGCATTATCACTATGCAAACTATGTATAAGAACACCAAATTGAGTTTTAATTTCATGATAGAAGTTTTGAAATATGGAAAACAACTTAAAGGCACCAGAGGGGGTGCACCACGCGCCGGAGAAAGGACGGTCGGTGGAGCTGCGCGCAGAGGTGTTGACCAGCACGTGTGGGCACGTCAGAGGGGTTTTCCAGTTGGGCTTTCGGGTTCTGGCCGAGCAGAGAGATCCGATTCCGGTGGTGGGGTCGTCAGCCAAAAAAGTCACCGGAAAAGTTGGACGACGACGGTGGATGGCGGTGAACGGCGGCGAACGACGGTGGACAATGACGGGCAGCGGTGGGTCTGCTGGAAAGAGGACACAGCAGAAGGTGAAAGGCCGACAAACTGGAATGGAAACACAGTTAGCCAGAAAAATTTTCGCCGGAGAGCAGTGGGCTCACCGGGCATACAGGGTTTTTAGGATTGCCTCTCTTTAGACTCTAGATACCATGTTGAAAGAGAGAAAATAGAGAGACATGAAGAAACCGTATGTTTTAACTACACAACAGAGACTGAATATATACTCAATAAGTAATAAATAATTGCACAATTTACATGATGTGGGACTAACAATTGTACTACTAATTACACCTAATTACATATGTTTCCAACGATTTCCAACATGACTATCATTAAGTTAGGAAGCTTAATTTGACTAAAATGAGATCATCATTTGATCATATTCTAGAAATAAATTATTGTAAGCCTTCCATTAATGCGGTGCCTGGTGCTATAAAGCTCATGCTATGCGCAAGGTCCAGGCAGAGTTGGACCCACTATGTGGGCACTAGGCAGCCTTGCATTTGCAACAGGCTGATCCCACAACTCAAACCTGTGACCTCCAGATCACATGGAAATAACTCCAACCGTTGTGCCAAGGCTCCCCTTCCTTGTATGCCTTCCATTATTGTACTATTTTTATGTAAGTTCCAACTATGAAATGAACCAAAATCTGACTCAATGTGATCAATTTCAGGACATAAACCGTTATTATTGACAAATTATAATTAACCTTATACATTTCTTTTGTAAAATAATCTCACGTAAACTTGAATTATATATGGTGATGGAAAATACTTTTAACAACAAATTTCTCTAAAGAAACACTTGATTGAAAAGTTCACAGGGATCAAATAGAACAGCAGATAAAACCATAGGGACTAAATGTTTGATTTAACTTATAGATATGAGATCCGTCACATGCCATGTGAATTTTTTGTTTTCCATGTCAACAAGATTTTAATAAATCTGTCAACTGCCATTATGGTAGGGCATCATTTACAAAGTATTATATAATTAAAGGAATCACAAAAATTTTAATTGAAAAGATCAATTTAAAATTAGGTAAAACTATAAGGATTAAACAATTAATAAAATAATTATATTATCAAACATTTAGATCTCATGTATAGAAAATTTATAAGATTAACTATAAAAACTTGTTGAATCAGAATAATGCATAGATTCTGAGAAAGAATAGCCAAAGCATATCAGATAAAATATGGAAAAATTTCCTCGCAAATGTAACCTTCAACTTAAATTTTAAATAAGTATTCAATATTTGGAAATATAAATGAATAAGAGAGATTTCATAAAATATTGAGCACTAAAAGGTGCATCTGAAGCTTTACCTTATTCCTTCTTGGATCAAACTACAGTGAAATACTTTTATGAAGAACAAGAAGAAGAAGAAAAAATTGATGAGGAATATAAACTCTTACATTTTTCCATTCAGAAAGAAGTTACTTTATGAGAAAGAGTAATTGAACGGAGATTAAGACAAGAGACTCATATTTTAGAGATCAATTTAGTTTTATGCCTGGGAGGTTAACCATGGAAGTAATCTATCTTCTATGAAGATTGATGGAGAGGTATCGGAGAAAGCAAAAAGACCTACACATGATTTTTATTGATCTAGAAAAAGCTTACGATAGGGTGAACACAGGGTAGGGTCACAGAAGATTTCCCTATAACTATAGGACTGCACCAATGGTCAACTTTGAGTTCATATCTTTTTACCTTGGTCTTGGATGTGCCTACTGCGCATATCCAAGAGTCGGTGCCACAATGCATGCTTTTTGTAGATGATATAGTCTTAATTGGAGAGTCGAGAAAGGAAACAAATGGGAAGCTAGAACTATGGAGACGAGCTTTGGAAGAACATAGCTTCCGTCTAAGCAAGAGTGAGACGGAGTATATGGAATGTAATTTCAGTAAGAAGCGTGCTAATGCTAGCTTAGAGTGAAAATTAGAGACCATACCATACCACAAGTTACACGGTTTAGGTATCTTGGATCTATCATACAAAATGACTAAGAGATAGAGGGAGATGTAAACCATAGGATTCAAGCTGGATGGATGAAATGGAAAAGTGCTTCAGGAGTTATTTGTGATAGAAAAGTACCTTTCAAGCTTGAAGGTAAATTTTATCGCACAGCTATAAGGCCCGCGATATTGTATGATACTGAATGTTAGGCGGTAAAAAGTCAGCAAGAACATAAGATCAGTGTCACGGAGATGAGGATGTTGCGATGGATGTGAGGCCATACAAGACAAGATAGAATTAGGAATGAATGCATTAGAGAGAAAGTAGGGGTAACACCTATTGTGAAAAAGATGAGAGAATCTCGCCTTATGTGATTTGGACATGTAAGGAGAAGACCCTTAGAAGCCCCTATAAGGAAAGTAGATCATGTGGAGGATAGCCCAATATCTAGAGGTAGAGGAAGACCAAGAAAAACTATAGGTGAAACGATTAAAAAATATTTAGATTTAAATGACATTTCTAAAGACTTAATTTATGATAGAACACAATGGCGTCGTTTGATCCATGTAGCCGACCCTACCTAGTGAGAAAATACTTGGTTGTTGTTGTTGTTGTTAATATTCAATCAATAATAATAATAATAATAATAGTAATTAGCAAAGAAACAGAAACAGTTACCAGTGATGTTTGTGAATTCTGTGGCAACTTCCCAAGATGTTAGGAAGAAGCCAACCACTCAGTCAAAGGGAAAAGTAAGGAATTAAGTGATACCAAATTATTTTATTGCACATTACTGAACCCTGTAGGTTTCAGAAAGCTCAAACAAAACTGCAGTGACAATCACTGAACAATATAACTAAATGAAAAATGAATTATCACCTTTAAGAATCGTGAACAGTTTTTGGAGATTGAGTCATCTTTGATATATGCAACCTTGTTACTTCTAAATTCTTCGGGTATACAATAAATGTCATACCTTTCCACAATTTCAACAACCTACAAATCCATAGGTCAAATAAATACTGCAGTAAGCATGAGGATTTTGAAGAGAGAAAGGAAAAACATTCCCTGCATAACATTAAAGCAAGTGGAAATGATTTATACACTATTCGAGGCACGAAGTGTAACAAATCCAACAGGAATGAAAATGAAACCCATAATAAGAAATGTGGCAATGACCTGCATAGAACATGACCGAGATTTAGCATGCTCGTTTTATAGAATAATGAATCATCAAATATTCAGGTATTTTCAAAGAACTAACTGTTGCTGGTGTAAGGACAGGTTTACATGCTGGAAGGTTCTGCTGTGTAAACTGATAGAATGCTGCAAAACCACCACAATGACATTCAGTATAAGTTTCTTTAAGAAAAGAAAGAAGGTAAAAAAAAAAAAAGAAATAAAACAGAGTTCAATACAAAAGAGACTTGCATAAAGAAGAAACATATGCTATAAAATTTCAATCTATTGGACAATTCTGACTTACTTTCTAGTCTAAGTAAAGGCCAAATACTATAACAAGTTTTATTTTTTCCAATACAAAGTCAATTTTCTATTAGAAGAGAAAAAACGTATAAAACTCATTGAAACAGGATGCACTATCGGATCCTAATATATTGCACCTAACCAAGTACTCTCAGTAAGATCAGCTTTTAGAAAGGAGGCTCCAAAATATCTGTTGCGCAAATGCCCACCAAATCACCACACAGTCCATCTTCAATAGACCATACGGGTAAAGCTTTTTGTGCATTTTTAGGGCAAGGGCATCTATAGGCTCCTATACAGGTGGAAATAAGCCTGTTTACTAAACAAGTTAGGCTAAGGTATTTTTAAAAGCTCGTTTAACTAAAAAGACTAGATCTCAGGCTATCTAATAGGCCTTTTAGGCCTAGCAGGTCAGTCTGAGTTTAACTATATATAATATAATATATATTATTATAATAATTATAATTATTAATTTATTATAATATATTGATATATTTTTTAATTAAATTTTAATAAAAGTCAGTATCTAAAACCTAAATTTGTAAGTTAGAATAAAAATATAACATAGTAGAATTATGTTATAACTTAGCATTCGCCCCCTACTTTTATAGATACTCACTACTTTCTTACTCTAGTCTTTGATCGATGTAAGACTTAGAGATATACCAAGTTGTAAAACTAAAATGAGACTAGATGCTCAACTACTTCATTGCTTCAACTTCGTCACAACTAATTAATTGCACGTCAGACCTGTAAAAGTTTGGCTTCGTTAAATATAGATATAGATAATGCTTGGTCACCTCACTGGTGTATTTTTCTCTGCATGCATCTTAGTAGTCCTGATGAGGTGATCCCAGCATCCTTGCATGGAGATATTATTGATATCTTACATTTCTAGTCAATTATAGAAATGTATACAAACAGCAATTCTTGTATCTATATGTGCTTCCCTTGTATCATTCAACATTCATGGGGTTCTTACTCTACATATGCACATCCTGGATTCAGAAAGCAAAAGGGAATTTATATCCAGGTGGGATAGATTAACTTGTGGAAAATCATCTAATGGTTCTATTGAGTTGAATGCATATGGGCTGTATTTCTTATATGACACTGTATGGCTGCTGGCTCATGCAATGGATGAATGTCTCCATCAGGGAAATCATATTTCGTTTTCAAATTATCCTTAGTTAAAGAATTAAGTGGAAGGAGTTTGTGTGTTGATTACATGCCAATCTTCAACCAAGGAAACCTGCTGCCTCAGAGCATTTTAAAGGCCAATGTGACAGGTGTAACAGGCATGGTGAGGTTTAATGATGATGGTTTTCTGGTTCGTTCATTTTAAAGGCCACTATTGTGGTGATGATTATTTACTATTACAACACATGATACATGGTAGGGAACTTTTACTAATTCAAATTAAAGTGGTTAGGAACCTAGTGGCAGAGTTGGTGTTACAACTTGGTATATCTCCAAATTCCACATTAACCAAAGATTAAAGCAAAAAAGTGGTGAGCATCTATAAAAGTAGAGGGTGAGTGTTAAGATATAACAAAAGTATGTACTGGCTTATGCCCTTTAGTCTATGTAAACTGTAAAGGCTTGTTGACCTATTTAAAGGTAAGTCTGCTAGCTTATGTAAAAGTCTGTTGGCCTATTTAAAGATAAGCTAACAAGTCTATTTAAAGATAGGTTTGTTAGCTATGAAGCACAGACACGCCGTTTTTGAGGCGTGTCCACGTATCGGACATGTACTCGTGTCGAACAAATGGGGACACGCGTACGACGCCCGTGTCATGTATGTCCGAATGTATCCGATTACAAAATATTATTTTTTTCAGCTTGGACATGTCTCGGACATGCTTGGACACGGATCAGACATGCTTGGACACGTCTAGGACCCGACCTGGACAAGACCCATTAATATTTTTTTTTAAAAAAAATTAGTTTCCATGACTAACGTCTAATTAGTAAGCCCGTAACCCACCCAAATCCAATCATATGGCTGACGTCCCAAGCCAATATTTTCACATACCAGTATTTTAAGTTTTATCTTTTCACACGTCACTATTAGGCTTTTAAGTTTTATCTTTTCACACACCACTATTTTCATCTGCTCCTTCTACCGCTGCTCGTACCAAGCCATCCACTTCATCGCCACCGAAGCTTGCCTCACACCATTATTCCCTCTAGTTAATTTTTTTAGATGCACATGTACTTGTACATGGTTAGTTCTATTAAGAAAAGTTAGTTTAGGAGATATTTTAGAAAATGTCAATAGAAATTATGTTCCATATTTTTTGGAAGGGGCTTACTAGGTAGCAAATATTAGCACATATAACATATATTAAGATATTGTAAATCTTCAAGCTTATAAAAATGATATTAATGAATTATAAATCTGTTTTCTTAATTTTTTCAATTATATATATATGTTGTGTCCGTGTCCTACAATTTTTTAAATTTGATGTGTCCTTACATCCGTGTCCGTGTCGTGTCCCATGTCCGCGTCTGTGTCTGTGTCTGTGTCTGTGTCCGTGTCTGTACTTCATAACTTGTTAGCCTATTTAAAGGTCTATTAAAATAGACTTGTTAGCCTATTTAAAGGCCTTATTACAAAATAGGCCTTTAAATAGGCTTCCAAGTCAGACCAAACTTTAAAAAAAGTCAGGTCAGACCTTAAAAATCGACCTATTTCAGGCTCACAGGCCAGACTCAGGCCTTATAATTGGGATACAGGCCAGACTTGTTTAAGGCAAAGTTTGGCCTGGGCTGTTTGTGGAGAATCTCCAGAATGACACACCCTACATTTTCTCTTTTTTTTCCTTTTCACCCTCTTAATTTTGTTATACTCTGATTTCCTTTTCAGTGTAAACCATTTAGTGCAAAGTGATAATAATGCATTTTCCAAACCACAGAAAAATGAATTGAAGAGAAATGATCAGAGATAATTATCATGTGAAGTAGAAAGGAGCTTCTAATATTACGAATCCATCAATCTTTGAAACAAAATAAGACTGTTCATTTGATGATTTAAAATAAATAAATAAATTTCAAAGCTTTTCGCAAAATGATTGCCCAATTGTTCATGTATTAGGCCATAATAATGTGATAATGTAAAAGATCAGAAGTTAGGTTGCAGCATGTGCTGAACCATAAATATGAAATTTTTGAGGTGCATAAATAAATGAC
This sequence comes from Ormosia semicastrata, assembly GCA_029884595.1. Lineage (NCBI taxonomy): Eukaryota > Viridiplantae > Streptophyta > Magnoliopsida > Fabales > Fabaceae > Ormosia > Ormosia semicastrata. The sequence goes on from JAQQTO010000045.1 coordinate 7,798,295, forward strand.
AACAGGAGGGAGCCTTAGCACAACGGTTGGAGTTGTTGCCATGTGACCTAGATGTCATTGATTCAAATCGTGGAATCAGCCTCTTGCAAATATAAGGTAAGGCTGCCTACTATAAACCAACAGCGTAAGTTCGATCTTTCCCTGGACCCCATGCATAGAGGGAGTTTTATAGCACTAGGCTGCCCTTTTTTTATAAATAAATAAATGGATACAATACAATTTTTTAGAAGTAAATAAATATAAACAAGTATTCTTCCACATCTCTTACAACTATATGTTTGCAACAATGCCAAGGCTTAAGCAGAATACTCAAAACTTAGGCAGCTAACTAAAGAGAACATCTAAATACAAAATTCTCCATCCTTCTTTGCAACTTCTGATAACCAATGTCTATCTTGTTATAACTGATACTAATTGAAATAGTTTACAATTTTATTCTTGTATCTTGATTATAGATGAGGCCCAAAAAAGAAAAAAAAAAAAAAAAGAAAGGTCCACAGCATCCAATTCATGTAAGGAACCTCCTATAATCTTAACTCTCAAGATGCTGCCCTGTTAAGTTTCCAGTCTACTACAGTTAATATGAAAAAAAAGAATAATGACCATCTTACTTCAAATAGTATCCACAACCATTTTAACACCACATGAAAGTTGGTTAATAAAGTATAAATTGTTGGTTAATGGATATGTACAAATATGAAACCTTTTCAGTCTAATTCCGTTAACCAACTTATATACGTCATTAACCACTTTTTTATTCTTCATTAACCAACTTTTACATACTCATTAACCAACTTCTATACATCATTAACTACGAATTTATATTTTAGTAATCAACTTTATGTGGTATGAAAAGTGGTGTTGTTGAAAATTGGTAAAATTATCGGGATTGGAAAAAAAAAAAAAGCAGAACCCAAACTTTTTGCATCCTAAACCAACAGAAATAGTTGAAAACCTGCCAAGAGAGATAGGAAACACACCGCTATGTGGTATCGAGCGTCCTGGAATTGCCTGCACTCCTGTGTTAACTGTTGAGGAACTCCCTCCATCGAGATCCATTATCATAGCTCCCCAAGTTTCAGAGATGTCACTCCACAAACGAACTACCCAATTTGCACCAGCACTTGCATTTGCCCAACACTGCGTTACAGGTCAAATAGTAGTCTATCAATTCCTATTCTCATTTTAGTTAGCTTGCGCCAGAACTTGCATTCAGTAATTGAAAAGCAGAAAATAATACAAGTTAATCTTTAATACTATCTTAATATCAATTTGTCTGCTTTTTTAGGTTAGACAAAAAAAAAAGAGTAACAATAACCCCAACCCAATAAAAAAAAATGCATGATTAGAAACCCAAATCTGCATTCTATTCTCTTTCGTAAATGCTTATAAACAACAGGGGAAAATTCCTATATACTTCATTTGCAATAGCAATAATATCAACAAGCCAAAGCGAATTTCAATAACTGTTCAATACTAAGTTGATGGAAGAGAAAGCAAAGAAAACAAAATTAGAGAAACTCAAACTGCTGATTATATACTTAAAGAAGGAAAGATAACATCACAAGAACAAGTTATTTTCACTCTCAATCATATGCGGGCGTTTGATTGTTATTCATGCATCAATCAAATTGAACCTCTTATAATAATACAGATAACTAACTCAAAAAACGGTGTTTTAATTTCTAACTGAACTCAATTAAAACTATTATTATTATCCACAGTAAAAATATTCAATAAAAATATTAATTAAAAGAAAAAAAAAACCAATATGATACCCCACAATTACATTACCAGGAAAATCTCAATTCAAATCACAACCCAGAACAACGCATTACCTGGAGATTTGTGTAGATCTCAGAGTCAACAAAACAGAAATTGGAGAGAAAGCAATGGAATTCGAAGATAAAGATTCGAAGACGGAAGAATTGGGTTATCGAGAAACATAAGAGAGTGAGGAATCTATGAGTATGCGCACTATATTCTTCGCTTGCAGAGAGGGAAGAGATCGTCACACCACAGAGAGAAGAGAATAAAGAAAAGAAAACTCAGCTGGTTGGCGCGTCGGACCCGACTTGGGGAGAAGCTTTTGTCTTTTATGGTTTCATTTTGTTTTCATTAAAATCCACTTGTAAGAATTGCTGTTACGATTGTAAGAATTGTTAGTTTATCCAAATCAACTCTTAATTTAAGATCTACCATGTATTTTTCATTTTAATTATTAAATTTAATTACCTTAATGTTTCTTTAATTATTTTAATCCATGACTGTGATTTGTTTCTTTTTTTTGGGGGGGGGGGGGGGGGAGTGGGGTGGTTTTACCAATTGTTGGTTAGAGTATAGGGTCATTGTTGAAATAGGGTAAATGGGTATATGTAGCAGGCTGAACTTGGATGCTCTAAAGTTTTAAAATGAACCACATGAGACAGTTCATGATCAAATAGTCCAAATTCATTAAACTATATTTGCTTTTAATATTTTATCTGCAATAAGATTACTTATAAGGGTTAAAAACTTAAATTCCTTTTCACTTCAAAAATAACTATAAAGGATCATGATCTGTATGAGGTCATTGTTAATACCATTTTTACTTTCCCTTAATTGGGTATGTTACATGATTTTTTGGATCGGGTTAAGTGTTCTTGAAAGGTGATTGTCTGGGGTTCATGGGTTGCATGATTTGTGGGTTTTTGTGAGGGTTCATATGTGGTCCCGTCGGTTGCGGTCTATGTGGTTGTGTGTTTATTTTGTGGTCTTGTAATGTATATTGTTTGGTATACATTTTATTTGGTCTATGTGTTTGTTATTTGATAATGGCCTTGTATTGATTACATATGTAAATATAATTTTGTGTAGACATAATTGTGTACTTTCAGCTTTATCATAGAGGTAATTTTGGGGACATATGTCACATAACACCCCTAGAGTTTATGTTGGGGGTATGGTAGATATTATATGGTATGGGGACTTTGATTTGTTAGGGTTCTTTGATGTGAAGGGTATAGTTATTAACTTGGGATACCTGGAGACATCCTTAATTTGTTACAAAGTTCTTGATATCTCTTTAGATGAGGGGATAGTGATGATAAAAGATGACAAGAATGTTTTGAATATTATTCTTGTATATGCTTTTAGTGGTAGTCATGAGGATTAAGTATTATATGTAGAAAGTGGCATAGATCCAATTTATTTTCTTATCCAACCAGGGATGAAGTAGAACAAGGTCATGATTTAATTGAAGTTTCCAACCAAATTGTAGTGGAAGAGATATATAAATGGCTTAGGTGATGATGACATTGAGGGATATGGTGATGAGAATGAAGGTGTAGTGGATGTCAATGAGGGTGAAGGTGCGGAGAATGATTCCGGGTGCTGGGAACCTTGTTGAGAGTGTTGAAAATGATGTTTAGGGTGCTGAGGACTCTGTTGAGGGTATTGAGAGTGATGTTGTGAGTGCTAAGAATAATGATTTTGAGGGTTATAGTAAGAGGAATGAAGTTGATGATATTTGATACTAGGGATGAAGGTCCAGATGCATTATCCAAGTCTGTAAATAGAAAAAAGAAAACAAAGGCATGTGGCCACATGCATCATCCACATGCTATGTATCCAGACTGGCTAAAGGGCAATGCTGATAAAGTTTTGACACTTTTGACTCTAATTAATTTTTTTTATTAATTATCTATTTTTCATTTTTTTAATAATTAATTATTATTTAATAATTATTTTTTATAATTTTTATTTTTTCTTCTAATTTTATCTTTTTTTATTTATCTTTATCCTTACAAATTATCTTTTATTAGACGTCAAATAATCTTCTTTACTCATAGATAAAGAATTAGAAAACCAAAATTTATTTAAAATATCATTATATTTAATAAGTATAAAAAGAAATCTCATTTCATTTTTTAGCTTTAGGCCCCAACTATCTTAAGCCGTCCAGCATGGATCAAGGATTTTTTTTTAATAACTAGTTGTATACCCTGCAATGCACAAGTTCTATCATTTATCCATTTCTCCTAATATTTCCCCTTCTTAATATACTTTACAATGATTAACAAAGGTTTGTGTCATGCCAGATGTTTGCACAGGACCTATGTTTGATGGATTTTCAACTCGAATCTGACTCTCAAGAGTGCATTGCTGAACTTTAAAGTCACACCAAATGCAACCAACCTATCTAGGTAGCATTCTAAATGACTGTAGGATTCTAGGCTTAAACTATAGGAATTTTGCTTGTACTAATGTGATAAGAAGTGGGAACAAAGTTGCCCATTGCTTAGCTCACTTAGCATTGAGGTTGTGTGATAAAGTGCGGGTTGAGGGACCCCCACGAAATCAGGTCTCTGGTAGACAATGACGTACTTGATGTTTCTTCCTGATTTAATGATATTTCATTTTCATGTAAAGAAAAAAGGTTTGTGTCAAAAATTAAATTATTAATATAATATCATCAATAATCAATAATTTAAAGTAAAAGTAATGTCAACAAAAATCAACTACGAAGTTTTATATTTCTCAAATAAGTGACATTAATTTCCTTGACAATGAAATTACTTCATTAGTATCTTTTTTATGGAACAAAATAGCTACTGGAAACTCTTTTTTGTTATCACACAAAAATAACAATTGTACACGAAACAATCACAAGTCATACTTGTAAACTTTAATGTGAAATTAATTAGTTGGGCCAATACAATCAAACTTTAAATAAAAAATTGTAGCATTTATTTGTTGTAAAGCATAAATGAAAAGAATAGATTCATAATATAGAATATATAGTGTGTAATACAAAGAGAGCAAAAAAAATATTCTTTAATAATATACTACATAAATTAGAATACAATGAAATAAGTCAAAATAGTGTATATATTTTCAAAGAGTAATTCTACACAGTCAAAATTATTTTGCCAAAATTTATCAAAATTTAATAATGATAGTTAGATAAATCAATCCAATATCATGAATTAGATTCCACCAAAATAAAGTAAAAAGTTGATGTTAGGTTTCTATATTTATTAATTATTAATATATAGAGATGAGAAAGTACTCTTTTCAAGTAATGACAGTTAAATTGTTAAGGGAAAATAAATGTTTAGGACCACTAAAAAGAGTATTTAATTTTAAAGACATAAAAAAATTAAATTATTTAGAAGAAATACCAAAAATATATTTAAAAAAAAAAGACAATTAGATTTTCATCCAATAGATAAAACAACTCTTACCATTTTTTTTTCATGTCACTTTTTATACTCTTTCTAGTACCATTAATTATGTATATATTTTTTATTATTTTTTTCACTTAATCACAATTTTTAAAAATAATAAAATACTAAATAATAATACACATCTAAAAAAATATATAAGACTAACATTTTTCAAGATAAAAATACCTATTCTAGCTCTACACTATTAAGGTGGAAATAAGTAGTCTATTTCGTCAGGGCTTTATACTTCGACCGCCTGAGGCTCGATCTACTTAACAACGTTTACTAAACAAGTTAGATCAAACTTTTTTAAAAGCTCGTTTAACTAAAAAGATCAGTCTCAAGCCATTTAATAGGCCTTTAAACTTGGTAAGTAGTACAAACTAATTTATTTAATTATATATAATATAATATATATTATTATAATAATTATATATTATAATTATATTTATTAATTTATTATAATATATTAATATATTTTTTAATTAAATATTAATAAAAGTCAATAATTAAAACTTAAGTTAGTAAGTTAGAATAGAAATAATATATTTATTAATATATTTAACGTAATATATTTATTAGAATGAAAATAATAAGTTAACTCTCTCCTCTTACTTTTATAAATGTTCACTACTTTCTTACTCTGATCTTTGATCGATATGAGACTTGAAAGATTAGAGTAAGAAAGTGATCAACTTGATATATCTCCAAGTCTCATATCGACAAAAAACTAGAGTAAGAAAGTAGATAACATCTATAACACTCACCCCTTACTTTTATAGATGCTCACTATTTTCTTACTCTAATCTTTGGTCGATGTGGGACTTGAAAGACTAGAGTAAAAAAGTAGTGAGCATCTATAAAATTAGAATGTGAGTGTTAAATTATAACAAAAGTCTATTGGCTTTGAGTAGCCCATTGGCTTATTTCAAGGTTTAGGCCTGTTAGTTTATGTAAAGGCATATTGACTTATTTAAAGGTAGGTCTGTTAACTTATGTAAGACATGTTGACCTATTTAAAGGTAAGTTTGTTAATTTATGTAAGGGCCTGTTGGCCTATTTAAAGGTAGGTCTGTTAGCCTATTTAAAGGCCTCATTATAAAGTAAGCCTTTAAATAAACTTTCAAGTCAGGCCATGCCTTAAAAATTGGCCTATTACAGTTTCATACATCAGTGCCAGCCTTATAATTAGGATCTGATCAGGCCTATTTAAGACAAAGTTCTACTGACCGATTTGCTGTTTCCACCTACTACACTATGAGAATTTCTTGAGTGAGTTGGGTCTTTGGTACGTGGAATATAGGGAGAGAATGTAACCTTCTCTTCGTGTCAGCTCCTCCCCTTTCATCGGAGGCTCTAAAATCTTATCTTATGATTATTTTTGTAATAAATTTGATATTTTTATTATTAATAATATATATATTATATTTTTTAATATTATTTATTATATTTATTTTATTATTATTTTTTTACTAAATTTGATTTTTTTAAAATAATATTAATAATATATACACCTTTAAAAATATATATATAATAATATTTTTCCTTTCTGTAATTACGTAGACAAATGAGAGAATGATAGGCGTTCTTATTTGTCCTTTTCTCTAACTTCCCAAGGAATCTTCTACCTGCTGGGTCTTTTGATTGGTTTATGTTGATCACCTGGTCCAGATGCGTATTATTAAGAGGAAAAAGATCATTATATATATTTTTTAAAAGTGTAGACACCATTGACATTATTTTTAAGACTGCAAATTTAATAAAAATAATAATAAAAATATATGTATGATAAATAATATTGAAAGAAGTATAAAAAAATATATACATTATTAATAATAAGAATATCAAAATTGTTATTCAAATCATACATATATAGTAAAATATTCATTTAAAGAAATTTGTGAATAATTATTATTTGTTAATAAGTAATTATTTATTCTTATTAAGTAATAACATTTGTAAATAAAGTTATATATATTAGATAAACGAATTTATGAAGAAATTTATGAATCACTCTTACTTTTTATTGAGTTTACTTTTAATAAGTAACTAATAGTTATAAATAAAGTTATATTTTAAATTTATAAAGTTAATAGTAAATTTGTAAATAATTATTGTTTGTTATTAAATTATTATTTATTTTTATTAAGTGATTAATAAAAATAAATAATGCATTTTTATAAAAAAAATTATGAAATAAAAAAATTATAAATGACTATTATTTTTTATTAAATAGTTATTTGTACTTAGTCACTCTTTTTCTAATAAAAGGATCATGGTTCATGAAATGTACTTGAATCTTTCATTCAGATAAGCTTTTTCCCCCTTGAATAATTTATTGCCGCTAGAATTACCATTATAAGTAATAACTTTGATTTTTTTACATTATTTTTTATATATTATTTTTTATACTATTTTTATACTATTAATTACATCACTTTTATTTTATCACTTTTTTTCATTTAATTTCACTCATTTAAAATGAGTAAAAAAAAAGGTATAGGAAGGAAAATAATGTTAAATGATATTTGAATATCATTTTCTTATAAGCAATCAATCATTAATGTGCAAGATGGATTGACTCATCTAGGGATGGTAAGAAATTGAATATGTCACTTTCAAGGTTCCGATTTAAAACGCTCCATTGATATGCAATTTGTCATCATAATGAAATCAGTGTGGTGGAGATTTCTATAGATTTCTATAGTGCTCACTTTCAAGGAGTGAGTATCATGCTCACAAAAGGAGATATCGTTGATTTAATATTAATAAAATGAACGGGGGAATTTTTAAACTGGAACCTTTAGAGATGATAATTTATGTGGAATGCAAAGCTATGAAAAGTAATTGCAAGGCACCCAGTTCAAATGGTTTTTATAATTTTAAGAAGAATGTAACTTCAAATGTGAGGGCTGGAAATAATAATGCTCGGGCACCTCAAACTTCGGTTCCTCCTCCACATAAAAGGGCTGAAACCTTTTGGACTATTTGTAACCATTGCAGGACACATTATGAATATCTCAGGATTTATTTGAATCATACCCTTTTATGTCTTAACTGTAATGAAGCTTTTGTGGCTGTAGAGTGGGGTCCACCTCCCATTGTTTTTAAGTCACCAAATTGGTCTTCTCCTCAACAGTATCAGAATTCTGGACATCATGCTAGAAGTAACACAAATTTCCAATGGGATTCTCACTCTAGAATGGAAGCTTTCGGTAGCATGGATGGATCATCATTTGTTGCTGCCCAAGCCGCAAGTGTTGTGCAGCAAGCAAGTGAGAAAGCGAGGAAAGAGGGAGCACCATCAATTGCTGAATGGGATAGGAGTCAAATGTCTAATAGGACTGATGGTTCAAAGAAAAGGAAGACATGATATTCATATTAATGGTTATTGTTTTGTCCTTTATTTGAGGAGTAGTCGCTAGAGAGTTCTAAGTTGATTGTCTGGCAGTTCGTTAGTTAGAGACGGCATGAAATATTTGTAAAGACACTCTGACCAATCAGTCTTAGAGTCAAGATAATAATAAAAGTATAGGTAGAGAAAAGTGAATATGTCTAGCTTAAACTATCAGGCTGATTTATATAGATATATGAAAGATTGACTCTCTAGATACCTTTCATTTATACTATTTAGGATTCTAAATGTTATGATTACATTATGAATGATCATTATGGCGCAAAGCCGTTAATGACTGTTGGTCATGATGGCGCCAAACAACCGATGACCGTTGGTGGATCGTATTAAACACATGTTTATCGAGTCGTTACCCATTTGGGTATAGGCCAATCAGATCTTGCAGACAGGACATCAGTCGGTCTTGGTCGTCTGCGAAGATGGACCGAGCTTATAAATGGTCGGATGTCAATTGGGTCAGGAGGTCCACAGTCCCCCAACTTGGTCATCTGTGAAGATGAGCCGAGCTTATGAGTGGACGAATGTCAATTGGGTCAAGATAGTACACAGCTCCCCAACTTGGACAATCAGTGATGATAGCTCAAGCTTGTATTAACAATGTTTAAACTTATTCGAACTTATTGGATTTAGACAGTTCACAGCCCCCAGCTTGGGCAATCACAAGGTGCGTGGTCGAGCTTTTCCGAGCTCCTCGTAATTTTTTAGCTTTGTCCCTAGGTAACCTCCCGAGGCGAGTGGTGAGGTCTTTTGTGCATGTATTTTTCCAAGACATAAGTAATTTCCCTAAGAAATTGAGGTCTTTCATGCTTTTGTTTCCCAATACTTAGGTTATTACCCTCTAATATGAGATTTCTGCCTCAAATCTGAGGTTATATTGGCCTTTAATCCGAGGTTTTTTGCCTTTAATCTGAGGTGTCTTTTTAAAAAAAAATGAGGTCTTCCAAGCTAGGCAAGTATTGTATGGACATCATGGGTTGACCATAACCTTAAACTTTTCCGAGCTAGGCCGATCAAGTATTAGACATCATGGAATTTCCATAACCTCAAAATTACCAAGCTTTGGCCGATCAAGTAGTGGGCATCATAGATTGACTGTGACCTCAGATTTTTTTGAACTAGGTCGATCATAAATGGGTATCATGGGTTGACTATGACCTTGGATTTTTTGGAGCTGGGTCGATCATAAGTGGGCATCATGGATTGACAATAACCTCGGACTTTCTCAAGTTGGGCCGTTCTTGAATGGGCATCATAAGTTGACCATAACCTCAGACTTTCCCGAGCTAGGTCATTCTTGGAGGTAGGGTTGTCAAAACGGGGCCGGCCCTGCCCATTCGGGCTTGCCCATTCGAGGTTGGGTTATTTTCGGGTAGGCTTATTCGGGTTATGTAAGTTTCGGGCTGATATTTTACTAACCCAGCCCAACCCATTTAGCCTTATGTAATATTAAAAAAAGCAGGCTGGCCCGGTCCATTCGGGCTCAACCCATTCGGGCCATGTAAGTTTCGAGCTGGCATTTTGCTAGCTCAGCCCATCCATTTTGTTGGGTTATTCGGGCTGGCCCATCGGGTTTGGCCCATTTTGACACCCCTACTTGGAGGGGCATCATCCTCAGACTTTCCCAAGCTGGGCCTTTCTTGGAGGGACATCATGGATTGACCATGACCTCAAACTTTCCCGAGCTGGGCCATTCTTCAAAAGGACACCATAGATTGACCATGACCTCAGACTTTCCCGAGCAGGCTGGTCTTCAAGGGGCACCATGGATTGACCATGACCTCAGACTTTCCCGAGCTCAGTCGGTCTTCAAAGGACATCATGGATTGACCATGACCTCGAACTTTCTAGAGCTGGCTTATTCTTGGAGGGGCATCATGGATTGACCATGACCTAGAACTTTCCTGAGCTAGGCCTTTCTTGGAGGGGCATCATGGATTAACCATGACCTCGAACTTTTCCGAGCAGGGCCTTTTATCATCTTGAGTTTTCAGGGTCTTCGCCTGGACTTTCCCAAGGCTTTGTGTGCCTAATGTTGCAATGTTAGGGGTTTAATTTACCTTACCTTGATCCAGTCATGTGAGTAATTTTGATAATAATATACAATTGAAATAAACATAACTAAATTTTGATACCTCGATAAGGTTGGTTATGTTGAGGTATGATGAGATTGTCAAATTATAGCTAATGAATGTAAATTATGGTAAAAGAAAATAATGCTAATTAAATATCATTAGGAAAGTCAAATAAATGATGGACGCAGTATTACATTAAGTCTTTGTTGAAAAATATTCATGTCTAGTAAATGAATTATATGGGTAGTAAATGAATTTTTAATCAATTAATTATTGATGAAGAAAATGATTTAAATTAAATATGGTTATAAATTTCAATTAAATAGTTAAGAAATTACATGTTAATTGCAAAGAAAAAATGTCAATTTATGATTAGTAATGAGTTTAATGACAATTAAAATGATGGTCATATGCAATAATTAAATGAGTCACCGAATAGGTTAGTCTAGAAGTATTTTTCACATTAAATCTATGGCTACTACCATCGATAAACAATAGTAATTGATTAAATTCAAATTCATGACTATTACATTGCACGATTTTTAACATTGAGCAAACAAATACACTAATGAAGAATGAAAAATGATCATATTACACATAAAGCTATAATTTATAACTATCAAATAGTCTAATCAAATCTCTACATTAATGTCAACAAGAACATGGCAAAAATATTTTGTGGCAATAAATTGTGAGAATATGATATTAATTAAGATGTTACTTGTCATGAGCATTAGAATGTAAATAAATGAGTAAATGATCAAGAAGATTTAAGAATAACGTGTATTTAAATATTTAAGAATATGTTTTAACAATACGCATGTAAATACATTTTTTAAATACCATCAATTTGACTTTTTTGAGTTATCATATTTTTTTATTTGAATTTGGATAATGTTATACGAATAATATTTAAGTAAATAAAAATAATAATAATTGTGTAGTCATGATATTTATATAACAATAGTCTTTATATTTTTTTTAATTTTTTTATCTGAATAATCTTTATATTTTGAAACAAGCTTAGCTAATAATAATTAATATCTTGATATTTTCTATTTTATTTTATTATAATTTTTTAACAAATAAGTGTGGGATTATTCATAATCTATGCATGAGTGATTCATAAAATAATCATCATCTTATATTAAATAGTACTCACACTTCTTTTAACACTACATAAAAATTAATTAATGAAGTAAAAACTTCTTTTAATACCACATAAAAATTGATTAATAAAGTATAAATTATTAGTTGATGGGTATGTACAAATATGTAACATTTTTAATTTGACTTCATTAATCATCTTATATACGTCATTAACTACTTTTTTATTCTTCATTAATTAACTTTTTATATGCTCATTAACTAATTTTTATATGTTATTAACCATAAATTTTTACTTAATTAACTAATTTTATATGATATGAAAAATAATATTATTAAAAAATAGATAAAATTATTGGGGTTAGTGATCCATATGTTTGGGACCAAATACTCTTAGCAAAATGTGCCACCAATAGACTATTAACCTAGAAAGTACGGACACGTCACTTTACTGACGTGTCTGACATCGACACACGACGACGCGACACAATACGCGTGTCTCACGTGTACAAGTGTATCCAATTAAAAAAATTATTTTTTTGACTCGGACACGTCCAGGACACATATCAGACATACTGCGGACACATATTGGACACATCCTATTAAAATTTTAAAAAAAAATTACTGTGTGACAGTGTATTAATATCACGGCCTATAAGTCCAATATCACCCGACTCACCCTCAGGAAAAAATGTTCTATTCTTCCTCAATACATTGTGTTCACTGTGTGCTAATGGTTCAAGTTTCAATTGAGTTTCACTCTGGCTAGGTGGTTCAATTTTTAATTATTATTAGTTTCTTTTCTAATTATAAATAAAGATGTTTGTGTAGTCATTGAAGAATTGTATTTAGAATGTTTATAATCAAAATTATATATATACCGTGTCTGTGTCTTAAAATTTTTTAATTTGATATGTTTCTATGTCCGTATTCGTGTCGTGTCCAATATCTATGTCTGTTTCTGTGCTTCATAGCTATTAACGTACTAAAAAAATATATATCTATTCTTTGACTGTGACCGTCAAAAGCTAACGGATAACTTCTAATTATTGCTAAAATTTCGCAACTTCAAAAGCTTTAACAAACTCTTGCAAATTACCTTCAAAAATATAATTTTTTATTCTATTGTATTCTTTTTGAGCCATTCATAATCCAAATTTGTCAGTGTTATTCGTTTAACTAAAATATTTTAACTTTTATTTAACTCACTCACAAACTCATTTTATATCCTGTAAAAATATTACAGTAACATACAGTTTAATTTGACATCTCTCACACATAAATCTACGATATAAATACAGTGTATATATTTTAATTATATGAGAAATATTATCCATCTAAATTTTCCTTTGTATAAAATAGTACATAAAACATAACAACTTCAATTTTTAATTTTTGACTTCAATTACAATAATTTATTAATAATTAAATTATTTACTTATCTATTTATTTAACCAATGAATATTATTATTAAAATATCAATTAATATTTAATTAATGTTCCCCCAATAACATATCAAACAATCAATCAATAATCAATTAATTTCATGATATCATGAAATGATAATAATATATATGAATGCTATTTACTATCATGTCATAACAATAATATATAAAATAATGACCATCAATATAATAAAATTAAATGAAAAATAAATCATTAACTTGAAAGTCATCTAATTTACCCTGTTATAATCGAAAATGTCAATTAATGCACCATAAATCATGATTAAGAACTTGCTAACGAACATAAAAATATTGAAGGTAGAAGAGTATAACTTTTGTATTGAAATAAATATGCTTTAAGATATTAATTGCAATTATCATAGGATATGGTCATTTATGGTAGGTGTTCCACCAGTGCATAGTGTCATCCTTGCATCCCCTTGCATCCTCAATGTTGAATTTGTTGTTAACCAGTGTGGCATTGGTAGGATAGTATTCTTTGTCCAAGGATTGCAACTGCTTATTAAAGACAACATTAGCCTTTGTAAGGTCCACGGGACTTTGAGCTTTCCCATTTGAGCAAGCTGCGAAAGATGGACTAATGTTTCCCCATTTGTTTTGACCATTTGGACCATTATAACCAAAATCAGTCGAACCTAGTGTGACAGAAAAATTTTCCATAACTACTAAAAATAAGCAAGTAATACCAACATAATAGGTGGGAACAGTACTGTTCATATCTCTAAGCTTTTCTATTTCAAGTTTTCAACGCATACACTTAGCAAATAATTGTAGATTTGAAAACTTCCATAGTTGTGACATGGGTATTTAAAATTTATATTATGATTATGATTCATCGGCACATGCCCGATTGATCTTCTAATATATTTTCAAGACAAGTTCTATGAACTTCTTCTCCCTGTGTGCCTAGGAATAAATTAACTACAAATTCATCAATGGAAAACATTCACAATTAGAGTATTTGGCTTCAACTCTAGCAATGATTACAGGGTATAAATGGTATGAATGATATAAATGATATAAGTGATATATCAATCAAGCAAACAATGAAAATCCAGGAATTTTAACGACAAGGAGTAGCAAAGCAAAATTAAATGGTATAAATGATATAGCGTTTTTCCTTTCATGATTTGTCAAGGCCATTAATGGGCATTTAATGCCATAGATGTTGCATGAGTGGCATTTCCCACAATTTGAGTAGAGTGTCAATGATCGATGTCTTGTCGCAGCACCCCGATTGCAATGTAGAGGACTCGCGGTTTGATCTTGAACCTAAGAAAGTGAAAAGAAAATACAGGCAATTTTTTTCTCAAAGTTAACTACGTTGTGGTGGTTTAAAGTAAAATGGATTTCTTCATAATTTCAGCCTCGTCCACGGGCCACGACCCTTTTTTTTTTGTTTTCAAGAATAACAACAAAGCTCCAAGCATGCTCAACAATAGTCATTATCAGGGGAAAATTTTTTATATGATCTTGGAGGAAGAAAAAGTTCTTCCAGGTTGATCTCCACCATTCATTTTTAAAAAGTAAGACAGAGAAAGAGAATTAAAAAAAGAATGAATGGTTGAGATGGAGTGTGGAAAAAGAATTTTCTTCCTTTTGAAATATAAGGAAGGAAAAAAAAGAGAGTAGCTTTTGGTTGTAAAATGAGAATCGTTAAATAGGTATAAAATAATTAAAAAAATTATTTGATTGAAGGTAAAATAATATTTACATATCAAAGTGTAAGAAATAATCTATAAGCTAAAATCATAAGTTCCAATCTTTAGCTTATGATTATTAATTGAAAAAAAAATTATTTTACATTGAATTTCGTGTAAAAACTTTTTTTTAAAATAATCTTTTTACCCAAACATAATAATTATTTCACAAAACAGCTTAATCTTCCAAAAATAGCTGAATGGGAAAGATTTAATCTTTCCCAAACATGCTCTAACTAATTAGTTTTAGAGTCAAGATAGTGATGAAGATATAAGTAGAGAAAAGTGAACATGCCTAGCTTAAGTTGCCAGACCAGTTTATATAGAGATCTAGAGGACTGACTCTCTGGATACCTTCTGTTTAGGCTATTTAGGATTCTGAACATTATGATTACGTTATGAATGGTCATTATGGCACGAAGTCGTTAACAACCGTTGGTCATGATGGCGCCAAACGGTTGATGACTGTTTGTGAGTCGTATTAAGCACGTGTTTGTCAAGCCGTTACTCAATCAAGCATAGGCCGATCAGATCTTGCAAATAGGACATCTGTCGGGCTTGGTCATCTGCGAAGATAGGCCGAGCTTATGAATGACTGGATGTCAATTGGGTCAGGACAATCCGGTATCGATGCTCACAAAAATTTATCATTTATAACCGGTCAACTCAAATAATATATATTATATTCTAAATTTTGAAAATTATAATCTAGTCCTCCACGTAATAACTAGTTGTTTTGCCATTAAGTGTGCTTTTCTGTCTCTTATTCTTTTTGTCCTTGTTGATAATCATAGCTTCAGCCACTAATCTCCATTCTTGAAGTTTCTTACGAATTTCAATTCGCACTTTATCCATCAATGTGTTTCATAATTCAAACATTGACAACTCTCTCATGTTGTAATGCTTGCCAGTAATACCTGAAAAGCCATAATTCCTTTATATTTCCAAGTTAGCCTTTCTTGATTCAGAAAAATAGCCCACACCGACCGTTCCATGTCCTATGGCACTATGATTTGCCATGTATCCTTGATAATTGGACCTTCCTGATCCAATTGACATCCGACCACTCATAAGCTCAGCCCATCTTCACAGATGACCAAGTTGGGTGGGTTGTGGATCGTCCTGATCCAATTGGCATCCGACCATTCATAAACTCGGCTCATCTTCACAGATAACCAAGCCCGATTGATGTCTTGTCTGCAAAATCCGTCTAGCCTATGCTCGAATGGGTAACGGTTTGATAAACACGTGCTTAATATGACACAACAACAGTAATCGATCATTTTATGTCATCATGACCAACGGTCGTTAACGGTTTCACACTATAATGATCATTCATAACGTAATCATAACATTTAGAATCCCAAATAGTCTGAACAAAAGGTATCTGGAGAGTCAGTCCTCCAAATCTCTATATAAATCGGCTTGGCAGCCTAAGCCTAACATATTTACTTTTCTCTACTTACACATTCATCACTATCTTAACTCCAAGACTAATTGGTCGAAATGCTTTTGCCAGTATTCCACTTCGTCTCCAATCGACAAATTGTCGGACAACCGACCCAGGACTTCTTGGCAACCACCCCTCAAGTAAATGACAAAACAGAGTATTATAGAATTCTCCCTCAGTGGTACGCATTGAGAAGCAAACAAAACCATCACAATCTGGAGGATTCTATGATGCTCATAAATGTGGAGTAAGCATCAGTGCTCACAAAAAAATGACCATTGAAAACCAATCAACTCAATGTAATGTATATTTTATTGAAATTTTATTTTTATAATTTAACCCTTAAATAATTATTTATTTCATTTTAGCCTTTGATATCTTCCTCTCCCTCTCCTCCACCGCCGACCCCCCGACCCCAACTCCTTCATGGAAAGTTCAAGATATTATCCCTCTCCAATGCGTTCTTGCTGGCACCTTCACCACCCGATGCCACCGAGTTAACTGTGTGCATATTTCGGTGACCTTTTCCAGCAAACTCTATCCACCTTCGCCACCTCTCACATACTCTCTCTCGTTCCTTCCTTCTTTGTGGTATATTGTGGTATGGTGTGGTGTGGTGTGGTGTGGTGTGTGGGTAAAAATGGATTCGTGTTAGCTTTTCTGGCAAACTCTATCAATTGGATCTTGGTAAAACCTGTGATATTCTAGGTCGCCGGCCACCAACACTAACAATGGAGCAGCTAGATCCATCATGGGTCAGGGCCCATCTGTGAGAAGAACAAACTGGTCCCCTAAAAGGGTCAGAACTACCCAATCGAATAATGGTGCCGAAAAATGGAAAATTCGATCGTGAAGGGTGAATATGTTAGATTTATTTAATTTAATCTTAAACTGAAGTGGTCTCACATTTCCTACCCACTTCTCTATCAATTTTATCATGTCAGTTTCTACTGGCTAGTTAGTCAAAAGATAAGGACTAATTTTTGACTTACGGTTTGTTAAGAAAATTATAGGATAGTGGGGTGATTCACTATCTAGATAGTGGGGTTATCCATTATCAGGATATGAGAGTTAGTTTTTCTGATGAAGAAAAACCAACCTCTATAAGAAAATCACCTAAGAGTCCCTAGTCTAAGTAATTTTTCAAAAAATCAGTACTCATTCCATCTATGGTTAAAACTCCTTTAGACTAGAAGCATTTTGGGATTTGGTGTGTGGGTTGTTTATGTGTGTTGCTGTTGCTGTGCAGTTTCTGAAAATTTGTACAAACAAGGCTATGGCTGGAGGTTAGTAAAGGAATCCTATTTATTTTGTCTTATGAAATTATTAAGTGCATACAAATACACAATCTGGCAGTGTGTTAATATATGGTGTGAGGCAGATAATGATTCAAATTTAGGTAAAGATCAATCGTCAGGCCCACCAGAAAATAAAACCTTACAACTAGTTGTAGTTAGTAAGGGTCGATCCACAGAGAACCAATTCAATCAACACTATCAAATAATTCTTAATTTAAAATCTGATTAATAATAAACAGTAAAAGGGGTTTTTGGGGCTTTGGAGAATAATGAACAACTTCAAAAACAATAATAACAAATGAATTGAAATCAACAATATAAGAGAATTGGTTAAGAGACTGAATCCACCACTAGATTTATATGACAATGCAAACTTACATATCCTTTTATTCAAACATGCTCAGTTACATTTTTACGCAATTGTGAGATTAAATCTCTATTTTCTTTAAGAGTTGGCCAATTTAGCAACCGCTCAAATTAACTCCTTACTCAATTGTAAGATTAAATCTCTGTTTTCCTTAAGAGTTGGCCAATTTAACAACTGTTCAAATTAACTCCTAATCACTGATTAGTTATAAAATAACCGCTCTTACAACTATCCAACAATTGCATTAAGATTTAGAAAACCAATCACACTAAGATCTAATCACACACCGGGATTAAATTACTTAGAACATATATGTCACTAGATCTATTACCGCAACCGCGCATAGTAAACCCAGATCTACCATTTTTATAATTGACAAATAGCACAAAGATAATTATACCCACATGAATATCATACATTCCGCTAGATTTACTACCGCAACCACGCATAAAAAACTCAGATTTACCACTTTGAAAGTGGGAACAAGTATAAAAACCTTCATACCAACAATAGATTTAGAAATATATGAATAAAAATATAACTGTGTTGAAATAATCAAATATGCAGAATTCACAACATCAAAACTAGTGGTTTCATCATCCCTTAACCAAGAGAGATTTAGTTACACATGGTTAAAACGAAATCACAAGAAAAATTAACTCTAAACATGAATTTGCAATGAAATTGCAGAAGAAAATAAATAGCAAACGAGTTTCCAAGGATTGAGGACGATGAATCTCCGATTGCTTGAACCCGAGAATCCAATTTTCGATCCAAGCCTCCTCTCTCCGTTTCCTAGGGTTTCTAGCTGCTCCCCAAGGTCGGAACTCCTTTCCAAAGGAGCCAAGAGTGTCAATATATAGGCCTCCAACACAAACTTCTCGTAGAAGTTTCAATAATTCAAAGTCTGACCCAATTATACGCCGTGTTGATTTACACAGCCTAGGCCATGCATGATTCTGTTTGAGTGATCAAAATTTTGTTTCAAAAGTCAGAGAAGTACACGGCCTAGGCCGTGTACTTTTGCACGGCCTAGGCCCCGTAATTTGATTCCTTCATTTTTAGCCCAGATTCTTCACAGAAACTCTTCTTTCACTACTTCAAAGGGTGATATTGATCTTCATGAATCCTCAACTCCTTCTTCAAGTGAATACCAAGCCTTGTTTAAGGCTAATAAACTCTGTCATCCAAAGGTTTCCTAAAAGTTCAGTTCAATTATCAGCTTCTAAAAATACATTTAAGCAAAGTTTCACACTAATGTTCAAACTAGAGTTTGATATTAGAAACTTAGCTAAATGATAACAATTAAACACAAACGGAGTCCAATGAATCAATTACAATGTATTTAAGATATAAGAATAATCAACAGATCAATATATTAAAGAGAAATTTTACATTTAGTATCAGAGCATCATTTTTATCTCTGCCTAGACATTTAGAAGCATGGATATATATATATATATATATATATATATATATATATTTGTGTTTCACGTTTCTGCCATTACATGATTCAAGTTTGAACATTTGTTTTCTGCCATTAACAAAATTATATTTACATAAAAAAATACATGATATAAAATTTTCAGATTTATTCTAGAAAATTTATTTGTAAGCCCATGGAACTTTCCCATCACAACCATATTTCGAGGATCAAGGATCCAGGATGAACCACCTGTCAACAACAATAATGGAGGAAAAGTCCTCTTCTGGGTTATTTTTGAGAAAAATCAGTGGCTAACTGCTACTAGTGTGGGGTATCTCAATCATGATGAAGATGGAGGCAGAACTCTGTCCTTGCGTGACTGTTGCTAGGCCATGGTTGTTGATTATATGCCATGGATGTAGATGCATATGCAGTGGCATTAAGGTTTGCAGGGATGAAAGAGACGTGTTTTGTTGGCTATGTGGTGCCTGAAGAGTTTTAGGAATGAAGCCACAAATCGTGGCCTTGACTCTTTTCCTCATCGGATTTCTCACATAAAGTTAAGTTGAGAAGAAAAGAGGAAGAAGAATGATTTGCATAAAGTGGTTGTCGGCTGCTCTTGGTTTGCAAGGAAGAATATGATTTTTTTTTAGGGTTCAATTTACCCTTATGTTTGGGGCTTTAAGCCTGTAATATAATGTAATTAAAAAAATGTGTTAGTGCTTTGTTTTTACTAAAGTTATAGGATCTGGGTGTTTTTGTTTCATTTGGGCTTGCAGCCCAAAATTCTTTGAACATGCAGGAATAAAAAAAAAAGGTTACTTTTTTAAACTAACATTGCAGGTACAAATATGGGTGTTAAATTCTAGGTTTTGCAAGATGTAGGAATCAAACCCAAGTCTACTGGGTGAAATGCCAGCATTTTACCACTATGCCAAATACTGTCTTGTTAAATTATTTGACATGTTTTAAATTTATATGTTCTGGATGTGTTACATGTGAATTTTGTATGATTTTTAATTTCTTCCACTGCATGTCATATTAGTGATTAATCCATTATATATATTAAGGAGTAGCCACAAAGTATCCTTAGTTATAATTTTACTTAAAGAAAATCACATATGGTTAAATATGATATATTGTAATTAATTGTGATTAGTATAGTAAATTTGCCCATAGGGACTTATTATAATTTTCATAATTAATTAGGATGAAATAATTAAATTATTTTTATCTCTTAAGTAGCCTACAGGTATTAGGAGATGATGGCAATTTATTAGTTTCATCATAAAGAATTTTAAATAAATATATTTTGTGTTAAAATCTTAGCCCACAAGTAGATTTTGATGACATATTGATTCATATATGAGTTTAATATTTGCCTTGAATTATTATATGATGTAAGCATGTTGCTTTTATTTATTTGCAGCAATTCATTCTTTAGTTATCTTTGATGACAAAAATTAAGTTCCTATTTTGACTGGTGACAACTATAAGAATTGGAAGGAGGGAATTTTTCTTTATTTAGGGTGCATGGACCTTGACTATGCTCTCCGTAGGGATGAACCTGCTGAACTCATTGATACTAGTACTCTGGAAGAAGTTACGTTATATGAACGATGGTAAAAATCTAACCGTCTTTCAATTATATTCATTAAGACACGTATTTCTATTAGCATTCGTGGTTCAATTCCTAACTCTTAAAATGTCGAGGATTTCATGAAAGCCATTGATGAGCAATTTGAGTAATCTGATAAGGCATTGGCTAGCACTCTAATGGCAAAGTTATCTTCCATGAAGCTCATTGGAGTCAAAGGTGTGAGAAAACACATCATGAAAATGAGGGACACAGCAGCTCAACTTAAGTCACTTGAAGTTAAAATTTCTTATTCCTTTTTAGTGCACTTGATCCTAAACTCGCTCCCACTACAGTATGGTCCTTTCAAAATCTTCTACAACACACATAAGGACAAATAGTCAATTAATAAACTTCTGACCATGTGTGTTCAAGAGGAGGGGAGGCTTGCTTAAGAGATTGGTGAAGTGCACTTACAGTGACTCAAGATCAGAGAGTCAAGGGAAAAAGAAGAAGGACAAAGGAAGGAAAGACATACTTGCAATTGCCAAGATTAAGAAGGAGTCTAGGTGTTTCTTCTGTAAAAAGAAGGGACATATGAAGAAGGACTGCTACAAGTATAAGGCTTGGCTTGGAAAGAAAGGTAATGCTTTCTGTTATGTATGTTATGAATCTAATATGGTTGACATTTGTCATAACACATGGTAGATTGACTCTGGTTCTACAATCCATGTTTCTAATACCATGTAGGGCTTCGTAAGCCAGAGGGAGCTGACGGAAAGTGAACAATTCATCTACTCTAGAAATAGGATGCGTTCGCATGTGGCAACTGTTGGCACATGTAGACTTATTTTAGAATCCGGTTTTATTTTAGAATTGAATAATGTCTTTTATATTCCTGAGTTTTCCAAGAATTTAATTTCAGTTTCAAAACCTATACCTTTGGGTTATTCAATAAATTTTAATGCATTCGGATTTGATTTATCATTTAAGTCTACTATTGTTGGAAATGGTGTGTTGAATGACTGTTTGTTCAAAATTGATTTATCCAACACGATTCTATATAATTTAATGGCTACGCAACAAAACGTCGGTATTAAACGTTGTGTTATGAATGAAAAATCCTTGATGTTATAGCATAGGAGATTAGGACACATCTCTATAAAAAGAATTAAGAGGTTAGTAAATGATGGAGTACTTGAGACTCTTGACTTTACTGATTTTGACACTTGTGTGGATTGCATAAAGGGAAAGCAAACTAACACGACAACAAAAAATGCTAAGAGGAGTACAAAAATATTAGAAACCATATATACAGACATTTGTTGTCCTGACATGGACTCACACGGTCAAAAATACTTCTTCTCTTTTATAGATGATTACTCACGATTCATGTATCTGTACTTACTTCATAATAAAAATGAAGCTTTAGACGCTTTTAAAGTTTTCAAGGCAGAAGTAGAGAAACAATGTGAAAAATAAATTAAGATTGTGAGATCAGATAGAGGTAGAGAATTTTATGGTAGATATACTGAGAGTGGACAAGCACCTAGTCCATTTGTAAGGTTTCTCGAGGAGCATGGTATTGTAGCTCAATACACCATGTCTGGCTCACCAGATCAAAATGGTGTGGTAGAAAGGAGAAATCGTACTTTGATGGACATGGTGAGGAGTATGCTTAGTAACTCCAAACTTCCTCGTTCGCTATGGAGCGAAGCTCTTAAAGCAGTAGTGTACATATTAAATCGGGTTCCAACGAAAGCAGTTCATAAAACTTCTTTTGAGTTATGAAAAGGTTGGAAGCCAAGTTTATAACATGTACGAGCTGGGGTTGCCTAGCTGAGGTTAGGATTTACAATCCAAATGAGAAGAAGTTGGACCCAAGGACTATTAGTGCATCTTTCATTGGTTATGCTGAAAAATCCAAGGGTTATAGATTTTATTGTCCAACTCATAGCATTAGAATTGTGGATCAAGAAATGTAAAATTTCTTTAGAATGACATGAATAGTGGGAGTAATCTACCTCAAAACTTAGATTTTGAGAAAGATCACTGTAAAGAAACTACTCCCACATCAAGTTATAAACTAGTAATTTTTAGTGACCCTCACCAAAATCAAGTGAACTTGGAACCACCAGTAACTGAAGTTCCACACCAAGATGAACTTATTCTAGAAGATCTAGTTGAACAACATCAAACACAAGATGTTGAATAGCCTGTTGAACAACCCTCCCTAAGAGGTTGTAGATGCAACATTAAGAAGACCAACTAGAATAAGGAAACCAGTGATTTCTAGTGACTATCATGTGTATCTACAAGAGTCCGAATATGACTTAGGTGCTGAGAAAGATCCAAAGACATTTTCACAAGCTATTAACAGTAGTAATTTTGAGTTGTAGTATAATGCTATGAAGAATGAATTTGATTCCATGGCAAATAATGAAGTTTAGGATTTTGTTGAGTTGCCTGATGGGATAAAGGTGGTCGGATGCAAATGGGTCTTTAAAACCAAGAAGGACTCATTAGGCATCATTAAGCGATACAAAGCCCGGCTAGTTGCCAAGGGATTCACTCAAAGGGAAGGAGTTGATTACAAAGAAACATTTTCTCCTAAATCTAATAAAGATTCTTTCCCCATTATAATGGCATTAGTTGCCCATTTTGACTTGGAATTACATCAAATGGATGTGAAAACGACATTTCTTAATGGTGACTTAGAGGAAGAGGTTTATGTGATACTGATGTGGATTAAAAGTTGCAAACCCAAGTGCAAGTTGTTTCAAGTAATAAATTCTCAAGAGTCCGAGGTCGATCCACAGGGAATTGATGAAGAAAAATTCTTTGACGTAAGGTAAATAGTTTGTCATAATAATAAAAGTGATAAAATTTAGTCACAAATAAAAAAGGATTTACTTGGGTTAGGAGATCCACTCTTTGTAAGTAAAATAAGAACAAGATTAATTCTTTTTATAACTCAATTAGAATCCACACATAATGGAGGTTCCAATCGGAAAATACAACATTCAAAGTTCATTTAATATTATATACGTAATTATATTATGATTCCTTTAATCATTATTAACACCACCACTTATAAATGGGTTCAAGCATCCATTGTGTCAATATCTTATCTACAACAAATCAAGATCTCCACTTTATAAGGATGGTTTCTAAATTGATTGGAAATAAAATACAACAACACATATAATGGCTACTTAATAATATATAATTTAAGCACAAGCAAGAGATTAATATAACCTTATTTCATTACCAAGAGCTTCACCCTTTCACCTACGTAAAATGAAAATTAATTACTCATAGACAATAAGAAAGGAAGATAGAAGAAGACGAAGAAGAAGAACATAACTTCAATTTAGAACAAAAAAAAACTACAACAAGATAAACAAATAACACAATAGCATAATCTTGATCTCTAAGATAATGACTCCTAAATAATCAACCAATGGTGCCTTTTATAGAGGATTAGAGATATAAAATGACAAGGGCACTGATTCATGAGTGAGTGGATGAGTGGAAAATGAGTGAAAAATGTCAAATGACTTTTGATGAGTGGAAAATTATTGAGATTCTTTGTCTATGAAATCATTTAGTGCTAAACTCATTGCATTCATCATTTTATCACCAAGTGGTCTTCATGAAAGTTGTAGGCTTTTGTCTTAACTTTCAAATGTCATTAGTTTTAGCCCAGAAACATTCCTACAACTCGAGATATGGTCTGATTACTGCATACTGCTCAAGCCCAGCTACAGTTCCTCTATTATGACTTGCAAGCCCAATATGACCTCAAAGCAATCTGATTTGGGTCTTGTATTCTCATAAAAGTTATATATATGGGTCTTAAATTACATATACTAAAATTTTAGTCCAATTTAGTTCTTATAGCCCAAGTTATACTCTGATTACTGTACACTATTTAAGTTCCAATTACAAAACTCGTGTTCTGACTTTCAAGGCCAATTAGTTCCACCAGATGTTTGACTTTGACCTAGAGCTCTTCATGAAAGTTGTAGAGCTCTCTCTTATCTTTCCTACAAAGTAAAAAACATAATTTTTAAACATCTAAAACTCAAGATATGACCGAAATACAGAAATAGTGTAAGACATAAATTCTGCTAGAAAAAATTAATTAAGTCTAATTTGAGTCCAAACTTACAAAACATAATCAAACTCAATCAATTAAGTACATGAAGAGTGTAAATGACTAAAAATGAGGATTTATTAATATATCAAATATGTTATTATCAAATTCTCTCACACTTAACTTTTTATACTCTTGGGCAAAACACATAAGACCAAAATTAGGGAATAAGGAAAAACAACATAAACTCAAAAGTTAGAAATTCTAAAAGGCTCAATTTTTAATAATATTTAAGAATGAAGAGCAACCAATCATTCAAGGGATCAAAATATTTATGAGGTAACATTTCTTCGTATCTCAAACCAATAAGTAAGGAAATTTCAATTGAAAAGCATGAGTCAAGAATGATAGATCCTCACAAAATTCACTCTCAATCCCTCAAGTGTTTAAAAGGTAGGTATTTCACTCAATTCAACCCATGAAAATTGTACTACCATAAGCTTGCTTATCTTCTACTTCTCCACTACTCAAAACACTTGCACACATAAATCATGAGGACTTTATTCAAGGTTGTAATGGGGTCAAGGACAAGGAGGAGGTAATATGGATATGACAAGTTAAATATCAAAGAGAATAAAAGAGCATAAGAGCTGAGTTCAATTAACAAGCATGAAAGCTCATCCCAACGCCACCTAATACAAATTCCCTTTACATATTCTTTTCATTTCCTTTATTGCATTGTTGGTCCTTATTTATATTTTTTTATTTTTTTATTTTTTTATTTTATTTTATTTTGAAGATGAACATAATATATACATTTTTTAATCAAACATTTTTTTAGCAATCATTCTACACACACACCCCCACACTTATTCAATAACTCATCCAATGACAAAGTTAATGTTCTCTTATTCCCTAAGACCGAGTAAGAACATGGTTTTTCATTTAAGACACATAATGAGTTCGAAACAAAGAATGGTTAAATAAGCTCAAAGGGGTTAAGTAAAGGGAAATAGGTTATTTCCAATGCCTTACGATGACAGGAATCAGAGAATTTCTAAGAAGTCATAAGAATGCTTGATATCATATTAGGAATAAAAGAATTTTCAAGAAGTCATAAGAGTGTCTGATATCATATTGAGACAATATGCTCTTGAGCAAGGCTGCCTATTTGTGCGCCAGTCATTCTTGGCTTTTTGGTTAAAGTAGCTATTTTAAGAAAAATGCCTCAATTATATTTGTGTATGCATGTGAAAATGTAGTCTCAAAAAGTATCAAAACAAGTTCTAGAGTAATAATCTCATGAGTGAAAATCACACAAGAAAAAAGAGAATGGTACAAATATTCAATTCATTCATCAATAGGTTCAAAATCTCACAAGGCATAATTCTATCATTCTCAATCCACCAATTCAACATCCATAACCAAGCATGTGATTTTTAAGAAAGAAAACAATTTACTTAATCATGCAAATTTTCCTGAATTTGAATTGTTATTTCCACACAAACTAGTTATTACCCCAACTAAAATGCGTCTCAAGAGCAAAATTACCTCCAGAGCAAAATTTACTCTTTATTCTGTCATTCTTAACTGGTTTTACTGTGAGTAGGTTTCTGACAATCATATTTATAAACATGCTCCCTAACTAAGATGCGTCTCAAGAGTAAAATTTACTCCTTACTCTGTCATCCTTAACTGGTTTAGTAAGTAACTGACAATCATATCATACTTCTCAATTTTTTTTGAACAACTATCCTTCCCCCCAATCAGATCACAACATTGTCTACAATGTTAAAATATAGATGAGGAAAGGATAGAAGACATTACCTGTTGTAGCCATTACTGAAAAGAGAGACCTGACACAAATTTAAATGAAAACAAAATACAATAAATAAAACCAAAGCTTGTAATTTTTTAAATAGTTAGAGTGTCTGATCTGGCTTACTTTTCATCTTGCTTCCTCATTTTTGCTTCCTTCGACTAATCTATCGAAGTACATTCTTGGATCAGGTTCATAAACAAAAGTTTCTAATTTATCAATCAACTTATCAATAATGGAAGTAGAGATAAGGAGTCATCTTGCCGAATGTGTGATAAATTTCTATTCCACAATATGGTCAACAAAAGATAACAAATTATCAAAGAAATTATTAACATTCAACAAACCTATGAGTTTATGGTGGATGTTCAGTTGGGCCCAAGAGATAATTTGAAAAACTTCTTCCAAAGTACCAAAACCACCTGGTAAGGCTATGAATGCATCAGAGTTTTCAAGAATTGCCTTCATTCATCCATGCATAAATGATACTTGAATTTCTAGCCCAATTGTCGTTCCAGTGATGTTGTTTCGAGTTAAAGGTTCAGGAATGACACCTAAAACTTGACCACCTCTTAGTTGTGCAGAAAGTGATACAGCTCCCATTAACCCAATGCTACCTCCCCCATATACTACATGAATGTTTCTCACAGTAAGTGTTCTACTAACAGTGCTTGTTGTGTTTACAAACTCTAAACCCTTCTCATAACTTATCCCACAAAATACATAGATACTGGTAAGTCTATGAACAGAAGAAGAAGCTCCCTCCATTTCTATACTCACACTCTTCTTTGAATGATTATAAGTTGTAAGAAAGTGAAGAAAATAAAGTGTTTAAATAGAGAAGAGAATAGAAAAAGTAATAATAGTTCTTGTATTGGTAGGTTGGCTGTTGTCAGAAAAGTTTGAATTTAAGAAATTTTTTTATTTTTTTATTTTTTTAGACTTCAAGAAAACTATCAGGGTAAAATAGTCTAGAAACTCCTGAAGGATCCTGCCCAAAGGATCGTCTATCTAACACCAAAATATAACAAAACTATACAAAGATAAAATTATAATAACAAATGATGATATACCTTTATGTACAGGTTTCATGGTGTATCTTTATACTACGCGTCATGAGTGCAGTAATACCAAGACGGCTCAACCAATCTTGGAATTCTTCTCCCTCCCGCTTATGGGATATTTGGGATTGAGTTACGATGCAACTAATTAAAATACGTAAATCTGACAGCTATCACCAACAACCACAGCTAGTGAGAGGTCACTGGAGAGCCCATGACATTAAATCACAAGATCCAGCTCAGAGGTATTGTCACGCAAGAATGCAAACACAGGATGCTTCTATCTGTCCATCAACAAGCAGAGCCTACGGTTAAAACTTGGGAATGCTTTCGCGGCTCTCTACAAAGCATGACACATGAACCTTATTTACGAACCGGCGTGCGAAGGTCCACCCGAGTCAATGACAGGACGAGCATCTACCTAGGGCTCCTAATCTAATTAAAGACCAAATACAATCAAAATTTTGCCCTTTTTATTTATTTTTTTCTTTTTTTAGGAGATGTACAAAATAATATATACGTGTTGTTGTGATTGTGACTCACATCTTCCTCTGGTTTTACGTTCAGTAACAGCTTAAACGCTTTCTATGACTGTAACGCTCTTGCTCATGCCTGAAAAGAGTCCATAAATTAAGAAGTTCACAATGCACAACTCCACAAAAATGCATCTCAAGAGTCAATAAGATATCATCTAATGACTCCTTACTCAGTCCATTCTTAATGAAGAATATTTTATCTTCTCAATTTGCGAAAACCATTCTCAAAGAACGACATCGCGTGTTACAATTCCATCACGCACACTTATAACAAACTTGCATTCTTTTTACTCTTCTCCTTTTAGAATAAGAACTTTTACCGAGACCTGGCATGTATGGGACAAATGAATTTGAAGATTCACCAGCTAAACGAACCTTTCTTTCGATTATCCAGTGTATATCTTCTGGGATACCCATGTGCATTAATAGTCTCAGTCTTTCACGCCTAGCTTTGTAGATTTTTGTTAGAGCATTTTGAGGAAAAGAAGGGAAATGTTTTCTTAGATTTGAGATAATGACATCCATTTTAAAGGAGAAGAAATTAGTTATTATGGGAAACTGAAAAACAAACCTACTTGAGAGCCACGGAGTACCATTATCCGCCACTTAACCGGAAACACAAAAAACTCAACAACTTGATTTTCCAAAAATAGTTTGAGTCCCATTGACCTTAAATACACTATCACTCCTAGGATTCTCAATGTCTATGGCACCATAAGAATACACATGCTTGACAATAAAAGGGTCATGCCACCTAAATCTTAATTTTTCAGTAAATAGGTGAAGACAATAATTATAAAGCAGAACTTTTTGACCAATTTCAAAAGTTTTTCTTAAAATTGATTTGTTATGAAAAGCTTTTACTCTAACTTTATAAATCTTTGTATTTTCATATACATCGTTTCTCAAATCCTCAACAATAAAAATTTTTAATGATAATGAAAGGGTTTAGAATCAGAGGCATCTTGTTTGACTTAGAAATGGCCCCCTATTTTTGGTAATTTTCACAACTTTTTCAAAATGTATAGCTGTCTTTAAATAAAGTGGGCCAATAAAATCTACACTGCAAGATTTTCGTAGCTATTTTCTTTAAAGAAAAGTAACCTCCACATGCTTCTGAGTGACAAAATTTAATGACATTACCTACCTCACTGTTGGGCACACATATCCGAATGATTTGATCAAGATAATTGAGGTAGAATCTTTCATGTTGCAAGAAAATTGATTATGTTAGCAAACCAAGGCTTAGAATTGACAGAAAATAAAAATTAATTGGGAAAAGAATCATTGATAGGTGTGATATCAAAAGGTGAGCCTATTATAAGTATGGACAAATGATCTGCAACAACATTTTCAGCTTCTTTCTTATCTTTTATTGTGTTGTTGAATTCTTGAAGTAACAAAATCCATCATATCAACCTAGGTTTGCAAAAACTTGTTGAGAAAATTGACAAGTGCACCGAATTGTCAAAGTAATAAAGTAATTGATTAAGAGGGGGAAAAACACCAAAACACACAAAATTAAGAGGGAAAAGAGAGAACAACACACATGAATGCAAAACACATTAAAGATGTAAACACATGAAATTAAAACACTAAGGATCTGACTTCACTTGATTCAATAATCTATCATAGATAATAGAATAGCTTTAGGACCTTCATTCTAATTAATTTCTAATCATTCAATTGATGAGAAAATCTCTTAATTAATTAAAACTCAATTCCTTGGTCAAAACCCTAATTCTTAAAGGCATGACCTTTACTCTATAGATTCTTATGGAGAATACCACAATTATCCTACATAACCTATAACCTCTATTCCTAGATGATTATAAATCATGATACTTATTATTTATGGTCTAAGTTATATGCAAACTTTTTGATTCTACATACACCTCACTAGATCAAATTATGAGTGGTCAATTCATAAAAGCATTAAAAATCATAATAAGCATTCAAATTGAATAAAAAAATTAATTAAAATTACAATCTTAATACATGTCAATTGAATCAAGTTATATCTTCACCCTAAAAATACACGAATTTATTTACACATGACAAAAGAGAAAAAGAAATAGGAAGAATAAAATAAAAAATATATACAGAGCTCAACCTTCCATAAAAAAAGATTAACAAGTAGGCAGGTTTAGCTCAACCTTCCATAAAAAAAGATTAATAAGTAGGCGGTAAACCTGTCATGGTAAAAAAAATAATATTAATAAGTAGGCGGTAAACTTGTCATTAAATATTTATTAACAAAGATGTGGTATAAACTAACCACCAAATATATATTAACACGTAGTAAATAAATATTAACAATGGTGTGGTATAAACTAACCACCAAATAAGTTAGTAAGCAGATAAATTAAAAAGTTAGTAAGCTGATAAATTAAAAAAATTAAAAACAAGTAAATTAAAATGTTAGAAACAAATAAATTAAAATGTTAGAAACACGTAAATTAAAAAGTTAGAAAGTTAAAAAATTAGTAAAAGAGTTAGATAGTTAGTAAGTTAGTAAGCAAGAAAATTAAAAGGTTGGTAGGTTAGTAAGTTAGAAAGTTAGAAATAAAATACAGATAGTAAAGTATAAAAAATAAAGTACAGAAAGTAAATTTAAAATATGAAAACCGAAGAATCGGCAAGCTAATTTTTTGCTCTGACGAGAGAGAAGAGAAGAAGAAAGATTATTTCATTCATGATTAAAGATTATAGAAGGAGAAAGGGAGAAAGAGAGTTTCTTTTAAAAAGTTAGTATGTTTGCATGTACAAAAGAAATTAAAAGAGTAAATATATATATATATATATATATATATATACAAGATCCTGAGAAAAAAAATATATAAATATATATATATATATATACAAAATATTTACACAATAAATTTGTTCTTCAAATCAAGTCCCGGCAATGGCACCAAAAACTTGATGCGGATTAAAAGTTGCAAACTCAAGTGTAGGTTGTTTCAAATAATAAATTCTCAGGAGTCCGAGTTTGATTCATAGGGAATTGATGAAGAAAATTTTTTTGACGTAAGGTAAATATTTTGTCATAATAATAAAAGTGATAAAACTTGATCACAAATAAAAAATGATTTACTTAGGTTAGGAGATTCACTCTTAGTAAGTAAAATAAGAACAAGATTAATTTTTTTATAACTCAATTAGAATCCACACATAATGGAGGTTCCAATCGAAAAATACAACATTCAAAATTCATTTAAGATTATATACGTAATTATATTATGATTCCTTTAATCATGTATTAACACCGCCACTTATAAATGAGTTTAAGCATTCATTGTGTCAATATCTTGTTTACAACAAATCAAGATCTCCACTTTACAAGGATGGTTTCTAAATTGATTGGAAACAAAATACAACACATATAATAGCTACTTGATAATATATCATTTAAGCACAAGAAATAGATTAATCTAACCTTATTTCATTACCAAGAGCTTCACCATTTCACCCAAGTAAAATGAAAATTAGTTACTCATAGACAAGAAGAAAGGAAGAGAAAAGAAGAAGAAGAAGAACATAACTTCAATTTAGAACAAAAGAAAACTACAACAAGATAAACAAACAACACAATAGCATGATCTTGATCTCTAAGACAAAGACTCCAAATGATCAGCCAATGGTGCACTCCAAATGAACAGCCAATGGCGCCTTTTATAGAGAATTAGGGATACAAAATGACAAGGGGGCTGATTCATGAGTGAGTGGATGAGTGAAAAATAAGTGAAAAATGCCAAATAATTTTTGATGAGTGAAAAATTATTAAGATTTTTTATCTACGAAATCATTTAGTGCTAAACTCATTGCATTCGTCATTTTATTATGAACACCAAATTTCATCCAGGGCATTTTGTAAAAAAATAAAAAGAAAATAAAAAGAAAAAAGAAAAATACTTATCTTTCAACTCATTAGCTCATTAACCCCTAAACCAATCCATTAACCCATAATCCATAATCCAACTCATTAACCCACAACTTATATGCCAGCACTTATCCTAAACAAATCTCATTAGTTATCCTAACTCTTAAGCACTTATCCTAAACAAACTCCATCAATCATCCTAACTATCCTAAACCAACCATAACTCATCCTCAATAGACTGCATCACTTATCTTAAACAAACCCCACCACTTATCCTAAACAAACTCCTAATCACATTTTAACTCAAACTCTTCAACCTAATCCCTCCTATAAAGTCACGTAACCCATACACAGAAAGGACACTCAAGACTTACTTCAGCCTTCATACACACAGACTTTTGCCTATACGGTTACCAACACTGCAACCATATTTTCTCACTTACATAACCTTCATCTTCCATCTTCAACCAAACTCCTCACCATCCCATCATCACCTCTGGCATACATTCAAACTTCGCACAACACAATAACC
The DNA here is from genome assembly GCA_029884595.1 of Ormosia semicastrata. Taxonomy (NCBI): domain Eukaryota; kingdom Viridiplantae; phylum Streptophyta; class Magnoliopsida; order Fabales; family Fabaceae; genus Ormosia; species Ormosia semicastrata. Next base: position 7,831,309 of record JAQQTO010000045.1, read on the forward strand.
ACATCTGCCAAAATTGCCATTCACGTTAGCTTATCACCAACAATACACCAACTCCTTCATCCCACTAACAGCAAGCCACCGTCGTGACTCACTTCCATCCGAGCCACTACCTACTTGGTCGCCGCCGCCTAACTCGCCCCTCATCTTCTTCCTCTGTTCTTTCCACAAACATCAAAAAGAAAAGAAACAGACCCTTTTGTTTTTTTCATTCTTTTCATAAGCCAAGAAGCTACTACTTGTTTTCTTTTGCTTATTTTGATTCTGTTATTCTTTTTATTATTTTTTCTCGCTTTATCTATTTTCTCTTTCTTTTTTTTTTTATTTATTATTTGCTTTCTTTATTTTTTTTTAGTTTAATTAAAGAGAAGAAAAGAAACAAACTTTTTTCGTAAAGTTGTTAACTTGTCTTTTTTTTTCTTCTTTTCCGTAAAGTTGCTAACTTGTCTCTTTTTTTTTCTTTCATAAAGTTACTACATTTTTTTTAAAGCTGCTTTATTTTTTTGTTATATTTTTTTTTAGAGAAATGGTTTTGAGTAGTGGACTTTAACTTAATGAGCTAAAAAAACAAAAAAACAAAAAAATTGATAAAAATAAAATATAAAAATAAGATAATTAAATGTTTTTTTAAAAAGAATAACATGGGTTACCTGAGTTGCGACAGCTTGCTAACCCTTGTAACATTTGTAATCATCCGAGTTTATGATGACTTGATGATTCAAATTATTATAGTTTAAATTATTATTTTGTCTTCAAACTTTTATAAAATAAACTGTTAATTGATAAAGGTTTAATTTTTTTAAAAAAATAAAAATAAAAGTTTTCGTAACAAACTTGATGAGCAATGGGTGACGTCTCTAGCGTGAAGTGAGTTTCACCTATTCAATCCTTAATTTGAATAATGAATCGCGACGACTTGTTAATTCAAATTTTTAAAAATAATTAAGTTGTTTCTTTTAAAAAAAAAAAAACAGCAGCAACAACAACAACAACAACAATAATAATAATAAAAATAATAATAATAATAATAAAATCAACTAATTTTTTCCTAGATAAATTTTAAATAAAATTTTTTTTAACAAATTTGATAATCAAGTGAGTGACGTCTCTAGCGTGACGCGAGTTTCACCTATTTAATCCTTAATTTGAATAACTGAGTCGCGACGGCTTGTTAATTCAAATTTTTAAATTTATTTTAATTAAAATTAACCAACCCACAATTATTTTTTAGAGAATTATGTGACTTTGAGTTCCTCATTGCACTGGGATACGTAGGAGCATAATTTCTATTCTGTCAAGTCAAAAATTAAAATTTCATAATTTATTTGTTTATTCTTTTTTTTTACAAAAGGGGTAAAACAAATATTTTCAATGATTATTAAAAATTTGCATAATTAATTTAAGGTACCGTCTTAGGACGAGTGTGTTAAGTCTTTGTGGATTAAGTTTTCACCCTTCCCTACATATAACCGACTTCCGAATCCAATCTGGTTTCAAAGACTATTTTTCTTGAGTTTTCCAATTTTTTTCTAATTAAAAATAAAATTGGTGGTGACTCCATTAATTAATTATTTTTTATTAATTTAAGTTGCTATCCTGCCGCGATTACGGTCGCGACAGATGGCGACTCCACTGGGGAACACTTGAGAGTCAAGCCTATATAAGTTGGTTATGCAAATATTGTGATCTTTATGTGTTTGTTTTACCCTTTTTCTTTTTTCTTGTTTTTTCTCTTTTTTATATTTGATTATTTTTTTAGTTAATTGTTTTATTATCTAAACTTTAGGTAGAAAAATTTTTGGAGTTTGTTTGTTACTTTGTTTTGCGGGATATGGGTAGTCTTTAGAATTGTAAATGTTTGTATGCTCCCTACACCTACTACACCTACACGTTTATCACACACGCCTGAGTGGGGCCCTATACCCGAGTTTGAGTGAAGTCTAAGTTAGGTAGAGATTGTGTAGTGGTAACCATTTTGGATGTACATCTTGTTTGGTTATCGTGAAAATCTTATCTAGAGTATGCCTTTTTCACGAATGTCCCACACCTAGTGGTTTACCCACTATTTTGTGGTCAACATCCTGAAATAGGACTTGGCTCTAGAGACCTATAGAACAGAAGAGCCACCCAATAAAAATTCGCATAGATTAGAAGGATTCTTAGATCTTTAGGATAGAAAGTCCTAAGTTTAAGGCAATCCCATTAGGACACAAAGGGAGCGTATTTCTTCTTTCCCCATGTCATCCATTCTTGCATTAAAAAAAAAACTTTAAAAAATCATCTTACATTTTCATGGCATTCCTAACCTTCTTTAAAAAAAAAATCATCTTGCATTTTCATGTCATTTCTAGCATTCTAAAAAAAAAATCATCTTGCATTTTTATGTCATTCCTAGTATTCTTTAAAAAAAATCATCTTTCATTTTCATGTCTTTCCTAGCATTCTTAATAAATAAAAATCATGCATTTTCATGGCATCATTGACATTTAAAAAATAAAAATAAATCATGCATTCTCATAAAAAAATCATGCATTTTCATGGCATCTTTAGCATTCTAAAAAAAATATAGAAAAATAAATCATGCATTCCATGCATTTAAAAAAAATGTTTTCATTTTATTCATTTCATCTTATGCATGACATTAATCTCATTCATTTCATCTCATTCCTTGTATGATGTTACCATTTTCAAGGAACCATTGCACGACTAAGGAAAAAGGACATCAATCAAACCCGTGTTCACAACACAAGGGCTCGAACAAAGTTGCTTGCAGTAATGGCAGCTGAAAACAAAGGCAGGAACTTAAGTTTGGAAGTGGATGAAGTGAAAGGAAGGATGAATGAGATGACAGAGTCTCAAAGAAGAATGGAGGAAATGTTGTTAGCTATGAGGGAGACCCTCACCTTGATGGGGGCAGCTGGAAGTACTGGAGTAACTGGGGCACATTCGTACCCACTGAATATCACTTCCATGAGGACAAACCTAGGGGTCACTACTGAGATACCTTCTGTGGGAGGAACTTCAAACACTGCATCAATAATAATTCCTATTGGAGAAGGATATCATTCATTAGAAGGTACTCGAAATGAGGTCCATGGTAACACTGAGTTCACGTGGGAACCACCACATATGTCCATTCCGATGCCAACTGGATTTCCTGTCGGTACCGGGTATGCAACTGTTCAGAATGTTAAGATGAAAGAAGAGTGGATGGAAAAGATGGAGGAGCAAATCAAGGCGATCAAATGTCCTAGCACCTACGGTCCACTTGGGATAGAAGAATTGTGCCCTACTGCTAACATCGTCATCCCTAAGGATTTTAAAATCCCAGAATTTGTTAAGTATGATGGGAGCACCAACCCCTTTTTCCATCTAAAAACTTACATTACTAAAATGTCCATTTGGTCAAAGGACTGGAAGTTCCTCGTCAGCTTCTTTCATGAAAGTTTGACTAGGCCTGCTTTGGAGTGGTGTATCCAACAGGACCTTTCGAAAATCTCTTCTTGGGATGACTGGGCGAATTTGTTTATGGGACAATATTGATTTAATCTGGATACAGCCCCAACCCAGGAGCAGTTGGGAACACTACAGAAGAAAAATAAGGAAACCTTCAAGCAATATGCCCAGAGATGAAGAACTCTGGCAACACAGGTGCAACCACCGTTGACGTTGACAAAAATGTGCTCGTATTTTCTAGGGACTCTGAGAGCTCCTTATATTGAGACAATGGCGGGTGCCATTTACCAAGACTTTGCTGATTTAATTACTGCTGGAGAAAGAATTGAAATTCTGGTAAAGGCTAGAAAATTGTCAGCTAGCAATAATGAAAGTAGTTTCAAGAAGGGGTCCCCTAAGAAAAAGGAGTCGGAAGTGAGTTATGTGCAGCCTTTACAACCTCAATATTCGCCATCCTACCCATCATACCGAACATTCCCATATAACCCAAACACTTACCCTTCTGCATCGTCCTATCTACTTGGCCTAACCGCCCTTCCCACGAATGCACCTCAAACCCAGCCACTCCAAATCAACAATGTTCCTGTACCTCAACCATACGCACCAGCTCGCCTAACCTATACCCAATATCCACCTGCAGCTTCACGAAATTTTCCAAATCACTCACAGCCTCGACCAAACTTCCAAAATCAAGGTCGTTTTCGTCCCCAAGGCCTACTTCCTTTCCCAAGATTGTCCATTTCAAATGCAGAGTTATTCCAAAGGCTCTATGATGCCCATTTAATTTCAGGGAGTCCTGTGCGCCCTATGAACTCACCATTCCCAAGTTGGCATAACCCAAATTTGACTTGTAAATTTCACATGGATATTTCTGGGCATTCCATTAAAGACTGTGAAGCTTTTAAGACAGCAGTGAGGAAGTTAATTGCTTATAGGAAGCTTGATATCCAAGAGGAGGCTGGACCCGATATTGTCAACAACCCAATTCCTAATCATGGTGGAAGGAATGGGGTAAATGCTTAGAATAGTTGATCAAGGAAACCTCAAAAAGTTTAACTTAGTGGTGGTTCATAAACAATACCTTAGATTCCTCCAACACTGGGGAATTTCTAAGCAACTGGTATTCTGATTTGTTTATCAAGTAGTTATCATGAAACGATGGTTTAATTGTATCAACTATGCTTGTTCGATCAATAAAATCATTTGGGTTTTGAACTTATGATAACTTTCTTGAAGCATTAGTGTAATGAATTTGCTTGGATATCTTGTTTCCTTTCATTTTCATCACATTGTCTTTCTTGACATTTATTCGTTTTTGTTTCTTCGAAGTGTTTTCCTTGTATTTGGATCCCATTGAACGCCAATTCTCGACAATTCTCAGTTTGGTATATGTCAGTAAGGTTCGTACCTGCAAGTGCCTTTTGCAAAAAAAGAAAAAAAGAAAAAAAGAGCAAAGAAGTAATCACTTGGTGTGCACTATCTTTTTGTCTCAAAATTAAAGTTTTGAAAATAAACAATCATGATTTAAAAATGAAGACTGGCCATTTTTCTCTATCTTTTACAAAATTTCATCATTTTTATCCCTTGTTACCCCTTTTGAGCTTGAAAATTTCTTCAATAAACCATGGATAAGGATCACCCCTACACTAGGGGATAGCACAAAGCAAAGGTTGATTGTCATGGTGACTATTTTGAAGCATAATGAAAAAAGAAAAGGTGAAAGGGGTAAGAAGTAAAAAAAAACTAAAAAAAAGGAAGAAGAAAAAATGAAACAAAAAAAAGAGAAAGGAAAAAAAAAAGAAAGAAAGTGAAATGAAATGGATCATGACAAAGGGAAAGAAAGAAAATGAAATGAAATGGGAAGAAATTGAGAACAATAATATAAAAGTGTGTTTAAAAGGGCAAAAGTAGTTAACAAAGTTCAATTTTGAAAGTGTAAGGTTCCTTAGTCTCATTCAACCCTTAAACACTTGTTTGAACCTTATATCTTTCCTTTCATAACCCCTAACCTTGGCCACGTTACAAGCCTCAAAATGTTCATTCTGATCAATGAAGAGTTGTTATCATTTCGTTAACTTTAATTTTGAGACAAAGGTTACACTCATCTAAGTATCTAGTTCATTGTTCTTAAAAAAAAAGGAAAAAAAGAGACTTTCACCAGGGCAAGTTTCTACCATGTTCGAGCTGGCCCTACACTGGGGCATTCTTTTTCCTAGTTCAATTTAACCTACATTGGGGCAAATCTTTTGGTCACTAGGGCGAGTTCCTGTTCTATTCGATTCAGTCCTAAACTAGGGCAAATTTCTCTTCGGTTCAATTTGGCCTTACGCTAGGACAAGTTTCTACCCTACTCGATTTGACTCTAAACTGGGACAATTTTTCTTTTCCTTGGTTCGATTGACCAACACTGGGATAAATCTTTCGATCACTAGAGCGAGTGTTAGCCTTATTCTATTCAATCCTAAACTAGGACAAATTTTTCTTTGGTTCAATTTGACTTGATGTAGATGTTCAGTAGAAGGAAATCCTGGGTCATAATGTCTAGTGAGCGACTAAATATCATTTTCGTGAGGATCAAACCAATCCATATCAAGGCAACTCTTCTTTGAATCCCATACCATCATTGGAGTCTTGTTCCATATGTACCTTTTTGTATTGTCAAACTTCCAAGGCCAATCTAGAAGTTGTTCACTTAGTTAATTCGTGTTCTGTTGTATTTTTTAATCCATGTCTATCTATTACGTAATGCTTCAGGTAAGGTGAATATGAATACAATATTATGATTTGACCATCCGATGGCAATCCCCTGATGAACAACTCAGATCGAAAAGAACATAGAAGTTCCAATTAAAGGAGAAAATGATATATCAAGGGATAATCCATAAAAAAGAGGTACCTAAACAAAAAGGGAAAAGAGTCCATAAGACTGAAAACCTGAAAGGGCGGTTTAAGCAAAAGCTGGGGCAAATAAATAGGAAGATGACCTGAAGCCCCTTGAAAAGTTCACCAAACTGGGGCAATTTTGTTCAATTGGTCATTCTGGGGCAAATTTTTGAAGGATTAAAGAGAAGAATTGAGTTATCAAACAGTTGTAGAGAATCAATTGGCTGAGGGACAAAGTTAAATACTGGAGTAAAATTTTCTCTCAAGGACTCAGCCAAGCAAGAGTTCATGACAAGAGATGATTATTTCATTTCTCAAAAAGAGAGTTGAGAGTGGCAAACAAGGAAAGAGAAAGAAGAAGAAAAAGAAAAGAAAGGATGAGGACCGAAGTTATCAGGTCCAACGGGCTAAAGCACGTGAACAAGGGTTTGATTGATCAAAACTTTCCAAAGTCGTCCTTGGTTCAAATGATTTTTTTAAATATGATTTAGAAAACAAGAAAAAAAAAAAAAAAAAAAAAGGAAAAAGAAAAGGAGAAAGAAAAAAAAAGGAGAGAAAAAGAGAGAGAAAATAAAAATAAAAAATAAAAAAAGAAAGAAAATAGAGAAAGGAAAAAGAAAAAGAGAGGAAAATAAAAAAAGAGAAAAAAGGAGAGAAAAAAAAAAAGAAAAAAGAAAAAAACAAAAAGAAAAAGAAGATCTTTTCGGGACTCAGTTGCCCACTGTCTTTTAAATTCCGGGATTCAGTTGCCTATTGTTTTTTAAATTTCGGGACTCAGTTGTCCATTGTCATTTAAATTTCGGGACTCAGTTGCCCATTGTCTTTTAAATTTCGGGACTCAGTTGCCCATGGTCATTTAAATTCTGGGACTTAGTTGCCCATTATCATTTAAATTTTGGGACTCAGTGTTGCTCATTGCCTTTTAAATTTCGGGACTCAGTGTTACCCATTGTCATTTAAATTTCGGGACTCAGTGTTGCCCATTGCCTTTTCAATTTCGGGTCTCAGTGTTGCCCATTGTCATTTAAATTCCGAGACTCAGTTGCCTATTACTTTTTAAATTCCGAGACTCAGTTGCCCATTGTCATTTTAAGTTCTATTGAGCGCATCGGCTCCATGCATTTTAAATTTCTGTAAATTTCTGTGAGCGCATCGACTCCATGCATTTTAAGTTTCGTTGAGTGCATCGGCTCCATGTATTCCATGCATTTTAAATTTCTGTCTTTTGCTTTTGAGCGCATCAGCTCCTATCTGTTACTTTTGAGCACATCAGCTCCCTGCCATTTAAGTTTCTATCATTGAGCGCATTGCTCTTTGCATTGTTTTGTTTCTTTTCGCTCCCGAACAAAATTCGAGTTCATGTCTTTACTTGTTCCTTTACCATGATAAAATGAAAAACTACGGTTATTCTTTTTATCTAGTAAGAAACAAGTAAAGAGGGGCAACTGTGAACACCCAATTTCGTCCAATGCATTTTGTAAAAAAATAAAAAAATAAAAAAAGAAAAAGAAAAAAGAAAAATACTCATCTTTCAACCCATTAGCCCATTAACCCCTAAACCAATCCATTAACCCATAATTCATGATCCAACTCATTAACCCACAACCTATATGTCAGCACTTATCCTAAACAAATCCCATCAGTTATCCTAACTCTTAAGCACTTATCCTAAACAAACTTCATCAATCATCCTAATTCCTAAACACTTATCCTAACTATCCTAAACCAACCATAACTCATCCTTAATAGACTGCATCACTTATCCTAAACAAACCCCATCACTTATCCTAAACAAACTCCTAATCACATTTTAACTCAAACTCTTCAACCTAATCCCCTCCTATAAAGCCACGTAACCCATACACAGAAAGGACACTCAGGACTTACTTCAGCCTTCATACACACAGACTTTTGCCTACACGGTTACCAACACTGCAACCATATTTTCTCACTTACATAGCCTTCATCTTCCATCTTCAACCAAACTCCTCACCATCCCATCATCACCTCTAGCATACGTTCAAACTTTGCACAACACAATAACCACCTCTGCCAAAATTGCCATTCACGTTAGTCTATCACCAACAATACACCAACTCATTCATCCCACTAACAGCAAGCCACCGTCGTGACTCACTTCCATCCGAGCCACTACCTACTTGGGCCGCCGCCGCCTGAGCTGCCTTCATCTTCTTCCTCTATTCTTTCCACAAACATCAAGAAGAAAAGAAATAGACTCCCTTTTGTTTTTTGCATTCTTTTCATAAGCCAGTAAGCCACTTGCTTTCTTTTGCTTATTTTGATTCTCGTTATTCTTTTTATTATTTTTTTGCTTTATTTGTTTTCTCTTTTTTTTTATTTATTATTTGCTTTCTTTATTTTTTTATTTAGTTTAATTAAAGAGAAGAAAAGAAATAAACTTTTTCGTAAAGTTGTGAACTTGTCTTTTTTTTTTTTCTTCTTTTCCGTAAAGTTGCTAACTTGTCTCTTTTTTTTTCATAAAGTTACTACTTTTTTAAAAAAGTCATTGTATTTTTCTTATATTTTTTTTTAGAGAAATGGTTTTGAGTAGTGGACTTTAACTTAATGAGCTAAAAAAACAAAAAAATTAAATACAAAAAAATTGATAAAAAAATATAGAAATAAGATAATTAAATTTTTTTTAAAAGAATAACGTGGGTTACCTAAGTTGCGACGGCTTGCTAACCCTTGTAACATTTGTAATCATCTGAGTTGTGACAGCTTGATGATTCAAATTATTATAATTTAAATTATTATTTTGTCTTCAAACTTTTATAAAATAAACTGTTAATTGATAAAGGTTCAATTTTTTAAAAAAATAACAATAAAATTTTTGTAACAAACTTGATGAAGCAATGGGTGACGTCTCTAGCGTGACGCGAGTTTCACCTATTCAATCCTTAATTTGAATAATTGAGTCGCGACGACTTGTTAATTCAAATTTTTAAAAATAATTAAGTTATTTCTTTTAAAAAATAAAATAATAACAATAATAATAATAAAAATAATAATAATAATTATAATAATAATAATAATAATAATAATAATAATAATAAAATCAACTAATTTTTTTCTAGATAAATTTTAAATAAAAATTTTGTAACAAATTTGATAATCAGTGGGTGACGTCTCTAGCGTGACGCGAGCTTCACCTATTCAATCCTTAATTTGAATAACTGAGTCGTAACGGCTTGTTAATTCAAATTTTTAAAATTATTTTAATTAAAATCAACTAATCCACAATTATTTTCTAGAGAACTACGTGACTTTGAGTTCCTCATTGCACCGGGGGATACGTAGGAGCAGAATTTCTATTCTGTCAAGCAAAAAATTAAAATTTCATAGTTTAATTGTTTATTTTATTTTTTTTACAAAAAGGGTAAAACAAATATTTTCAAGGATTATCAAGAATTTGCATAATTAATTTAAGGTATCGTCTTAAGATGAGTGTGTTAAGGGTGCTGTGGGATTAAGTTTTCACCATTCCCTACACATAACCGACTTCCGAATCCAATCTGGTTTCAAAGACTATTTTTCTTGGGTTTTTTAATTTTTCCTAATTAAAAATAAAATTGGTGGCGACTCCATTAATTAATTATTTTTTATTAATTTAAGTTGTTATCCCACCGTGATTACGGTCGCGACATTTATCACCAAGTAGTCTCCATGAAAGTTGTAAACTTTTGTCTTAGCTTTCAAATGCCGTTAGTTTCAGCCCAAAAGCATTACTACAACTCGAGAAATGGTCTGATTACTCCATACTGCTCAAACCCAGCTACAGTTCCTCTATTCTTATTTGCAAGCCCAATATGACCTCAAAGAAATCTGATTTTGGTCTTATGTTCTTCATGAAAGTTGTAGATATGGGTCTTAACTTGCATATACCAAAATTTCAACCCAATCCAATTCTTATAAACCGAGTTATGCTCTGATTACTGTACATTATTTACGTTCTAATCACAAAACCCGTGTTCTAACTTCCAAGCCCAATTAGTTCTACTAGATATTTGACTTTGACTAGAGCTCTGCATGAAAGTTTTAGAACTCTTTCTTATCTTTCTTACAAGGTAAAATACATAATTTTTAAATATCTAGAACTCAAGATATGACCAAAATACAGAAACAGTGTAAGACGTAAATTTTGTTGGAAAAAATCAATTAAGTCCAATTTGAGTCCAAACTTGCAAAACATAACCAAACTCAATCAATTAAGTACATGGAGAATGTAAATGACTAAAAATGAGGGTTTATTAATGTATCAAATATGTGATATATTAGATGTGACCTGAAGCTTTTTCCTCTGGTGACAGGGCTTATTTGGTTTGTAAGCTCAAGAAATCCATATATGGACTGAAACAAGCCTCCCGTTAATGATATTTGAAATTCCATAATGTGATCTCTTCATTCGGTTTTGTTGAGAACACTATGGATCAATGCATATAGCACAAGGTTAGTGGAAGTAAGATAATCTTTTTGGTCTTATATGTGGATGGCATCCTTCTTGCAACCAATGACTTGGGGTTGCTACATGAGGTGAAACAATTCCTCTCCAAGAATTTTGATATAAAAGATATGGGTGAGGCATCTTATGTCATCGACATTGAGATCCATAGAAACAGATCACAAGGAATTATTGGTTTGTCTCAGAAAGCCTATATTAACAAAATTATGGAGAGATTTCGAATGAAAGATTGTTCGCCAAGTGTGGCACCTATCGTGAAGGGTGATAGGTTCAATTTGAATGAATGCCCAAAAAATGAGCTTGAAAAGGAACAAATGAAGAATATTTCATATGCTTCTACTGTCGAAAGCCTTATGTATGCTCAGGTTTGTACAAGACCTGATATTGCATTTGTTGTTGGAATGCTTGGGAGATATCAAAGTAATCCAGCTTTGGATCATTGGAAGGCTGAAAAGAAAGTGTTGAGGTACCTTCAAGGAACTAATGAATACATGTTTATGTACCAAAGATTCGACATTTTGGAAGTTGTTGGTTACACGGACTCAGATTTTGCTGGTTGCACTGACTCTCACAAGTCAACATCCAGATATTTCTTCATGTTGGTTGGCAGAGCGATATCTTGGAGAAGTGCGAAACAGTCATTAGTTGCTACTTCTACTATGGAAGCTGAGTTCGTTTCTTGTTTCGAGGCAACATCACAGGGTATCTAGTTAAAGAGTTTCATTGCAGGTCTGCGAATGGTTGATTCCATCTCTGGGCCATTGAGGATATATTGTGATAATTAATCTGCTATCTTTCTAGCTAAAAACAACAAAAGTGGAAGTCGAAGCAAACACGTCGACATAAAGTATTTAGCCATGAGGGAACGTGTTAAAGCAAATAAGATCTCAGTTGAACACATTAGCACTGAATTGATGATTGCAGATTCTTTGACGAAAGGCATGCCACCAAAGTTGTTCAAGGATCATATAGTGCATATGGGACTTGACATAGTTATGTAGAGTCCCCTTTGATTGTATTGAAACTCTAGTTTATTTGTTTGTTTTCATGTTTTGATGTATACATTTGGTTTGAGAAAGACATGTATTTGGACTCAGAATAAGTATTGAACACGTTCATTCAGTTAAATCGTGGCTTTTTCTAGGAGGAGATTACATCGTAATACATGGAAGGTAATACTCATTTTTAATAGAGAACCTACCGCCATGATTCATGTAATTAACCTCTTAGATGTGAGCATAAAGATGTCAATGTTGTGGATATCATAAAGTATAAGAAAATGTTGAACCAAGTGGGAGAATGTTAGATTTATTTAATTTAATCTTAAACTGAAGTGGTCCCACATTTCCTACCCACTTCTCAATCAGTTTTATCAAGTCAGTTTCTACTGGCTAGTTAGTCAAAAGATAAGGACTAATTTTTAACTTACGGTTTGTTAAGGAAATTGTGGGATAATGGGGTGGTTCACTATCTACATAGTGAGGTTATCCATTATCAGGATATGAAAGTTAGTTTTTCTGATGAAGAAAAATCGACCTCTATAAAAAATCACCTAAGAGTCCCTAGTCTAAATAGTTTTTCGAAAAATCAATGCCCATTCAATCTATGGTTAAAACTCTTTTAGACTAGAAGCATTCTAGGATTTGGTGTGTGGGTTGTGTACGTGTGTTGCTATTGTTGTGCAGTTTATGAAATTTTGTGCAAACAAGGCTATGGTTGAAGGTTAGTAAAGGAATCCTATTTATTTTGTCTTATGAAATTATTAAGTGCATACAAATACACAATCTGGCAATGTGTTGATATATTAAAGAAAAATTTTACAGAATAGTCTTCTTAAGAGTCACTGGAAAATCTACTTGTATAATTGGAATACTTCAATCATTGGAGTTAGAGCTTGTTTGAGAAAGATTAATTCTTTCCCATTCGGCTGTTTTTTTGAAAAAAATTGTTTTATAAAATATCAATTATGTTTGGGTATCTAGATTAATTTGTAAAAAAACTTTTATTTTCATAAAAAAGTTGTTTTAGCACAAATTCATAATATGGACTGTTTTCATAAAAAGCTTTTATTTTTAAATAGATTTTTTAACTATGCTTTAATGAGAAACATTTCTCATAATGATTTCAATGGCTCTCCATCAAATATTATAAACAAAATAACGTTATACATTTTTTCGTAATTTACTATGTAAAAATAATTTTTTTCGCATTATCCAAATGAAATAAATTATCTTAAAATCACTTTTCAACAAACATATCCAAACAAAAATAGATTCTGATTATAATTAATTTTTACAATAATTGATTATACATATAATCGATTATCAGCATAATTTATTTTTTTTCAGCTTTCCCAAACACACTCTTAATATACTTTGGTTAGGGAGGAGGCGCAAAAAAGGAAAGGGGCAATTAATTTTTAAGGAGGGACTAACATTACAATTAGTTTACCTCTTTGCCCAGTTACTAGTCTCAAATCCCAGCCCTTCATTTAAAATTTTATTTAGTCAACGGTTTTTCAAAATGTGAGCATCCATGCTCCCAACTCAATTGTGAGCATTGAAGACAAAGCCTCAAAATCCTAATGCTTAACCAAAAAAATTGGTACTATAGTCTCTAATTTTTGGTTTCACCTAGTGCAGCCTAGCTAGCTGCAAGCTGTAACAACAGCATCTGGTATATGGGCAAATACAATAGAGAAAGGAGCAACCCTTATTGGGTTTGATGAGTTTACATATAGAGGCTTCAAAGGAGGAATATCACCATCTGAGTTTACTGTTAGAGTGTTTCCATTTAGTACCATGATTTGGCTATGTATATTCCCATCCTGTGGAGTTAGATGGTACTCTTCTCTTGCAGTTTTTCCTGCAAAATAGAGATGTAGCTCCCTCACTTTTGGATTATCAGACATCTTTCTGTGCCACAAACTCTTGGTGCTGTTCAAGGTCGCTTCTGCTTCAACAGTTGTGCTGCTGTCCAGGTTGATCAATAGTATTGTGATTCCTTTCTGTAAGATAGAGTATTAAATCAGATTCACAGATAGTATATATCCACTTGAAAATCATAGTGATACAAAATTTCACTCACGGATTGCTTTGCACAGTGTGCATAAGCTCTTATCTTGTTTGTCCCAGAGAAGGTAGTTGACAGTACACGTCTACCCATGAGTTGGTGCCAAAGAAGAGCACTGCATAGAAGAAAGCACATTACCACAGAAACGTTATAACACAGTCCTCACCATGAAATATTGTGGATCTACTTGAAATGAGATCCCATTATTCTATTGGATTGGAAATGTGGTCCTTTACAAAGTAGCCAAAACTGTACGTTAAGCAATTGATGAAGCAAAATAGCACATGTGGGTTCATATCAGCTCAAGAAGAATGACACACTAATGCTGAACCATGTCAGTCCACAGTTATACTGCTCATTCTTCAGCATGGGAATTGTGAATTGAAGAATGCACGTCTTGCTTTCAAATTTTTTTTTTCCCCATCTCATGACTTAAGCAAAGAGAATAAAACAATGATATTCAGTATTTAGTACCTATAGTAGTCTGGATTTGGTTGGAAATTAGTAGTATTGAGTAAACAATAGTTTCCTCCTATCAAACTCTGTCTGCAATACGTTTTAGTGTCATAAGCAGCTGACATGCCAAGCTGATCCAAATACCTGTTTGTGATATGATAACATTAGCCAAAATAGTTTTAAGGAACCCTTAATGGTATAAAAATCACGAGGAGTTACCACTAACCAAAAACTGTACACAAATGCATCAGATACAAGATGATGGCCACTATTGTAAGCCCCTCCTGCCTCACCAACCCATGCTGTTGCTGAGGTTGCTGAACTTTCAAGAATATTTTTGAGGCCTCTGAATGTTCTTGCCTCTCCATCAAGATAGGAAGGATCGAGAATTTTTTCCACAAGGTGCTCATCAACTCCTATATATAAGATAAAGTAGCTTTCAGATATAATCAAATTCATGGAAATTGGGAGAACATAATGAATATTAGCCTGTTTGGTGAAAGGTACCTGGTCCAAGGTTATAAATGTGGTGGGAGACCACATCCAAAGATTTACCCGATTTGCTTATAAATTCCTTGAACCAATTTGCATCAAAGAAACCCCCAGGTGCAATGACTAGTGGCTTAGGATCAATCTCTTTATATGCATTGTGAACTATGTCTCGTAAAGCAGCTACATCAGAAGCATATTGGTCTGCAGCAATACTTGTTCCAACTCCATTCCCACTCAACTCATTGCCTGCCAATGAATAGAGCTCAATGTAGTTAGTCTACATACACAGGCCCTAAGGCAAGAAGGATTTTCTTCATGATGGGTTGAAATAAAACAGAATAGTTAACTCTAGAGGGAAATTGCCCATTTTTCTTCCTTTAACAAAAAATATTGGAGAAGACAACATATTTATATCAACAACAAAATTTGTGATGAATGGTTATCATTTTCAAACGAACTCCTGCCTTTTGATAAAGATCACCATTTTCAAATTCAGTCTTATTGTGCGGTGTCATTTAACACTTTTGGCATTTGTAATAAGGGCAGTATATATACTTACCAAGTTCCCATCCATAAATGGTGTAGTTCTTTCCGACAGTGTAACGAATAAACGATTCAGCATTGGTGTAGTTCCAAGGTCCAACTGCAGAACCAGATTGTATAGTTTTTCCAGTAAGAGCATTTAATCCAAAGATAATCTTAGCCCTGAAACAAACCATTCAATAATGTTAACTCCTTAAAAAACGTAGTTTCCAAGTCAACAAGGTGAATCAGTTTAGTCCCAAAACACACACACACACACAATAGGGAGAAGAGAAATGTTAGTATAGACTCAGCTTCACAGCCTACCATTCAAAACATAATTTAAAATTAAAATATATGCGTATTATAAAATTGAATGGTAGATATGCTGACACGTATTTGATTCACCATAAACTCGAGTCTATGTTAACATTAATCTAGGGGGAACTGAATTTTACCCTGCTTTTTCAAAAAAGTTGTTAAGTTCATCCCATCTATGTATTGGGAGGCACCCTTGCGTGAAACCAAACATTTCAGAAGTGTTTGCAACAAAAGGAGTACAGGGTTGGTGATCATCTTCAGTCCCATATATGACCTTATCTTGCAAACTGCCACCTAATCTAAGTTTCAACGGTGAAAAGGCTGAAACATTCAGAAGCAATGATACCATGATAAGCTCTCAAAGCAATCGTATAATAATAGAAGTAATGAAAGAAGTAAATTGATGCCTTTTAAGACAATTATAGAGATGCAAAATTCTCTCTTACCTTTCACTGCATTTAACAAAATCTTGTTGTTGAGGTCCTGCATGAGATGAAAATTAAAAGATGTTAATTCTCTCTCTTACCTTCTCAAACTGTATAAGATTCTGAAGTTGGTATTTACAGAAGCTTATGAAATTATTAGAACAATTAATTAATTAATGAAGTCAAGAAAATAAAGATTGAAAACTGAAAATTCAACCCAGGAGTTAATTTCAATAAACCTTTCGGAAAACAGAGTCTGCCAATGATAAGCACCTATGGATTATTAAGTAAAAGAAAAAAAATAGTTAAATACTATTATCTTATCAATATGTGGCCAGAAAATTTATCAACTTGGTCTCCACAAACAATGAGTATATAATGACATTATATTAAAAATGAACAATAAAATAAAACAAAAAAAAATTGTTTTCACGGGAATTACTTTGCACCTGAGCTATGAGAACAAAACACGCATTCTAGATTCGAACATCATTACAAAAAGGTTAAGAAAAAAAAATCATTAAACAGAGAATGACATTAGAACATAAAAAGAAAGTAGCAAAAAATTGAAAACCATTTTTAGTTGTTATGTTGAAATAATTTGCGGCTGTGAGACATATTCTAAAAAACCACCTTAACAGATTCAAAAGACAAAAACCATTTGGACAAAAAAGAACAGCAACAATACCAGATTGAGAAGAGATGCAAGACCCCAACTGCATCTCCCATAGTCACATTTCTCAGGAGGCCACCAGTCCACAGTTGCACAAACAAAATCTTCATCAATATTTCCAATCACAGATTTCCCATTAATGATAACAGTCCCTTTCACAGTTGCACCTCCTCTTTCATTCTGTGTGTTCACAAGAATGAAGCTGAAGCTTGCCAAGTACATCCATAAGCACAGGCCCAGAATCTGAATCCTAGAACCCATTTTCAGAAGAACCAGCCAAATTCAAGATCTTTGTCTGTATTCATAAATGGGTGAGGTGGAAAGTGGAAGCTTTACTGCATAGTCACAAGCCACAAAGACAGAGTAATAATGTAAAGGAGAATGGTAATTAAACTACACAAATGGTTTTTCTTCGCTGGAAAGGTTTATCTTTTATACAAATGCTCAGTGTAAAGACACTTCATGTGTACATGGTAGCAACCCGAATATTTGGCCCTTATATATAAACGTAAGAATGGCTTCCCCTCCTTAAGAATCGGTTTAGAATGACATTTCTTTTAGGAAATCTACACTTCTCAATCTTCGTATAATCATATAATTATATATCATAACATGTGATATATTATGTAATATTTGATTAGGAAACAAATTTTTTTAATAAAAATTTAAATTTTCTTCCAATTTTAACTCGTTATAAAATCAATTAAAATTTATAATTAATTTTTGATTTGATTTTAGATTACAGGTAATCAAAAATAATTATTTTTTTATATTAATTTTCTATTTGATTTGTTTTAATTAGTACTTTTTATTTATTATTTTTTATAAAATATTCTTATTTGTTAAGTTTGATTGATTTATTTTAATTGGTTTAATTCTATTTTTAATTTATTATTATGTTAATACTTGTTTTTGTTCATTTATAATAAATTTCATGTAATCAAATTTGATAATTATTGAAATAAATTTCATATTTGATTAAGAAAGAATTTTTTTAATAAAAATCAAAATTATCTTCTTATTTAACTTATTAGTAAATCAATCAAAATTTATAATTAATTTCATATTTGATTTCAAATTACAGATAGTCAAAAACAATTATTTTTTATATAAAGACTATCATTCTACTTATGAAAATTCTTGAATTGTTTAACAATTTGTATTAATTATTTTTAATTAAATCAATATATTAATTTAATTACCTATTTACTTAATTTGTTAATTTTAATTCATTATTATATGAAGTAACTTTTTATTTTCTTCATTTGCTTTATAGTTTAATTATCAATTAAAATCTTCACTAATATAGTAACATTATGCAATTATTATACAAATATTTAGGATAATTAATCTAAATATTTCATTCTTATTTTAGTTGTATAAATTAATTTGATCTTTTTACATAAATATATAATGTATATATTTCATTATATATCTTTTAGGTTATTTCATTATAATGTATATCTTTATCTTTTGAAATCTAAACTATTAAGATACTATATCAATATCAATTATATCAAATCAAAACACAATAATTTACGTTATTATTGAGTATATTAAATCAATAGTATATTATATCTTATTGACTTACATTATTATCTTTTAATGCAATTATTCTTTTTTTATATTATGATTTACGTCACTATTAATTAGTATCTAATATCAAATCAATTTTTTTATTTACATTATAAATAGCATACTTAATCCTTTTCTTTTTTTGCTAAGAAAATAATATACTTAATCAATTTTTGAATTTTATCAATATCACGTGAAATAAAAAATTTCAACTCCTCAAAATTTCTAGCATTTTCATTTAGCTTCTCATATAAGATTTATTAAAAAATAATATCTACCAACCTCTCATCTACCCATTCATATTGTTTTTCTTCATTTGTGAGGCACCTTCAGTGTTTTTAAGTTTTCATTATTTATCTCTTGAAGCTTTTTCTGTTTACTTACAATACTCTTAAAGTAAGATTTTTCAATTTGTTGGCTTAAATAAGATTGTGAATTTCTGTGCCAATTAAAGTTGGAGAGCTTAATATAAAGCAATTGTTGTAACACCTGAAAAAAATATTGTTGCATAACTTAAGGTAAATGTTAAAACTATATTAAAAGGAGACTATACAAATATTATCAAATATAATAAAGAAAAAGTTAAAGTTTCTTGCATATATGAAAATTCTTAAAGAACAATTTCAATATTCTAACATTTTATATCTTCTTCTTTGGCCTTGCATAAAATTTGCACTACTTAAATTTCACAATGAGTAAAACACTGATATGAAGTAAAACATGAGCAAATTATTTTTGTCATTGAATTTGGTATATATATTAAATATGAAATGTAGAACTATCACGCAAATATTGAAAAATACCATATTTTTATTTTAATTTATATTTGCCTTACAAACTTTTTAACAAATCTTAATAATACTAATAATATAATAGTAAATCTTATGAAAATATGAAATTTTTTGAATTATTCAACAATTTGTATTAATTATTTTTAATTAAATCAATATATTAATTTAGTTACCTCTTATTTCACTTTCATACATTTTTTATTTAAATAATACATAAATACATTTAAATCTCTCATTATCTACTACTCTCACTCTCTTTTTAAACGTTGATTTTAAAAATTTTACAAGTAAGATACTTACTCAATACTTAATATAAAGATTATATTAAATGTTAAAAGTATTTAAAATAATTTAAGATTCTCAATTACATTAAAAATATATAAAAAAAATTATAAGTATCTAAGTAAGATGTAAATGAAGTTAATGAAACCTTATTCAATAAAGTATAACTTAATTTTTATTCATATATAGTTATTATGTGATTGTTAATATAATGATCACATATCTAGCTAATTATGTCTATTATTTTATATTTTTTAAAAGATCAAATGGATCAAGGTATTCATCAAATGAAGATATCCCCACCTGACGTCAAACTTTATTTGCATTTCAATTGTTCTTTTGTGAACTCTATTATAGAAACCTTTGAGTACCATGATGCTCATAATATATGTTACTATTTATAGTCATTATGCATATCTTTGTGTTATGTTAATACTTATATGATTTGACATCAAACTCATAACATTCAATTTTTGGAGATTAAAATATTAGTAGTGCACATGTAAATTTGGAAAGACTGGTGGATGAGTCAGTAAAGAATAATAAATAGAAATAATAAATATATGGAAATAATATACTTTATCTTTTTGAACTTTAAACTATTAATATACTATATCAATATCAATTATATCAAATCAAAACTCAATAATTTACATTATTATTTAGTATATTTAATCAATAGTATATTGTATCTTATTGATTTACATTATTATCTTTTAATACAATCATTCTTCTTTTATATTATGATTTACGTCACTATTAATTAGTATCTAATATCAAATCAATTTTTTTTATTTACATTATTAAATAGTATACTTAATCCTTTTTTTATAAGAAATAATATACTTAATCAATTTTTGAATTTTATCAATGATTCACGTGAAATCAAAAAATTCAAATTCTCAAAATTTCTTGCAATTTCATTTAGCTTCTCATATAAGATTTATTGAAAAAATAATATCTACCAACCTCTCATCTACCCATTCATATTATTTTTCTTCATTTATGAGGCTAACTTGAGTGTTTTTAAGTTTTCATCATTTTATCTCTTGAAGCTTTTTCTCTTTGCTTACAATACTCTTAAAGTATGATTTTTTCAATTTATTGGCTTAAATAAGGTTGTGAATTTCTATGCCAACTAAAGTTGGAGAACTAAATATAATTAAACCAATTGTTATAACAACTGAAAAAAGGAGTACCTTTGCATAGCTTAAGGTAAATGTTAAAACTATATTAAAAGGAGACTATATAAAAATTATCAAATATAATAATAAAAAAGTAAAAGTTTCTTACATATATGAAAATTCTTAAAGAACAACTTCAACATTCTAGCATTTTATATCTTCTTCTTTGGCCTTGCATGAAATTCGCACTACCTAGATTTGACAATGAGTAAAGCACTAATATGTAGTAAAACATGGACAGATTATTTTTGTCATTGAGTTGGGTATATATATTAAATATGAAATGCAGAACTATCATGAAAATATTGAAAAATACAATATTTTTATTGAAATTTATATTTGCCTTATAATTCTTTATATGCTATTACTATTTTTATTAAGGAATATTTAATTTTATCAAAAGAAGTTTCATAAATAAATAAATTTACTAAATAAAAATTAATATATTATATTTTAATGTCCATATTTCACGGAATAAAAAGTTTACATGAAATTATAATTAACATCTTAAGGGTAAAAAAAATGACATGAATACATAATAAAATTAATTAAAATATAATTTATTATTAAAAATTAGATTAGTTGGTTATGTTTATTAAAAATAGTTATTTTTATTCTAATATATGCATTGTTTTGTAATATTTATATATTTTAGTATATGCATTTTATTGAACAAAAAGTTTACATGAAAATGAAAATATAATAAATTATTGTATGTAACAATTATATGTAATAATTTATTATAGCTGTGAATATAATAATTTACATATAATAATATCTAAATTTTTTATCTATAATTTTAGTAAAATCAATTTATTAAAATATTTTTTATAAAATTACTGGATTAAATTATAAATTTAAAAGATAAATATTTTTATTTATATTATAAATATTTTTTTCAGATATATAGGTTGTTTTATAACCTTTTATATTTAAATTCTTTAGTATTTATATTTGAGTAAAATCTTTTCATGAAAATATAATAAAAAATATAATTTAAGTATTTTTAAATTAACTTATAAGTATTGTTTTTCTTGATGAATTATTACATATATTTTATTTAATAAATTTTTTTTATTTATAATTATATTTATTTTTATTATTTAATTCTTAATTTATCTCATGCATTATACTGCTCCAAAATCTACTTTCACTAAATTTTAAGGTGTGTGTAAATTAATAAATGAAAATTTCTCAATCATTATAGCATTTTTGAATGAGTGTTACTATTATTATTATTATTATCATTATTATTATTTTGGTAATTATATATTGTCATATTATTTAATAATTTAATATCTGTAGAAAAAAAAAGAAGTTAATAAATAACGATATAATGATAATGTAGTAAATTGAGTAAGAGAACACAGATAAATTATTCTTAATAAATATGAATTATTAATTACAAGAGAGTTATTTAATACGAATTAAAACAATTATGATATTTATTACACCTTTTTTATATAGCATTGATTATAGGGAAGAAAATATTTCATTATTATTATTATTATTATTATTATTATTATTATTATTATTATTATTATTATTACTATTATTATTATTATTATTATTATAAAACTTTTCCCTTTAGGTGAAACTATTGAATTTTGATAAGAATCAATTGAGCATTTTTTTTGCCGGTGAAGAATCAATGGAGCTTTAGAATAACGTGATGTTGGTTGGTGGTGGGGTAAGAATGTGCTTTCCTGAAGGAAAGTACAAAGATGGTTGGTTTGTGGACAAAGCAAGGCACTGTCTTTTTAGTTTTTAAAGCCCAAGCGAAAACAACACCATGACCACTTGTTTGATACAAAGACGGTCCTTCTGCCGTTTGCTTTGTCTGAGTATCACCTGAGCCTGACTCGTATTGAAGTTGGCACCAAAAATGGTCTAAAGATATAATTCCTTATTTAGATGCAATCTAGTAATAACAATATAGATATGATTTTTATCTTTTAACTAATTTGTATATAGTTCTTTACATTTCATTTATTTATCATTGAAGCAATTAATAATTCTTTGAGATTGTTGTCTTTAATAACATATGATAGCTTAAGGGGTGGTGCCATGTCAATTGCTGATAATGATTTGGACTTGGGATGTTTTAAGCGAGGAAGGCTTAACTTATGGGATTGTGACGGGATAATTATTGAGAGTGGAAGCATTGACAGTTTTCCAGGAAGCTCAGTTGTCTTGGATTTGTTAGACTGGATAACATTATCTATATTTTCTTCAAGTATTCTTCTTCATGTTTATTTCAATGCTAGTGAGGGGAGGAAGACGGGAATTCCCCACTATTTTAAAGACTTTTTTTTTAAATGGTAAATTGGCTTAATACCTGTAAAAGTTTGTTTACTCTAAAAAAAGTTGATGAAGATCCTATATTTCTTTTATGAAAAGATCCTAGAATATATATTTCAACTATTTGTAATTTTGTATGCTAACCACTTGGAAAATTTTTAGTCATTATTCAAAATCCTGAGACGAGTTAAGTCAACCCGCATTCATTATGATGTCTTATAAAATATTTAAACTTTTTTCATCACTTTCCATTTCAAGTGGCCTATGGACATCCAACAAAACGTAGAGTTAATAAGGACTTGTATCACAATCTCAAGTTGCTGCCCAAATTAATAGTTTTGATTTATGCCTTTTTCTGTTATTATTTTCCACTGAGATCTTATATTTAATTAATTTAAAGATTGTGTTTGAAATGAATAAAAATAAGAAATAATTTAATTTAATTTAATTTAATTTAATTTGAGTTAGAAATTAAATTTTATGTTTGAAATTTAAAAAAATAAATTGATTTAGAAATTAAATTTTATATTTAAAATTTATTAAAATGAAAATTAATTTGATTTGATATTATTATTTTACATTTTAACTAGATTAAAATAATTTATTTATTTTAAATCAAATCAAATCTTATTAAATTTAATAGAATTTTTAAATAAAAAAAGAATAAAATTTATGAGACTTTAAAAATCAAATCATTTTATATTTTTTAACATTTTAAATATAATATTTAATTAAATTTAATTTACAAATCAAATTATTATTATTTTTTTAACATTTCAAACACACTCAAATTTTTTTTTTTGTTTTATTTAAATATTGTCTTCTAGCATGATTATGTCCTAAAATCTTTTCTCTGCCTTTTTTTTTTACCTATTTATTTTCCTGACTTTCTTACGATATTGTTATATATTTTTTAACAAATATGACAATGCATTGGTTTTGTCCTTAATTTTATAAAAATTGATAATTAAGGAAAAATGTATATATTTTTAACATTTAATTATAATTAAGGAGAAAACAAAATACAACCAAGAATTTGATACCTTTTTAGACAGCCATGATTCCCCAGCCCCTTCTCAAGTGTTTTGCTTTTAACCTTTGACCAGAATTATAGGAGAAACTTTGGGGGGAATGCACGAATTAGCTAGCTTAACTACTCAACAAGTGGAAAGTCCAGACACATAATTAACCCATACATATTTTGGTCGGTCATAATAAAGTATTTAGATTTGTATAGATATATGCTCAATAACCAACATATTATTTTTTATTTTTTATGAGTTCATATTAATCTTTTGAATGTTTAGAAAATTAAATTAAAAGAAAAAATCTCGATCTTATTTTTATCTAGTGGTAGAAAAAAATGGATCTAACAGAAAACTTTTATGTCAGTCAAAATACGTGTCAGGAACTCAAGGGTCATGGCTATTGAGGGTAGCCATCATTTTCCCTACTTTATTGTTGACGGGGCAATTTATACAACAGTAGTTTTGAGCTTGAAGGTAACTTCACGTGGAGTCATTACTCTTGCACATTTCCCTGCCGCAATGAGGAAGCTAAAGGTGGACAAAAGAAAAGGACAGAGAAGGTCTACACCATCGGCTTAAAACCAATACGTAAGACAAAGAGAGGTTTTTAGGAAAAGTAATTTTTAAGTGAATATGCTTTATTGTTAGTAGTTAAATTATTATTTAATATGTGTAAAATAATAAGATTATTATAAAATTATATTAATTATTAATAATATTTTTATATATATTAAATAATAATTTAAATATTTAAGTGATAATATAATAGATTATATCTACCTTAAAAATTTCTCTTATAGAAAATGAAAGAGGAACCAGAGAAATAGAGAGAATTTCAGCGTTGTGCATATGGTTACATTAGTGATTACATGATTATGACCCCTAATGTTTTGTATTGGAATGTTAATGCTTGTTATGCAATGCTGTTGTTCCATTTTAACGATAGAACAAAGAGAAGAGGTTATAAACTTATTGTTGATGGCTGAATGATTTGGTCAAACACATCAAAATAGCTTGAATTGGAGGGGAAACGCCGGCCCTGGGCTTTTGCGTCGTGACAATGTGGACTTGAGCGCCGTTGTCCAACAGCGGAAAAAAGAAAAGAAAAGAGAGAAAAATGTTATCAACAATGTTATATGTTAAACACTGAATCAATATTTAAAAATAATTAAAATTAATTTATATTGTAAATTTTGATATCAAAAAATAATATCATAATTAATTTTAGAGCTAAAATTTCTTCTTAAATTTTTATCTATTTATTAATGAACTATCCTCAGGAGACCTTGCAAATTATTATTATTTTCTTTATATACAGAGATGGGAAATTTTGAAGGAGGAGTGGCACCCCTTATAATATAAAATGATGTACAAGAGATATAAATGTTAAAATATTTGAAACATATCTCATAATTAAATTAGATTTAATTTTGTATTATCTTAAAGGTTTGATTTACATATAATTAAATATATTATTTTGATTATATATTTATAAATAGAAAATACTCTCTCTTATAAATTTGAAATTCTAAAGAGGATCAATACAAGTCTTTTTGATTAATTCAGATATAAGTTTACTTTTCATAGATAATTTAGAAAAAATATATGAAAAAACCTGTTAAAAATGAGTGTAAAAGAAAAAAAAAGACTTTTTTTGTGATCCCTCCTCATTCAGATATAGTAATAATTCATAGATTCATAGATAATTTAGAAAATATACAAAAATCTTCTCTAGACTTTTTTGTGTCCCTATTTCTCTATTTCTAACATGGTATCAGAGTGGTATCATCCTCTATAACCTGTCTCATCACTATTGCGTTACATAGTTCTTGAAAATCTAGAACTCTAATTAGTCACCTCTCATGTCATGTTCTAAATATTCTGACAATCCTTCCGCTTACCATCACCATTTTTTCGTCACTCCGTTCCAGACTCAGTTGCCACAACTATTGTCCTAAATTCTAGACTTCGATTAATGTCCTAGATTCTAGTCCTCGATATGCATCTTTGTTCAGTTTCACCGATTAGTTCAGTCTGATCTAGCATGAAAGATTAACTTCGTCTCCGTTGCTCCAACCGATCAATTCTATCTGATAAATGCAAATTGGTTCAATTGGTTCATCCCAAATGTAGTTTGACTCTGTTCCCATTGTAAATTTTTTCAAATGCAGATTAGTTCCATCTTAAATGCAGTTTGGGCCTCTTGACTTCTCAAAATCTCGACGTTATGTTTTTAAAATATTTTTAGTTTATTTTATTCTCGTGTGTCTAATTATAATAAGTTAAAGCTTAGTAGCTTTAATTTGAGGGAGAGTGTTAGAATATCTAGGAATTAAATTAGTCTTGATTTTGTGTTATCTTAAGGATTTGATTTACACATAATTAGAGATACTATTTTGATTGTATTTCCTTCTTTATATAGACTCTCTTTCCTATAAATATAGAATCTTCTTGTACACACTGTTTAATTCAGAGATAGTAATAATTCAGAGAATATACATAAACTTTCTCCAGACTTTTTCTGTATATTCTTTGAATTATCTCTAAATTATTGACATCTCTGAATTAATCAGTGTGTACAAGAGGATCCTCTATTTATAAAAGAGAGAGTCTATATAAAGAAGGAAATATAATCAAAATAGTATCTCTATTTATATGTGAATCAAATTCCTAAGATAATACAAAATCAAGTCTAATTTAATTCTGAGATATGTTCTAGATATTTTAATACTCCCCCTCAAGCTAAAACTTTAGGTACTAAGCTTTAACTTATTACAATTAGACACACGAAAATAAAATAAACTAAACTAAAAATATTTTAAAAACACAACATGAAATCTTCGAGAAGTCAAGAGACCCAAATTATATTTGGCATGAAACTAATTTGTATTTGAAAAAGTCTACAATGGGAATGGAGTCAAATTACATATGGGAATGGAATCAATCTATATTTAGCTAAAACAACGGAGACAAAGTCAATCTATCAAACAGAACTAATCGGAAGTTGGAACAACGGAAACAAAATCAATCTTTCAAGTTAGATTAGATGGAATTGATCAGGAGCACTAAGGAGGAGCAGAGGAGCGCATGAAGATGCCCAACGGAGAAGCACAATAGATATGCATAAAGTAGGAGCGCAAAGGAGATGTGTAAATTAAGCTTAATTTTGTGTTAACTTAAGAATTTGATTCACACATAATTAGAGATATTATTTTTATATTTAATTGTATTTCTTTCTTTATATAGACTTCATCTCCTATAAATAAAAAATCATTTTGTATACACTGATTAATTCAGAGATAATAATAATTCAAAAAATATACAACAAAAAATCTTCAGACTTTTTCTATATTCCTATTTCTCTATTTATAACAATAAAATCATTTATATACCTTCAATTAACAATTTAATCTTTTGGGGAGTCAATTGTTGATAGCACCTAAATTAAGTTATTCAACAATTCAATACGCTCATTAGATTTGCTTTAATGTGAAACTCGGTTATATGAAATTTGAGTACATAATAAATTTTAGTCCTATTTGAAAGATAAAAGAAAAGCAAAAAAATATGAAGAAGAAAAATAGGAATTCATTAATCTTTTTTCAACTATCAAATCTTTGACTCTGAACTTTAATGTGGTTATATATTATTTAGTTAAAATATGGTGTTTGCAATTAGTTAAAATATGTCTAAGGACTAAGGTGTTTGTGCATAAAATCAAAAGCTATCTTGTCCAAATCGTTGGAGTTTGAAGTTGAAAAATCACGTCTTAAGAGCTCTACATTATGAGTGTGAAATGGGTCTGATAGCCTAACTCGAACAACCCAACTAAAAATATAAGTTGGACAAGCAAAATACAAATCGAAGAAAATTTTGCTAACCCAAGTTTTAGCTAGCCCAAATTGGGCCGGGCCAACATCGCAGCTCGAGTGGGCATTCATAACCCTGATTGGGCCAAGACCCCATATCCAACTGGAAGTGGACTACCAAGATCCTGCACCAGCTCCAAAGCCCAAGTAAATAGGGCTCTACTACATTTCCCCGAAAAATCCAAAACCCAAATGTCCTGCTCTTCTCTCCGCTATATATTTTCTATTCCTAACTATGCAACTAACGATAGATGAGATACAGACCTTGTATTGTATCTACGTAACATACTTCACAATCACATGCAAATCCTCAGACCTTAGGTAAGGTTTTGTAATATGGTTTAAGCAAATGATATTGGTTATTGGTTGAGAAGACTAGACTATTAGGGGAATCAAATTTATTGAAGCATGTAAATATGCAAAATGGCCATTCTAAATTTTCAGGTGCGAGTGCAAGCATGTAATTGGTTACTGGGTTTGAAAGGCTTGTATTAAGATCTTGTTCAATGATATGATCTTTTTGTTTCAGTTATCCACGGCTATAAACTTGATTTCATTGAAAAAATTGATGATAGATGATTGCCATGGATTGAGATATTTAGTGACTTACAATTCAGCTCATAAAAAAAGAGGAGAATTAATTGAGGAAGATCATGATTTACAAAGATATGTTTCAAATTACTTTCAATGTTCCCAAGATTGAGAATTTGAGATATATCAGTGTCAAGAATTACAATTTATTGGAATAAATATTTATTAGATATAAAACAATTTTTGGGTCATCAGTTAACAATTTAAAACTTTCAGGAGAATAGAGTTTTTATAACAAATTGTGAAGTTGAGTTTTAAGAGATTAGAGTCTTTACAACAATTTTTGAGCCTTCACCCAAAGGGCTCTTGCACATGAGGGGATATGTTAAATATAAAACCATTCAGGAAACTTTGGGTTAAGCTTTTAATAGTAATATAATGTGAGGCACTATTGGAGCAAATCATTGAGGAGGATGAATAAAATGTAAATATATCAAACACTCAATCCCCAAAAATATGCTTCTCACAGCTAAAGTTATTCATTGTCACGCACTGTGTAACAATTTGAGGCATATGTTCTATATCTCCACATCCCATGAGTTTCTAGAACTGGAATATCTAATCGTAAATCAAGATTCTGGTCTAGAGGAAGTATTTGAAATTTTGAAGTTGAACAAGGTGTGAAAGAAGTGAGGATGGAGGTTTTGCTTCCACAATTCAAACATGTAATACTAATGCAACTGCCAAACCTGAATAACATCTGTCAAGGTATTGTTTTCGGATTCTGACTGATCTCCTTGTGCACAATTGCCAAATGCTCACTAACTTTAACAAATACTGTTGAAGATATGTTGCTAAATCATTATCATGGACTTTTTAACTTAACAAGTGCATTTTTAAGTGAATTTTACTACTTCAATGTAAGTTAAAATTTAATTCTTAAAATAGTGCAGAATGAATAGTATATAAATCAAATCATTGGCATGCATGATATACGACTTAAAGATATTATTTTTTTCTTATGATATTTTTATGAAAGTTGTGGCATAGGATCGCAACTTAGGATATGTTATAGTTTTTAATAATATTTTATTAAGGTCGTGGTTAAAAGTTACAACTTACTGCAGGGTATTTTTTCTATCTTGTATTGAAGTTAAACTCTAGGCCATGACGAATAAAATATTATGAAAAAACAAAACTTATCCTAATTCGTGGTCAAGAATAATAATTTTCATAAAAATATTATAAAAATAAAAATTTATCCGTAAGTCGTATGTCATGCCACCGACTTAACTTCTCCATTACTTATTTTGTATCATTTTGAGAATTAAATTCTAACTTATATCAAAGTAGTAAAATCTACTTGAAAATGCACTAGATGAGTAAAAATGTCCATTATCATGGTATGCACCAAACAATTCATTCCTATTTGGTCAGTGCAAATGTTCAAGATTTTTATTCAAGTCAAAGATAGGCTTATTATATGTTGGTTAAAAAGGGTAAGAAAGGAGAAACACTGAGTAACTAACTATACATATTCCCATAAAAAATAGTTCGTCCATTATATTTCTAGCTCTAGTTCTAATTCACTCTTCAAACTAGGAATTGTTTCTGATGTGAGCTAGAAGATAAGGACACTCAAGTAGCCATATCTGCTGATGGAGTGACATCCAAAATTCCAGATGGATTTAAAGGATCTAGGTATTCTCATATCAAGAATTTGGGCATCTAAACTTAGTTCGATCACATTATTTAGTACTTATTGCAATTTATTCAGTTGAAGATCGAGAATGAGTTAATAATTTGCTTATTATGTATGGCCTTGGATGGCTACAGATTAGCGAAAACTACTGTCCATCTGCTTCCTAACTTTGTACCTGGAAACAAGCTCCCCTCATTAGACAATTTCAACTTCCTTCAAAATTTTGAAGGGCCTATTATGTCCTGAAGAAAATGTTTGAAATCATTTTAAAACAAAATGTTACAAACTTTTAATCCATACCTTAATCATGCCTAGGCCCTAGGTCACATGATATGCCATGAGCCTCAATCAAAGATAACAACTACCAATAACTGAACTAACAGTAACCAGTTGGCATGAAATGAAGAACATACGAACAAAAGCAACACAAGAAGAACAAATGTAACTCAACCAACCATGAAGATCCACAATGGAAATAAGGCCCAATAATTGTGGTACTAAAATTATATCATAGTCTATATTATTTTTTCCAATGTATAAACAGCTGGTCCATCCGCCTGGTTACTGATCATAAACTTTCAAAAGGACTTTTGTTTTGAAGTAACGCTTCATGTTGTTCCCTTCATAAACCAAGTGGTATAGAGGAACTATATGAGCCCCTACAAGGTTGCAAACAAGACGAAGCTTTTGTCTATCTGATCCATCTTAACACTATTTTATAAGATTCTTGCTTGTTAAATATTTCGATCCAACTTCCTGAAAGTATTGAAAATGATGATTGCTCAATATGCAACCAACTGATGTACAAATCTATAAGATTTATACGCATTCCATAATTCTCCATGACCAAGTAAAAAAATGAAAGTAGTATATGTATATTGAAGCGTACCTTGACACTCTCTAGGAAATGTTTTCAATGCTCTTAAATGGTTTTGGAGCATCAATGCTCCACTTTTTATACTGTTGATTTTGTTTGAAAAATTATCAACAACTCATATTTTATACTTGTAAGTTTAATAACAAATAATCTCTAATATAGTGGATAATTATAAGTTTTGCCCTTGAAATATTTCAAATTTACAAAATGAAATCCTGTGATTTACTATAAAGCTCCCTCCACCCTCCAACTCAGCTCCCTCAGGCTGGAGGACCTAGACCCTTCCATCATCAGCACTTTCCTATACACCAACGTAACCCTCTTCCTCACCATCCCCAACTACATGGTGACCCCATGGCTACCAACCACGCCCTCGCCCTCACTTGGCTCTACGTCCACATGGTCCCTTTCTTTCCACGCTCCAAGATCACCACCATCTCCGTTGGCAACGCCTTCCTCGACTCCTACCCGGGATCCGTCGCCATCCTCCTCCCCGCCATCACCAACCTCCACTTTTTCCTCCACAATGACCTCGACATCCAACGGAACTCGTAATCGGACCCAAACCGACGACCCACCAAGCCAGAACCATCCCGTATCGGAAACACCGCCCAGAGCTGCAGTTCAACACCGCAAGTCGCACTGTCGCCCAGATTTGTGCTTACTACCCAGAGTTGCTATCCTCTACCGTCGTTTCACCGCTCGCGTTCCACATGCCTGTCAGACGTCACCAGGGACCGCCACCAGTCTATTTTTGCTGCCACGTGCCACGCCTCCCTCCATCATTGTCGGAGTCGCACACTAGCTCCTTCCCCTCTCTTGCCTTTATCTGTGACTTTTCTTTTTCTTTGTTGCTAGGACCGACGTGCTTCTTAATGAAGTTCTCATCGGCAAACTTGACATCATAAATGGACTCGCCTCCGGTGCCGTTTTCGGCGGTGAAGTCACCGCCATAGCACATGAAGTTGGGGATCTATTGATGGAAGGAGGATCCCTTGCAGTGGAGGGGCTTGCTAAAAAAACTCAGCAAGGAAAAAGATCAGTAAGGACTGATGGTCAAAATAAGATAAACATAAGATTTAAATAATAAATAACTATATTTTTTTTAAAAAAAGAAACTATTGATTACTTATTATTATAGATAATTTTAATTGGAGCATTGATGCTCAAAACATCAATAGGAGCATTGTAAAGGGCTCCCACTCCCCAAGGTGTTACTTGTTAGCAACGGGCTCAACTTGGGCAGTACCTACTTCTCTGAACCTCCATCTTTTATATTCATTTCGTTGTTAACAGACTTTGTTGGTGTTAACTTTGATCGTGTTAGCTTGATGTAGTTTTCTTTATTTGTTTTCATTCTTTTGATCCTGTTGTTCACTAAAAAATATTCTTAATACTTTTTAGATTTACTATTTTTTAGTTGTTTTCCAAATGAATATATTTTTTCATATAATTAAAAACTAGTTACTTAATTTTATTGTATTGCAGCCACATATATATTTTTTTCTTCTAGAAAACAAGTTTCATTAAGGAGGACTCAAAATGTCCAACAAGGCCATGTTGCAAATAAAATTTTGAAGCCCCCTCAACCCAAATCTGGTCTGGATTGGTGATCGACAGCCCAATTAGCTATCTCAGGTGCCACACTATTGGCCTTCCTATTAACATGTACAGTCAAAGGACAAAGGATCTGGAATGGAAAAATGGAAGGAAGAAGAGAAATACAGTATTCCATAAGAAGCCCAGAATATGTTTGGTGCTGCATTTTCTTTTCGTTCTCCTCATTACCTATCATCTAAACATAATGTAAAAGAAGGAAGAAGAGAAATACAGCCCTCCATAAGAAGCCCAGAAAATGTTTGTTGCTGCGTTTTGTTGGAAAAGGATTTGATAACCTCAAGATATTCAACCTCTAAGACCACATTTCGGAAATAGAGGTTTACAGCAAATTGAAGGCCCAAACGGGCTGCACTGACCACTGCTAGCCTTGGCCCCAGGTTTTTTGCAGCTTCCAAGATGTGGCAGGTAAGATGTTAAATAATAAGAGAAATATTAGTAATATATTTTATTAGATATTTTTTAATATTTATTTTATTATTAATTCATTCATATATTTAAAAAATTATTAAAAAAAAATATTAGTATATATATTTTTAGATCAATAATAAAATAAATATTAAAAGAATATTTAAAAAAATGTATTATTAGTATTTCTCTAAATATTAAATGTATATATTAAATATTTTTTATTGATATAAATTTTGAATAGAATTTGACTCTAATCTTGAGAAGAATTATTTTTTTTAATTTCTTTAATCTGTTATTATGTGTCTATTTTATTATTCACTCATATCATTGAGTTGAATTAATAAACACATGAGAACAAATTAAAGAAGGTTAGACTCTAGGAATTAAGGCCAATTTTTGTTCAAAAACTTTTCTAAATATCTTCGATAGCTGGCTCAATTAACAGCATTGAGATACATCTAACCCTAAACCCTGAACGCATACTATATGTCAATATTAATAACATTATATTAGAAACAATATCCTTCTTATATCACTCATTCAAAAATATTAAGAGGTAAAGTGCTTTTCTTCTTGACAATTCTTTTTTTATACAACTTTTCTTCTTGACGACAATAAGCATTAAGAGAGGCACATAGCTTGCAGTTATTATTGTAACTTGTAAGCAAATTACTGACAAGCGTTTGAATGGGTATGAAAATGAAATCCAAAACTCATTTTGCATCAAGAATGAGGAACGAGGACCAATTGAAGAATTATCAACCAAACTTTTATTATCAAAAACAAATAAAATGCCCCTTGAAAGGCATAATATAATACTGAATGAAAGGAGTGAGGACCAATTAATTTTGCTTAGTCACTTTAGAATGGAGGAGGGGCAAGGACACCTCCATGAGCACAAAAGCTTTGAAGCAACTCTGGAAACAATGGGTTCATTGGGAAAATCTTAGGCCAGCAGTTGTGGTTGATTTCTGTGACAGCCTTGCAACAAGCAGGGCCAAGTAAACCAAACCTGCTTCCAGAAAGTACTCCATAAATTCCTACAAGACACGATTCATCATTTGTTAAAGGAGACCAACATTTTGCAATTTCTGGTCCCCGTTGCATTGGTAATGTCCCTAGAATAGAAGGCACATATGTGCCGAGATGATTCCCTCCTCTGCTTGCACAAACATATTTGAGCCATGTAGGTGCAAATGGGTTGAAGGGGAACAATTTATACAAACAGTCAACTGTGATCCCAATGATGACTTGGCAACAACCTGAGGTTATATGGCTGAACCTGCCCCAAAAAATGGCTTTATAAATTCCTGTTATACACGATTCTATGCCAGAAAAGCACCCGTATTGATTGCTTTGCTGATAGGGTAACAGACCTGCATCTGTCAAAGCAACCTTGCTTATGTTGAGGTAACCAAATTGGTTTTGTGCTGGAGCAGCTAACTCACCAGAATGACCACAAATACTCTTAAGTAATGGAGGGAAGAATGGGTGAGAAGGGAACAATATAGGCCAGCAAGCATTGTCTACTTTTGCAGTGGCCTTGCAACAAGCAGGGCTTATAGCTTTGAATTGTCCATTAAAAATTGAACCATGAATCTGCAAAAGACATCCTGGTACTTGTTCCAGATATGACCAGCATTTTTGTACTTTGCTGGCTGGGGATGGGGGTACTTGAAATGGAATGAACCCCAGTACTGGTTGTGAGTTCAATTTTGCCATACACACAATAATTGTAAACAATAATATAATTTTATTTGGGAGTTTGAATGCCATAGTTAAAAGAGAGAGGACAGAAAACCTTATGGATGGTTGTGAAAGCAAAGTTGTAGATTTTTATAAATATATACAAAGCAAATATTCTGTGTCATAGTTGAGAAGTTTCTTGCAACTGTCACAAGAAAAACTGAGATGTGCCTTCAATATCTTTTGTGAAACATTCGCTTTGATGTTCTGTCATTAAGATAATCAAATTTTGAGTTTTCAAAATTAAAGACGGGCAAGTTATTTTGTTGGCATGTTTCTTTAAAATTTTGATTTTTTTTAACCGATTCTGTCATTCCACAAATCAAACAACACAGTAACTGTTATTCTTTGGTCAAGGTTTTCAGAATTAATTTTCACTGTAAGCAGTCAAATTTAATGAAAGTGACTTAGGAATGCAAAATTATATAACCATATAATTATATAATATATAAAGAGACTACATGTCTTTGTATTTTGAAATGTGTTATTCTGACATAAAATAACATGTTTAAAAGTATATCACGTAGTAAATATATGATTTTATTAACTAATATATGACATCTCATATTACAATTTGTTCTGGACCGTGGACCGGGATCCTACCCAGAAGGGTCAATCCTGCACACGCACCACCTTACTCCTCCATCAACACCCCGGGAAGTGCTGTAAGACATCGGAATGCCTAAGTCATGAGGATCAGGAAATCAACAGATTTTCGTAACTGCTAATACAAATCTGTCTGATTCCGTAACCTCTCTTCTCAATAAATGGCTATAACGTCCACATTACAATAATATCTGCATTGAATGCTGACTCCAATCATGCTCCATAAAGATCAATCTAAATAAACCTAAACAGGTAACGTTTGATTGAGAAACAGACACCTTAACACACGAGCTGACTTGAGCGTCGGAGTCCTTTTTGCAGGTACCACCCCCGCTGGACCTTAATAGTGGAACACAGCTGCAGGAGGGAAAAAACTACCAGATCATACCTTCCACAGGTATCCTTCTGAATCCGTTCAGAACATTTGGCGTCGTCTGTGGGAATTCTGATAAATTACTATTCCCACTTCCATCATGGTGAGTACGAGGCAAAATCAACGGAGAGGAAGTGCTGCACATGCTGCCCCTGCTCACGGACAGGGCCCAGCGGTTCAGCGCGACCCTCCTTCCGTTGCACCACCGGAAACCTCCGTTGTAAGGAACAGGCCTGTTCTGGTAGAGACGCTAAACGGGGGACATGAAACTTCGGCATCAGCTGAAAGTCTAGTCCCCTCGCGAAGGGTCTCTGTCCGGGATAGACTTGTCTACCCCCCAACCGGAGAGAACAACGCAAATCAAGGTACAAGGGTCCCAGCGCATGCCCGCTTGGGAATCCCCAACTTAGATGCTGACCATTCACATTATGAGGACAACTCGCAATCTGGAATGGCGAGAAATGAACTTTGAGAATTACTGCGCCAACAGACCGCACTGATTGACAACCAACATCGTCAGTTGGAGGAACAGCACCGCCGTTTGGACAATTTAGAAAGGTTTGCGCAGGCTGGCAATGAGGGAGGTGAACGAGTCGCTGTCCAAAAGGAAACCCAACATGTCGGTGCCTGGGTCATAGAAAACAGTGACTCGGTCCCCGACCGTCAGCAGCAATTCTCCGATAACCTAATGGCATATAGGGTCCCGAGGAACTTCAAGCCACCGAGTAATATAGAGCCCTACGACGGGACCACGGATCCACAGGAGCACTTGGATGCTTATACCCAGTCCATGCAGCTCTACGGGCATACCCCGAAATTGTTATGCCATGTTTTCCCACTCTTCCTGAAGAAGGATGCTCTTCGTTGGTTCGTGACCTTACGGACAAAAGTTACAGGATGGGGGGACCTCACGCAGCGTTTCTTGTTGCATTATACTACTGCCAAGGAACGACCGAAGTCAATTGATTCTCTCTCTGGAATCCGACGAAAGAGTGATGAATCCTTGCATGAATACATCAAGAGATTCAGTCATGCTTGTGTGGGCATTGAAAATCTCGATGATAGGATAGCCCTTCACTACTCCAGAAATGATTTATGGACTGATTCAGACTTCTTCCGGTCACTGGCAAAAAAGAAGCCAGCCAGTTTAGATGAGTTCCACTTACGGGCAGATAAGTACGTGGAACTGGAAGAGATCACCAGGGCAAAAGAAAGCCTTGAGAAAGGTGAGCCCATTTAGAAAAAGAATCACCATTCAGGCCAGCCCCGAGATCCCTCCAAGAGCGAGCAGTATAGGCCTAAGTATTATGAGTATACTCCTTTGAACACCCCTCGAGAGATAATCTTGAAGGAGGTCCTTCAAACCGAGTTCCAGGATATCAAAAGGCCACCACCTGTTAAAAAGCAATCCCAGAGGGATCATTCAAAGCATTGTAGGTGGCATAACAGTTACGGCCATGAGACCGAAGATTGTTATCAGCTCCTAGATGTCATCGAGTCCCTGATCAAAGAGGGACGTCTGCAGAAGTACATTAGTGGTTTTCGTGGAAATCAATACCACAGAGGAAGAAGGAATTAGAGACGAAGCCGAAGTCCACGGCGAAGTCCAAACCAACATCGACAAAGAACCCGCAGCCCTCCCAGAAGAAACCGGAGTCCTGTCAGAAGATCTCGAACCCCGACACGCCGAGATGGGGAGAACAGACAAGGACTAAACCGAGATGCTCAAGAGGGCGGATACCGGAAAGATAGGTTAATCCATACTATCGTTGGAGGGTTCACTGGGGGAGGTGTCTCAAGTAATTCCTGAAAAAAGGCACTTCGGACCGCGATTTTAAGCGTGTCGAGTTCTTCACTAAGACCACCCACCCGAAATAGTGGAGCACCTCCCATCTCTTTTTTCGAGAATGACTACGGCGATATCATTCGGGATCACGACAACCCACTAGTGATCTCCAGAGTAATATCCAACGTCGAAGTCCGTCGAATTTTTGTGGACCAAGGAAGTTCGGCGGATATCATGTTTATGGACGCCTTCGAAAGGTTAGAATTCCCTTTATCTGAATTGACACCATATGAAGGTGAGCTCACTGGTTTCTCTGGGGAGAAGGTCACCCTGGTTGGGTACTTTGATACTTTCCTGACCTTGGGTGATGATAGCGTGTATAGAACCGTGAAGGTGAGATTCTTGGTTGTGGATTGTCCCTCGGCCTACAACATCATTTTGGGGCATCCTACATTGAACAGCATGGCCGTTGTAATCTCCACTGCCCACTAAGCCATGAAATTCCTTAATCGGGATAATAAAGTGGTCATGGTCAAGGGCGATCAGATTACAGCCCGCAAATGCTATAACGAGAGTCTGAAAATTAATAGGGCATCCAGAAACAAGAAGGCGCGCACACCTATTCCAACCCACCAAGTAAATGCTTTGATGACCGAACTGGATGCACGAGAAGAAATCTGAGGCGCTAGACCCCAGTCCGACGAAGACTTGATCCCGTTGCAGCTTGGTGATGAACTTAGTCACACAACCAAAATTGGGGCGAACCTCGACGAGCAGGAGAAAGCCCAATTGGTAAAACTCTTGCAAGAAAACAGAGATCTTTTTGCCTAGACATCTGCTGATATGCCCGAAATTGACCCCGCTTTCATCTGTCATCGTTTATCAATTAAACGAGATGTAAAGCCGGTCTCTCAAAAGAAGAGGAAGGTTGGCCCAGAAAGGCAGCAAGTCATTGAAGGACAAGTAAAAGAGCTCCTGAACGCCGAATTCATCAGGGAGATTGCATATACCACCTGGCTGTCCAACGTTGTCTTGGTTAAAAAGTCCAACGGCAAGTGGAGGATGTGTGTGGACTACACCGACCTGAATAAAGCGTGCCCTAAGGATCCATACCCCTCCCTAATGTGGACAAGCTGGTTGTGACTCCTCAGGGTTTCAACCACTTTGTCTTTCATGGATGCTTACTCCGGGTACAATCAGATTCCGATGTACCCCGGGGACGAAGATAAAACTGCATTCATCACCGAAAAAACAAGCTACTGTTACAGAGTAATGCCTTTTGAGTTAAAAAACGTCGGAGCTATATATCAGAGAATGATGAACAGGGTCTTTGAGGATCAGATAGGGAGAATGCTGGAGGTCTACATCGACGATATGATAGTCAAGACCTCGGTGTCAGGTTCACACATCTCAGATTTAATAGAAGTGTTTGAACAGCTTAGGAAGCACAATATGAGGCTTAACCCGGAGAAGTGTGCATTCGGGGTCCAGGCTGAAAAGTTTCTGGGGTTCATGTTGACACACCGAGGAATTGAGGCAAACCCCGACAAGTGTAAGGCCGTGCTCGACATGCACAGCCCCCGGAATGTGAAAGAAGTACAGCAACTAAATGGACGGATTGCGGCTCTTACACGTTTCTTGGCTGGAGCCACTCATAAATCCCTCCCACTTTTCAAATTATTGAAAAAGGGGACCGGGTTTGAATGGACTCAAGAGTACGAGGACGCTTTCGTTTCCTTGAAAAATATATTGTCATCACCCCCAATTCTCACAAGACCTGAGCCAGGAGAAACGCTGTACATATACCTCTCTATTCATGAGGAAGCCATTAGTGCAGTACTTGTTAGAGAATCCGACGGCGTCCAGAAACCAGTCTATTTTGTGAGTAAAGTATTGCAAGGCCCTGAGCTCCGGTATCAGAAGATTGAGAAGGTCGCATTCGCACTCATCGTTGCGGCCAGAAGGCTGAGACAGTACTTCCAATGCCACCCGGTGGTAGTAAGAACAGACTTGCCTATCCGGCAGATATTGCACAAACCGGACTTGGCAGGAAGGATGATTGCATGGTCCATCAAGCTTTCCGAGTTCAGAATCACCTACGAGCCCAGGGTAGCAATCAAGGCGCAAGCACTCTCGGATTTTCTAGCTGAATTAACCTCAGAAACAAACAAAGACGAAGAAAAACAATGGACCGTGTTCGTTGATGGGTCCTCAAACCCAAAAGGAAGTGGTGCTGGGGTGATAATAGAAAGTTCAGACAGGGTCACCATTGAAAATTCCCTCAGGTTCGAGTTTTCCACCTCGAACAATCAAGCTGAATATGAAGCCTGCATTGCCGGGCTGACGATGGCTAGGGACTTGGGAGCCACCAAACTCAAACTATGCAGTGATTCCTAACTCGTAACTTCACAGATCCGAGGTGATTATCAAGCAAAAGAGCCCCTTTTACAGAGGTATTTGCTGAAAGTAAAGCAGCTTCTCTCAAGTTTTCAGTCGGTACAATTAGAACACATCCCGAGGGAGCAGAATTCAAGGGCCGATCTCCTGTCTAAATTGGCCAGCACTAAAAGCCCAGGCAATAACTACTCTGTGATCCAGGAAGTCATCCAACAGCCATCAATCACCGACATGGCAGTATTCCAGCTTAACGGGGAGGAACACGATTGGACTACACCGTTGGTGAAGTACTTACAGTCCGGCAGCCTCCCTGATGATCCAAAGGAAGCATCTAGGCTAAAGAGAACTACGGTAAGGTATACTATCTATAATGGACAGCTTTACCGACAAGGATTTTCCTTACCCCTCCT
Source organism: Ormosia semicastrata (assembly GCA_029884595.1). Lineage (NCBI taxonomy): Eukaryota > Viridiplantae > Streptophyta > Magnoliopsida > Fabales > Fabaceae > Ormosia > Ormosia semicastrata. The sequence continues at coordinate 7,871,575 of JAQQTO010000045.1, forward strand.
TAAGTGCCTTACGCCGAAAGAAGCCAAATATGTTTTGGCCGAAGTCCATGAAGGGAGTTGTGGACACCATCTGGGAGGGAAAGCCCTAGCTTTGAAGGCTCTCAGGGCAGGTTACTACTGGCCGACGATGGAAGCTGATGCTCTTGCACATGTTCAAGTATGTGACAAGTGCCAGCGGCATTCAGATCACTATCACGCCCCACCTGAAGAACTATCCACGATGTCCATACCCTGGCCCTTTTATCAGTGGGGAATGGACATCCTGGGTCCGTTCCCTCAGGCTCCCGGGCAGCTGAAATTTTTGATTGTCGTAGTGGATTACTTTACCAAGTGGATTGAAGCTGAGCCCGTAGTCACCATCACCTCGGCTCGAGTTCAGAGATTTACTTGGCGTCACATTGTTACCAGATTTGGTATTCCGGAGTCAGTTGTTACGGATAATGGGACGCAGTTCAAAGACAAGGGGTTCGAAGAACTACTTTCTGGGCTGAAAATAAAATATCATTGTAGCGCAATTGAGAACCCCAGGACAAACGGACAGGCCGAAGCGGCAAATCGGATCATAGTCCGAGGATTGAAGAGAAGGTTAGACGAAGCAAAAGGAAACTGGGCCGAGCAGTTGGACCACGTCCTTTGGGCCTACCGAACTACTCCCCACTCCTCCACGGGCGAAACTCTTTTCAAACTCACATTTGGATGTGAAGCTATGATCTCGGTGGAGATTGGAGAACCAAGCTGGCATTCTCAGAACTTCTCGCAGAATGATAACCCCGGTTTAATCAGGGAAGACTTGGACCTGTTGGAAGAAAGGAGACGCATTGCCCACATACGAGACGCTACGATCAAGCAGAGAACGGCATCCCGGTACAACCTAAAGGTCATTCCGAGAAAATTCCAGTCGGGCGACTTGGCACTCTGAAGAGCCGATGGCGGTGGAAGGAATGCCTCCCAAGGAAAACTAGCCCCTAACTAGGAGGGTCCCTACCGCATAGTAATCAGCACCGGCAAAGGAGCTTATACCCTAGAAACTTTGACAGGGAGGCCGGTTAAAAATTTTTAGAACGCAGATAAACTTAGAAAATACTACAGCTAAGTGCCTTGTCAGGCCTAGTCTCCTAGTTAAACTTTGTTTGATCTGCCCAGAATTGTTATGAAATGCACATTATGATATTCAATAAAGTAAGTATTTTTCTTCTATTGTGCGGTTTATTCAACTCAGTTTAAGTTTTCAATTACTTCATAGTACCAACCTAGATGTGTTACATAGTCTGTGCAATAGGAAAATCCTATATTGGGAAAATTCTAACACCAAACTAAAAGCACGAAACAACCTCGGGAAGGACTAGTCTTTAAAAAAACAAAAAAAAAAACATCGTCACGCGGTATCCCAAAAAGGACCCCGGACTTTGTTTCCTACCTTTGGCACGGATCTCAAATGCCGGATTTATCTGGACATCGGATCCTAAGCCAAGGTTTAAGCAGTTCTACAAAAAATAAAGAGCAATGACATTTCGATCAGCAGGAACAACGATAATTTATAAAGCCCAAAATCTAGGTTGATGTTTACAAAAACCGTGGTACAGATAAAGCAAGACCTCGCGCAGGAGGATTAAAAAAAAAACCCTAATTTGCAGCTGAGCCCGGTCCACCGATGTTGGAATCTTCGGCCAAGTCTGAAGAAGCCACACGAGGAGCTACAAGAGATCCATCCCGAACCACCTTTCCGGAGTCAAGTCCATCCAAAACCAATGCAACCCCGGGGTTGAAATGTTGAACTTGGCTGACAGCGTTGCTGAATTGATCTTATTTTATCTTCGTGCATAACGATATCAGCTGGTCGACGTCAGCCTGCAGAGTGGTAATCTTAGCCTCACACCACCGAGACTTGGCTCGAGAATTGTCATTTTCAACCCGAAGCGCGGCAATCTGCTTCTGCTGCTCGGTCAGGGTAGCCTCCTTTGCTTTGCTGGCATCCTTCAAAGCAGCTACTTCGGTTTCTAACTCCTTTACCCGAAGTAAAGCTTCCTCTTTGGCCTTTGAGGCATCCTCCAGATCCTTCAGAGCTTTGGTTTCACCACTCTGGGCCGCGGCCAGTTTTTCCTCCATTTCTCGTTCATGATCCTCGAGGACGAGCTCTAAGAACCGAGTCTCGGCAGTAATTTGGATCCCCATGTTTTGGAAGGCCAACAAAGCTTCCTTTGGCTTGCGTCGGGCGAAGTGATCCACAACCTCTTCATCAAGGAAATTCAAGTCAATAAATTCCCGGGGATTTGCCTCCTCCCGGAACAGCTCTATTGGCCCAGAAATTTCTTCTGTCGCCATCCTCTTACTCTGGTCGCTAGACTGCCCTTCTTCCAACGCCGCCCTCTTGCATCCCCGAGGTGATTCAGGAGAATCATCCACGTTGATGGATTCCACCGCCTCAAAAGGAACCTCGGGCACCGTGCTTGTAGGGGACAGCACGTACGCCATTAGAGGACTCATTGGAACGTCAGAATTCCTGGCCCTTAGTGCTTCCAGAATAGCCAAAGAGTCACCTCCCACCATCTCGGCTAAGCTCTCTGTAAAACAGAAACAAAAGTCAGATGCATTAAAATATGGGCATGTAAATATACACCATGGTCAGCCAACGTTACCTTGTACAGTCCAGAGCTCATCGTCATCCAGACTGTCTAAAATATTTTTAGGCCGGATCTTGCCGACTTTTTCCACCCACATGTCGAAAAAGTTTACACACTCAACCTCTTCATCGGTGAGCTAGTTAATCTCCTTCTCGAACGATTGAGTAGGGATACTCCATGTTGTCGGATTCCAGTAAAGACTGAACACTATCTCCTCCCCATTACCCAGCCAAAAGGGACGATTGCCGATTGCTGCCTTCAATTTGAAGAATTTTTCTTTGAAGTCCTTGTAACTCTCCAAGTACGGTAAAAATACAGCTCTTCCTTGCCAGGCTCAAACTGAGAGCCAAGACTGCTGTCGAGCACGGGCTCCAAGGGTTGAATACCGGGTATGGAAGAAAAAGAATGCCCCGTCAGAGCATCGCAACCCCACTACCCGGCATATTCTTTCAAAGGCCAGGATGTTTGCCCAACCGTTGGGATGAATTTGACTGGGGGCAGCATGAAGAGTCCGGAGTATAGCAATATGAAAATCATTCAAGGGAAGCCATAGTCCAAACCGCATGAAAAAGTCCTCGTAGAGATACATGAAGTGCTCACCTTCTTCACGGGTCCAGCACACTCGTTCTCTCCCCGGGGACAAAATCATGAACTAATTGTCTCTTTTATCGCCCTCGGTTAGCTTTAAGTATTCCTTCAGCCTATCTAGTTCAGCACCGGACTCATAGCGCGATATCCCGTCATAGGCATCATCTGCAACCCACGTACAGGGCAACAAAGGACCTCGGCAAATCCGAATCTCTTGCTCCGCTTGTTGATCCGAGGTCGCGGCCGGAGCTTCACCTCTTGGCCGCCTTCTTCTGGCCATTTAGTTTCCTAGAAGACACACAGAGGCCACGGGTCAGAACCAAAGATGTTCAAAACATCCAAACATGGCAGTAGGTGAGCAGCAAACTAACACCCATGCACCGGCCTCTGCACCCACCTAGACTTAAACCTCGGAAGTACATCCCTGACCGCCGTACGCGGCGCAGTAGGGGAGGTGCATCATCAAGCAACGCCATTAGAAAGGGGGACGAAACAACTATCCCCAAAAGTTAACAGAAGAGAAAAGCAAACAGTCCACCAAAGGAGCGTTCGCATATTCAAGTAATCAGTAAAAACGGTGTTTGGTGGAAGAGAATACCTTGACAAATGTTGGTTGAAGCTGCTTTAAAATGAAAGCACCACCGCTGACAGCCGTGAAAACGTATTGGATCTCCTCTCAGGCAACCAGTTTTTAAGCACAGTAAAAGGTGAAAAATGGAAGGACGAAGCCCTATTTATAGCAGCTATGGTTAGGGGGCATTTTCATCCATTCAGTCTGAATTTGAAAAGATGTTCATTATGGCACGTAAAGCACTATGCACGACTCCTCAACCAGAGCAAGCCACGTGGCCCACGTCGCTGTCATGACAGTTGAGGGGACGGTCGCTCAGCAGAACCAACCAGCCCTACTATCTACAACGTATACCTCGGCTCATCCCATATCTCGGTAAGTCCCTCCACGGAAACAAGTACCCTGGTTAAGTTGCTTAAGCTTTGCACTTTGTCTGTCTTGGCAAAGTACAGAGCTGGGGGTATGTTATACAGGGCGAGCATTGGACTCACCCCGGTGCATTATAAATTCTACGAATCAAACGGTCAAAGAAATTGCTTGACAATTCAATCAGATTTTATTTCATTTCATACATCGTCATACATCGATACAAGGGAAAAAGAAAATAAGGGATATGAAAAGGGTAAACAGCACTGACGAGCCCGGAGGCCAACTTTCTTGCTGTGAACTTTCACATCCAGATTCTCTACAACGCACACTAGTCTCTTCCCTGTTGAGGCTTCTTGAAAAAGTGGATTGGCTTCAAAAAACTGAAGATAACCGGAACAGAACACTGCCGCGGACTCAGGAAATTTCAGCCATTACCACTCATGGGTTTCACTCACAAGGATAAAAGAAGACCGACGTGCGTCCTCTTCGGTTGAACGGAGTGGGCGTGGAATGAACTTCTTCATGATCATTTCGGGACGCCTGGAAGCAATTACTTCAATGGTCCCCCCGACTTATGTAAAAGAAGGACCAGGAAGAACTCTATTTCTCCAATTACCTCCGTCCAACACCACAAGGATTACAGAACTTCCCAGCGAAGAAGTATGAATTAGACATTCCTTCGTACGCTGGGAAGGTAAAGTCCCCGTCCTCTTTACGCTGGGAAAGGAAAGTTCCTAATGAAACAAGATTTTTAGCGGAAAAAAAGGTATCTTTAAATATTTTGGGAAAAGCAGAAAAATGGTGGCCTTTATAGAAGGCAAAACTTCTCTAATTCCCTCTGGACACAAGCACAAGCGTAAGAACAGCAAAACCATTCTGGAAGATGGCAAGATTATGAGGAAAAAAGAATGATCGTACCAGGCGTGAACCCTTTATATTTATAGAACGGGAGGCTTTGACCGACCCTACAAAATCAAATCAACGACATTAAATGCTCTCCCTTTCCTATTGGCTACGAGAGCAACGGATATCTGGGAAACATTGAAACTGATCCTCTTTTAAAGGATCCTTATCTCCCATTTAAGTCAGAAACAACAGTTTCCAAAGATAAAGATTCAGATTTCTACAAGTTTCAAGAAGTCTAGGAACAAAATCCAGACTCCGAGAAAATAGCAAGATCCAGACTTCGGGACAAGGGGTACGGATTTACCGATCTCCAACCCCGATAACTTTTTAATACAAATGAACGTCGACTTCGGCATGAAACATCACGAAACCTGGCTTAGAAGTCAGGGCGTAGCCCGTCACGTTTTATAAAGCTGAATACCTTGGCACTTGACTACGCCGTCGAAGCACCAAGCTGGGGGCAACTGTTCTGGACCGTGGACCGGAATCCTACCCAAAAGGGTCAATCCGGCACACGCACCACCTTACTCCTCCATCAACACCCCGGGAAGTGCTGTAAGACCTCGGAATGCCTAAGTCATGAGGATCAGGAAATCAACAGATCTTCGTAATTGCTAATACAAATCTGTCTGATTCCGTAACCTCTCCTCTCAATAAATGGCTATAACATCCACATTACAATAATACCTGCATTGAATGCTGACTCCAATCATGCTCCATAAAGATCAATCTAAATAAACCTAAACAGGTAACGTTTGATTGAGAAATAGACACCTTAACACACGAGCTGACTTGAGCGTCGGAGTCTTTTTTGCAGGTACCACCCCGCCGAACCTTAACGGTGGAACACAGCTACAGGAGGGAAAAAACTACCAGATCATACCTTCCACAGGTATCCTTCTGAATCCGTTCAGAACACAATTTAAAAGAAAAGTTTATATATGTCGCCAGTATTAAATTAAATTTATTACTCATGTATACAAATATAGAAATTTAAAATTACATATTAATTACCTTGACATATATACACATGTATATTTATTCGTATTAAAAAAGTTCAAAAAAATTCTCACATATATTTAATTGACCACGTTATTAATTATTTTTATTGGTATCGATACATATATATCATCTCTGTTATATATGTATTGCTACCTAAATTAATTATATTTTCAAATTATTATATTAATTCATATAATTATTTGGTATTATTTACAAAATTTCAATATATACATCATACAAGAGTGAAAATTTTACATAAAAATATAATAAAATTAATTAAATGTAATTTATTATGACAAAAATGAGAATTTATTACATATTTTTTAAACTAAGAAAATATAGTAAATTTTTTTGGTATAATCTTAATAATAAGTTGATAAAACATCAAATAAATAAATACATAAAAATTAATATTAAAAAAACTATAGAATCAAAAATTGAAATCATCTGAAACTATATAAACTAATTATTTATTAGGAGATCATATAAAAAAATATTTATTGAGAGGAACTACATAACTTAGTTATCATAACACGAGAAAAGTCAGTTAACGAAAATAAAAAAAAATGGTTTTCAGTAGGTTCCACTGTAGATTCCATTAATTTTAACTTAATCAAATTTATCTAAATCATATGAGATGTTATATATCTGTTTGTCCCTTTATAGACCGCAAGTGCACAGATCGAACAAGTAATACAATTTAAGAGTAGGATATCGTTCCTATGAAGATAACGTTATTTCTAATGCTAAATATCAACTAATGGCTTAGGTAATTCTACTCAAGAATAAAAAAATAGGGAAAAACATATAAACAAAAAACTAAAAAATAGTAAATTGGAAATAAAGATAATAGATAGAGATTAGGGAATCCTTCTTCACCTCCTACTTCAATTGGTAATATGCAATCCTCTTAATCAACATAAATGAATTGTTTAGTTAGCTTGAGAATCTAATTTAGTTAAAAGTCTATGTCTAGGTCAATCAACTATGCTTTAATTGTCCAACTCACTATGTTTCCATGAGAGCTAACACAAAATCCACTCATTAAGGTCTGTTCTCAAACACCTGCTATGCATGGGTAAGAGGTATATTTCTATCCCATTAGCGAATCAACTTATCCCCTTAATGAGGATGAAATCGAACATGCATCAACCATACATATGATCTCAAATCCAAATTCTTATGTCTAGGTTCATCAGATTTCAACAAATCACTTAAAAGTTAATTAGACAATCAAGAGCATTAAGAACCATATGATTGAACAAAATCAAACATCTATATCAACTTAAAGAAGTTCAAAATCAACAATATTCATTAAAAGATCCAAAGTAATCCCTAATACAGCTGATCTACTCATTGAACACAAAAATATACATAAAAAAAAAAAGCATGTTTAAGATACAAGGGAGAGAAGGAAGAAGAAGGAAAAGAGAAGGAAGCTCATAGATGTGATTTTTGATGCTTAAATCCTCCTTCATGAGGAAGATGGCCTCTAACTTTAGCTCTCCTAGCTTCCTCTCAACCTCAAACGTGAAAACTAGTCACAGCTTCTCTAAACCTAAAAGCTTTCTCTTAACCAAAACTAATAAAACAGTATTTATAGGCTTAGAAAACAGGATCACGCCGCGACGTCACACATATCACGCCACGACGCGTATTCAATTTAGTTCACCTATGTCGCAGCATACGCTCCTTTATGCTGCGGTGTTCAAGCCTTAGGTCTTCTGAATGCAGCAGGGGAATGCACCACTCCGCGACATAAACATGCCTGCGCCGCGGCGTGAGCTACTGAACTTCACACTTTGTTTTCTCTTCTACTTTTGGTCCAAAACCTCCAAATTTCAATTTGATTAGAGCCCTTCCTAAAATAGAAAAATCACCAAGTTAATCATATTGAAAATCCACTTAATTACTTACAAAATATGCACAATTTGCTCAAAATCATATAAGAAGATATCAAAATTAGAATGTGATAAATATAAGCCTAAAATCTTTCATATATGCACAACAAATGATAATCACATATTCAATACATTAATAAACCCTTATTTTTAGTCATTTATACTCTTCATGTACTTAATTGATTGAGGTTAGTTATGTTTTATAAGTTTGAACTCAAATTGGACTTAATTGATTTTTTTTAACAAGATTTACATCTTATACTATTTTTGTATTTTGGTCATATCTTGAGTTCTAAATGTCCAATAATTATGTATTATACCTTGTAGGAAAGATAAGAGAGAGCTCTACAACTTTCATGAAGAGCTCTAGGTCAAAATCAGACATCTAGTAGAGTTAATTGGTCTTGGAAGTTAGAACACGAGTTTTGTGATTGGAACTTGAATAATGTACAGTAATCAGAGCATAATTCAGGTTGTAAGAATTTAATTGGGCTGAATTTTTAGCATCTACAAGTTAAGACCCATATCTACAACTTTCATGAAGAACAAAAGACTCATTTCAGATTGCTTAGAGGTCATATTGGGCTTCCAAGTCAGAACAGATAAGCTATAACTAGGCCTGAATACTATATAGTAATTGGGCCATATCTCGGGCTGTATGTGACCTTCTGAGGTGATTTTAGGGGCATTTAAAAGCTAAGACAAAAGCCTACAACTTTCATGAAGACCATATTTTTAATATTCTGGCGCATTCAATGACTTCAAAACTAAATGATTTCAGAGATAAAGAATCTCTATAATTTTTCACTCATTAAAAGTTATTTAGCATTTTTCACTCATTTTTCACTCATCCACTCACTCATGAATCAGCCCTCTTATCATTTTGTATCCCTAATCCTATATAAAATGGAGTCTTGGCTGATTATTTAGGAATCTTGGTCCTAGAGATCAAGATCATGCTACTGTGTTGCTTGTTTATCTTGTTGTAGTTTTCTTTTGTTCTAAATTGAAGTTATGTTCTTCTTCTTCTTCTTCTTTCTTTTTTTCTTTCTTCTTCTTCTTCTTCTTCTTCTTCTTCTTCTTCTTCTTCTTCTTCTTCTTCTTCTTCTTCTTTTTTATTCTCTCTCTTCCTTTCTTCTTGTTTATGAGTAACTAATTTTCATTTTACTTGGGTGAAAGGGTGAAGCTCTTGGTAATGAAATAAGGTTAGATTAATTTCTTTCTTGGGCTTAAATGATATATTATCAAGTAGTCATTATATGTATTGTATTTTGTTTCCAATCAATTTAGAAACTCTTCTTACAAAGTAGAGATCTTGATTTGTTGTAGACAAGATTTTGGCACAATGAATGCTTGATCCCATTTATGAGTGGTAGTGTTAATAAATGATTAAATGAATCATAATATAATTACGTATATAATCTTAAATGAACTTTGAATATTGTATTTTCCGATTGAAACCTCCATTACGTGTGGATTCTCATTGAGTTATAAAAAGAATTAATATTATCCTTAATTTACTTACCAAGAGTGGATCTCCTAACTCAAGTAAATCATTTTTATTTGTGATTAAGTTTTATCATTTTTATTGTTGTGACAAAATATTTACTTTACGTCAAATAATTTTTCTTCATCTATTCCCTGTAGATCAACCTTGGACTCTCGAGAATTTATTACTTGAAATAACCTGCACTTGGGTTTGTAACTTTTAATCCACATCAAGTTTTTGGTACTATTGCCGGGGACTTGATTTGAAGAACAAATTTATGGTGTAAATATTTTTGTATATATATATATATATTTATATTTTTTTCTGTGGATCTTGTATATAATTATATATTTTTTTTCTACTCTTTTAATTTTTTCTTTGTACTTATTAATGTACTAACTTAGTGGGAGAAATTCTCCCTTATCCATTTGTAATCTTCAATCATTAATGAAATAATCTTTCTTCTTCTCTTCTCTCTCGTCGGAGCAAAAAATCAGCTTTTCGGTTCTCCAGTTTTCACATTTTAAATTTACTTTCTGTAATTTACTTTTTGTACTTTATTTTTGTATTTTATTTTTTGTACTTTATTTTTAGTATTTTACTTTCTGTATTTTATTTCTAACTTTCTAACTTACTAACCTACTAACCTTTTAATTTTCTTGCTTACTAACTATCTAACTTTTTAATTTACATGCTTACTAACTTTTTAATTTATCTACTTACTACCTTTTTAATTTATCTGCTTACTAACTTATTTGGTGGTCGGTTTATACCACATCCTTCTTAATATTTATTTACTACGTGTTAATATATATTTGGTAGTTGGTTTATGCCACATCCTTGTTAATATTTATTTGGTGACTGGTTTATACCACATCTTTGTTAATATTTAATGGCAGGTTTACCGCTTACTTGTTAATATTATTTTTTTTTATCATGGCAGGTTTACTACCTACTTGTTAATATTTTTTTTATGGAAGGTTGAGCTCTGTATATATTTTTATTTTATTATTCTTATTTCTTTTTCTCTTTTGTCATGTGTAGTTAAATTTGTGTATTTCTAGGGTGAAGGCGTAACTTGATTCAATCGACATGTATTAAGATTGAAATTTTAATCAATTTTTTTATTCAATTTGAGCGCTTATTATGATTCTTAATACTTTTATGAATTGACCACTCATAAATTGATCTAGTGAGATGTATATAGAATCGGAAGGTTTGCATATGACTTAAACCATAAATAATAAGTGTCATGATTTATCATCATCTAGAAATGGATGTTATAGGTTGTGAGAGAGAATTGTGGTATTTTCCATGAGAATCCATAGAGTAAAGGTCATGCCTTTAAGAGTTAAGGTTTAGACCAAAGAATTGAGTTTTAATTAATTATTAAATTCTCTCCATCAATTGAATGATTAGAAATTAATTAGAATGAAAGTCCCAAAGCTATTCTATTGTCTATGATAGATTGTTGAATCAAATGAAGTCAGATCCCTAGTGTTTTAATTTCATGTGTTTACATCCTTAATGTGTTTTACATTCATGTATGTTGTTCTCTCTTTTTCCTCTTAATTTCATGCATTTTCGTGTGTGTTTTTCCCTCTTAATCGTTAACTTTATTACTTTGACAATTCGGTGCACTTGTCGATTTTCTCAACAAGTTTTTGTAAACCTAGGTTGATACAGTGAATTTTGTTGCATCAAGAATTCAACATCATAATAAAAGATAAGAAAGAAGCCGAAAATGTTGTTGCATATCATCTATCCATACGTACAGCAGGCTCACCTTTTGATATCACACCTATCAATAATTATTTTTCTGATGAATTTTTATTTCTGTCAATTCCATGCCTTGATTTGATAATATTATCAATTTTCTTGTAACAAACGATGTCATTTTTTGGGAATGGTTTCTGCAAACTGAGAATATAAAATATACTTTATTAATAATGGACTGAGTAAGGAGTCATTAGATAATATCTTATTGACTCTTAAGATGCATTCTTGTGGAGTTGTGCATCTTGAACTTCTTAGTTTGTGGAATCTCTTCAGGGACGAGCAAAAGCATTACAGTCTTGGGAAACTGACTCAAAAAGACCCTGTTTGCCAATTTATAAGAAAATTAGATAGGAAACTTATCCTCAACTCATAGAAGACATTTAAGCCATTACTGGATGTAAAATCAGAGGAAGATGTGAGCCACAATCACAACAACATGTATATATTATCTTGTACATCTCCTAAAAAAACAAAAAAAAAAGAAAAGAAAATTAAAAAAAAAGAATGAGGGCGAAACTTCGATTGTATCATGCTCTTAATTGAGTGTGGAACCCTTGCCAGTAGCAGACCCGTCATTGACTCGGGTGGACCTTTGCACGTTGGTCCTTAAAAAAGGTTCGTGTACTATGCTCTGTAAAGAGCCGCACTCCATAACCCAAAGTTTACCATCTAAGTACTGTGGAGTTGATGGACAGGCAAAAACGTCCCACTCTGGTTATTAGTGAGAAGTAACCCGCGGCTGCCAAAGCATATGAGGCATCTGAGCTTGATCCTCTCTTTTATTAGAAGGGGCTCTCAGCGTCCTGGGATGGGACGTTCTGGATCTTGGACATTATGGGTTTCAGATTTTAGCATCTTTGTTGATGTTATGAACCCAAGTGTGAACTCTCCAGGTTCCAAACCCAGGATGGAAACCCACAATGGTTTCTTTCATTTTTTTTTCTTTTCTTCGAATAAACAGGAGTTCTTATGTTGCATTGGTGACATGTAACTCAAAGATATGCCACTACTACACTCATGATGCACAGTATAAAGATACGCCATGAAACCTGTACATAAAGGTATGTCATCATTTATTATTATTATTTTATCTTTGCATGATTTTGTTGTATTTTGGTGTTGGACAGACGATCCTTTGGGTGGGGTCCTTCAAGAGTTTCTAGACTTCTTTACCCTGATAGTTTTCTTGAAGTCAAAAACAAAAAAAAAATAAAAAAATAAAAAAATTGTGTTTCTTAATGTTGAAGCAAAGAAACAGAAGTTAAGGAGGATGCATCCTGATATGTCCCTGAAGATCAAGGAAGAAGTGACTAAGCAGCTAGAAGCAGGATTTGTAGAAGTGTCAAGACACCTAGAGTGGGTAGCCAACATTGTGTCAGTGCCTAAGAAGGACGGAGAAGTCAGAATGTGTGTGGACTATAGGGATCTGAATAAGGTTAGTCAGATGAATGATTTCCCACTCCTTCATATTGATGTTTTGGTTGATAACACTGCTAAGAATCACAGGTTTTCATTCATGGATGGATACTCAGGGTACAACTAAATCCCCATGGATGTCAATGACAAAGAAAAAACCACTTTCATCACTTCTTGAGGAACGTTTTGCTACACAGTGATGCCATTTGGATTAAGGAATATTGGGGCTACTTACTGATGCGAATTAAAAGTTACAAACCCAAGTGCAGGTTGTCTCAAGTAATAAATTCTCGGGAGTCCGAGGTCGATCCACAGGAAATTGATGAAGAAAAATTTATTGAGGTAAGGAAAAGATTTGTCACAAAAATAAAGATGATAAATAAAATTATTCACAAGTAAAAAGGAATTGTTTGGACTAGGAGATCCACTCTTGGTAAATAAATTAAGGACAAAATTAATTCTTTTACAACTCAATTAGAATCCACACATAACAGAAGTTCTAATCGAAAAATACAACATTCAAAGTTCTTTAAAAGTTATATTAGTTATATTATGGTTCCTTTAATTATCCACTAACGCCAACACTTGTAAATGAGTTCAAGCATTCATTGTGTCAATCTCTTGTCTATAACAAATCAAGATCTCCATTTTACAAGGAGAGTTTCTAACACCAACACTTGTAAATAGGTTCAAGCATTCATTGTGTCAATATCTTGTCTACAACAAATCAAGAACTCCACTTTATAATGAGGGTTTCTAAATTGATTGGAAACAAAATACAACAAATATAATAACTACTTGATAATATATCATTTAAGCACAAGAGAGAAATTAATCTAACCTTAACTTATTACTAAGAGCTTCACCCTTTCACCCAAGTAAAATAAAACTTAGTTACTCCTAGACAAGAAGAAAGGAAGAGAGAAGAAGAAGAAGAACATAACTTCAATTTAGAACAAAAGAAAATTACAACAAACAACAAACTAGCATGATCTTGGTCTCTAGGACCAAGACCATTAAATGATCTGCCAATGGTGCCTTTTATAGAGGATTAGGGATACAAAATGACAAGGGGGCTGAGTCATGAGTGAGTGGATGAGTAAAAAATGAGTAGAAAATGCCAAATAACTTTTGGTGAGTGAAAAATTATAGACATTCTTTATCTCCAAAATCATTTAGCTCTGAAGTCATTACATTCGTCATTTTTTAACAAAGTGATCTTCATAAAAGTTATAGGCCTAGATCTTAGCTTCCAAATGCCATTAGTTTGGGTGAAAAATTATTTTTACAACTCAAGATATGGTCTGATTACTGCATACTGCTCAGGTCTAGTGACAGCTCCTCTGTTCTGACTTCCAAGCCCAATATGACCTCTATGGAGTCCGAACTGGGTTTTATGTTCAACATGAAAGTTGTATGTTTGGATCTTAGATATTAACCATCAAAATTTCAGCCTATTTGACATCTTATAGCCTGAGCTATGTCATGAACAGTACACATAGGTCAAGCTGTCAGGATCAGCACCTTAGTTCTTGCTTCAACTCTAATTTGAGTTATCCAAACGTGTGATTGGACCTTTGAGATCTTATGAAAGTTGTAGAGCTCTCTTTTATATTTCAAATGCCACTAGAATCACCTCAAACGGCCACCTACAGCCTAAGATATGACACAAATACAGAAACAGTGTAAGATGTAAATAATGCTGAAAAATTCAATTAAATCCAATTTGAATCCAAACTTACAAAACATAACCAAACTTAATCAATTAAGTACATGGAGAGTGTAAATGAGTAAAAATGAGGATTTATTAATGTATCAAATATGTGATTATCATATTCTCCCACACTCAGCTTTTTGCACTCTTGGGCAAAACACATAAAAAAACTAGGGAACAAAGAAAAAACGACACAAACTCAAAAGCTAAAAACTCTAAAGGATTTAATGAATCAAGAAGAGCAACCAGACATTCAAGGGATCAAAATATTCATGAGGTAACATTTCTTCGCATCTCAAACCAACAAGTATGGAAACTTCAGTTGAAAATAATGAATCAACAATGATAGATCCTCACAGAATTCACTCTCAATCTCTCAAGTGTTTAAAAGGTAAATATTTTACTCTATTCAACTCATGAATAATTGCCCTACCATAAGCTTGCTTATCTTCTACTTCTCCGCTACTCAAAAATAACATGCACACCAAAATCAAGAGGGTTTTATTCAAGGTTGTAATGGGGTTATGTTAAAGGAGAGGGGTAATATAGATATGACAAGTTAAATACCAAAGAGAATAGAAGAGCATTATGATATAGTTAGAGTGGAGAAGATGTTTGAGAACATTCAATTTAAATTTTCTAAGGGTTTCTTAGTTCCTTCTCTGTTTGCTTCCTTCTCATAAAGGACAATGACCAATATTTGACTAATGTTTTGTTGAAGATCAATGTCAAATTGGTAGGTTGAATTCATTGTTAGGCCTGAACATTCTCCTTCTCTTCCTGTTATTTCCAAGCATCCACTCTCATTCTAGGTATGAATGTGTCACAAGGTGCATTCTTTGATTGTAGCGGTGGTCAACTCTTTTTTATTTCTTTTTTTTTTAAGAACATTTTGCACACACACCCTCACACTTATTAAAAAAACTCAACCAATAACAAAGCCAATACTCTCTTATTCCCTAAGGTTAGGTAAGAATATGATTTTTTTTAAGGCAGGTTATAAGCTAACAATAAGGAATGGTCAAATAAGCTCAAAGGAGGTACATAAGGGAAAATATACAAGGTTGGCTATTTGGTCAAAGTAGCTATTTCAAGAAAAATGTCTCAATCATGTATATGTATGCATATGAAAGTATAGTCTCAAAAAGAATTAAAGTAAGTTCTAGAGTAACAATTCCATGAGTGAAAAAAATCACACACGAAAGAATAGAATGGTACAGATGTTCAATCCATTCATCGATAGGCTCAAAATCTCACAACGCATATATCTATCATTCTCAGTCCACCAATTCAACATTCATAACCAAGCATGTGATGTTTAAGAAAGAAGACAATTTACTCAATCATGCAAATTTTTCTGAATTTGAATTGCTACTCCCACACAATAATAGTTATCTACCCCAACTAAAATGCGTCTCAAGAGTAAAATTACCTCCAAAGCAAAATTTACTCTTTACTCTGTCATCCTTAATTGGTTTAGCTGTTAGTAAATTGTTGACAAACATATAAACATGACAAACATATTGATAAACACACTTCCTAATTATTATTATTTTTTGTTTTTACACAACTATTCACACAACTATCCTTCCCCCAACTAGATCACAACATTGCCCTCAATGTCAAAATATAGATAAGTAAAGGATAGAAAATATTACCTGTTGTTGCAATTACTAAAAAGAGAAAGCTCACACAAATTTAAATAGAAACAAAGTACAATAAATAAAATCAAAGCTTATAATTATTTAAGTACTGGTCTGACTTGCTTTTCATACTGTTTCCCTCACCACTTCCTTCTGACCAATCTATCTGAGCTGTTACTGGATCAGGTTCATAAACAAAAGTTTTTAATTTATCAATCAACTCATCAATAGTGGAAGCAGAAATAAAGAGTCGTATTGCCGAAGGTGTGATAAATTTCTTTATGTATAGGTTTCATGACGTATCTTTATACTACGCGTCATGAGTGCAGTAGCCTTCACAATCTTATCGCCCCTTGAAAGAGACATCAAATTCCTTTAAGGAATTTCAGACTTAAGGCACTCCTCCCGCTTGTGGGATATCCCAGCCTATGCATCGTCCCTCTAGTTAAAGAGAGAAAATCTGAATACGACGACCAGTGACCACAACCAGTAGAGCTACGCTCAGGAACCCAATAAATCAATACCAAGAATTAAGCTCAGAGGCATTGTCAAGTAAGAATGCAAACACGGGACGTTTCTATCTGTCCATCAGCAAGCAGAGCCTACGGTTAAAACATGAGAATGCTTGCGTGGTTCTCTACAGATTATAGCACACGAACCTTATTTATGGATCGACGTGCGAAGGTCCACCCGAGTCATTGTAGGTCTAACCCTTAGGGAATTGATCTAAGGCCCTAAGGTTAAGTGCTCTCCATTTGATTTGAAGCCTTAAGGTTAGGGGCTCTCCATTTGACTTGCTCTCCATTTGACTTGAAGCCCTAAAGTTAAGGGCTCTCCATCCAATTAAGGATAGAGTACACAAAAGTTTGCCCTTCTTTCTTTCTTTTTTTTTCTTTTTTTAGAAGAAGAACAAGATAATATATACATATTGTTATGATTGTGGCTCATGTCTTCCTCTAGTTTTATGTCCAGTAACAGCTTAAATGCCTTCTATGAGTTGAGGATAAGCTTCCCATCCAATTTTCGTATAAATAGGCAAATAAGGTCTTTTTGAGTCAAATTCCCAAGACTGCAAAACATATTAAGGATGTAAACACATGAAATTAAAACACTAGGGATCTGACTTTACTTGATTTAATAATCTATCATAGATAATAGAGTAGCTTTGGGACCTTCATTCTAATTAATTTTTAATCATTCAATTGATGAGGAGAATCTAGTAATTAATTAAAACTCAATTCCTTGGTCTAAACCTTAACTCTTAAAGGCATGACTTTTACTCTATGGATTCTCATAGAAAATACTACAATTCTCTCACACAACCTATAACCTCCATTCCTAGATGATTATAAATCATGACATTTATTATTTATGGTCTAGGTCATATGCAAACCTTCCGATTCTACATATACCTCACTAGATCAATTTATGAGTGACCAATTCATAAAATCATTAAGAATCATAATAAGCACTCAAATTGAATAAAAAAGAAATTGATTAAAATTTCAATCTTAATATATGTCGATTGAATCAAGTTACGTCTTCACCCTAGAAACACATAAATTTAACTACACATGACAAAAAAGAAGAAGAAATAGGAAGAATAAAATAAAAATATATACAGAGCTTAACCTAAAAAATATATATTAACAAGTAGGCGGTATAAACTGACCATTAAATATTAACAAGAATGTGGTATAAACCAGTCACCAAAGAAATATTAACAAGGGTGTGGTATAAACCAACCACCAAATATATATTAACACGTAGTAAATAAATATTAATAAAGGTGTGGTATAAATTGATTACCAAATATATATTTACAAAGGTGTGGTATAAACCAACCACCAAATAAAAATTAACAAAGGTGTGGTAATAACCAATCACCAAATATAAATTTACAAAGGTATGGTATAAACCGACCACCAAATATATATTAACAGAAAGTAAATTTCAAAATTTAAAGTGCAAAAAGTAAAGTACAGAAAGTAAAATACAAAAAATAAAAGGGAGAGTTTCTCCCACTAAGTTAGTATGTTAGTATGTATAGAAAATAAAAGGAGAGTTTTTCCACTAAGTTAGTATGTTAGTAAGTACAGAAAATAAAAGGAGAGTTTCTCCCACTAAGTTAGTACGTTAGTATGTACAAAAAAAAAAGAAAAATTAAAAGAGTAGATACACACACACACACACACACACACACACAAGATCAAAGGAAAATAAAATATATAAATATATATACAAAATATTTACACCAAAAATTTGTTCTTAAAATCAAGTTCTCGGTAACGATGCCAAAAACTTGATGTTGAATTAAAAGTTACAAACTCAAGTGCAGGTTGTCTCAAGTAATAAATTCTCGGGAATCCGAGGTTGATCCACAGGAAATTGATGAAAAAAAATTTATTGAGGTAAGGAAAAGATTTGTCACAAAAATAAAGATGATAAATAAAATTATTCAGAAGTAAAAAGGAATTGTTTGGGCTAAGAGATCCACTCTTGGTAAATAAATTAAGGACAAGATTAATTCTTTTATAACTCAATTAGAATCCACACGTAACGGAGGTTCTAATAAAAAAAATACAACATTCAAAAATTTTTAAAAGTTATATTAGTTATATTATGATTCCTTTAATTATCCACTAACGCCAACACTTGTAAATGGGTTCAAGCATTCATTGTATCAATATCTTATCTACAACAAATTAATATCTCCACTTTACAAGGAGATTTTCTAACACCAACACTTATAAATGGGTTCAAGCATTCATTGTGTCAATCTTTTGTCTACAATAAATCAAGAACTCCACTTTACAAGGAATGTTTCTAAATTGATTGAAAATAAAATACAACAAATATAATCGCTACTTGATAATATATCATTTAAGTATAAGAGAGAAATTAATCTAACCTTAACTTATTACCAAGAGCTTCACCCTTTCACCCAAGCAAAATGAAACTTATTTACTCATAGACAAGAAGAAAGGAAGAGAGAAGAAGAAGAAGAAAAACATAACTTCAATTTAGAACAAAAGAAAATTATAATAAATAACAAAATAGCATGATCTTGGTCTATAGGACCAAGACCCTTAAATGATCTGTCAATGATGCCTTTTATAGAGGATTAGGAATACAAAATGACAAGGGGACTGAGTCATGAGTGAGTGGATGAGTGAAAAATGAGTGAAAAATTCTAAATGACTTTTGGTGAGTGAAAAATTACGGAGATTCTTTGTCTCCAAAATCATTTAGCTCTGAAGTCATTGCATCCGTCATTTTTGAACGACATGACTTCATGAAAGTTGTAGGCCTAGATCTTAGCTTTCAAATGCCATTAGTTTGGGTCAAAAATCATTTCTACAACTTAAGATATGGTCTGATTACTGCATACTGCTCAGGTCCAGTGACAGCTCCTCTGTTCTGACTTCCAAGCCCAATATGACCTCTAAGGAGTCCGAACTGAGTTTTGTGTTTAACATGAAAGTTTTAGATTTGGGTCTTAGCTATCAACCATCAAAATTACAACTCATTTGACATATCATATCTCGATCCATGTCATGAACAGTACACATAGGTCAAGCTGTCAGGATCAGTACCTTAGTTCTTACTTCAACTCTAATTTGAGTTATACAAACGTGCCTTTTAGGTCTCCATGAAAGTTGTATATCTTTCTCTTATCTTTCAAATGCCACCAGAATCACCTCAAACGGCCATTTACAACCTAAGATATGGCCCAAATACAGAAATAATGTAAGACGTAAATCATACTAAAAAATTCAATTAAGTCCAATTTGAGTCCAAACTTACAAAATATAATCAAACTCAATCAATTAAGTACATGAAGAGTGTAAATGACTAAAAATGATAGTTTATTAATGTATCAAATATGTGATTATCACTTACCAATATGCTATGGTTACACTATTTCATGACATAATGCAAAGGAGATTGAGGTGTATGTGGATGATATAGTCGTCAAGTCTAGAGAAGGGGAAAGTTATGTAGCGGTTTTGCGTAAGTTGTTTGAAAGACTCAGAAAGTACAAGTTGAGGTTGAATCTTGCTACATGTGTTTTTGGAGCATCTACTAGAAAACTACTCGGGTTCATCATTAGTAGATAAGGAATAAAGGTGGATCCGAATAAGGTGAAAGCAATACACGAGATGTCTACTCTTAAAACAAAGCGTGAAGTGGGAAGTTTGCTCGGAAGACTTAACTACATTTCTAGATTCATCGCCAACTTGACCAGCACTTGTAAGTCAATATTTAAGCTATTGAAGAAGCATCAGCCGGGTGAATGGGATGAGGAATGTCAAGGAGCTTTTGACAAGATAAAGGTTTATTTAATGAATCCTCCTGCTTTAGTATCACCTACATCGGGCCGTCCTTTGATATTGTACCTAACTGTACTGCCAACCTCAATGGGAGCAATGTTAGGGCAGCATGTTGAATCAGGAAAGAAAGAACAAGCAATTTATTATCTGAGTATGAAGTTTAATGACTGTGAAGCCCATTACATGGCTATTGAGAAGACTTGTTGTGCTCTAGTATGGACCTCAAAGCGGCTAAGGCAATACATGTTGTATTACACCACTTGTTTAATCTCCTGAATAGACCCTCTGAAGTAGATATTTGAAAGTCCCCATGTTTTATTAAGGGTTTCAAAATGGCAAGTAATGTTATTAGAATTCGACATCAAGTACATGACTTTGAAATCTATCAAAGGAAGTGTGATTGCTGATCATTTAGCTAAAAATCCTCTTGAGGGTGGACAACTAATAACATCTGAATTTCTTGATGGAGAAATATTGACAGTGGAAGGAGAAGAAGAAGGTGAGGATGAGCCCGTTTGGAAAATGTATTTTGATGGAGTAGTCAACATGCATAGTAGTGGCATAGGAGCCGTGGTTGTTTCACCAACTGGAAAGCAATACCCAGTCGCTATTAAGCTGGATTTTGAATGCACCAATAATGTTGTAGAATATGATGCCTGTGCTAGTGGTTTATAAGTTGTAATTGACTTGGGGATCAAACAGCTAAAGGTATTTGGAAATTCAGCACTCATCATTTATCAGGTGAACGGTGAAGGGCAAACCAAAGACTCAAAGCTGGTGCCTTATCAAAAGTATTTGACTCGATTGATTGAGAAGTTTAAGGAGGAGACCTTCTCCCATTTGACTTGAGACAAGAATCAGTTTGCAGATGCCTTGGCCACTTTGGCTGTAATGACCAAGTTGTATATTCACAATAATGTCCAACCCATCCAAGTGAAGAAGCACAGTGAGCCTGCTTATTGTGCCAATGTGGAAAGCGAGCCAAATAGAAAACCTTGGTATCATGATATCAAGCAGTACATTAAGCATAGAGAATAACCAACTGGGGCAAATAAGGTGAATAAGAAGAATATTCGTCGGTTGACAATGACCTTTTTCTTGAACGGAGAGGTTTTGTGCAAGAGAAGTCATGATAGCACTTTGCTTAGATGTGTGGATGCTTGTGAAGCTCGCATAATCATGATTGAAGTCCATGAAGGAATTTGTGAAACTCATGCTAATAGTCATATGATGACACGAAAAATTCTAAGGAGTGGTTATTATTGGTCCACCATGGAAACATACTACATAGAATATGTTCAAAAGTGTCAAAAATGTCAGATATATGCAAATCGAGTCAATGCACCTCCATTTCCCTTGCACAATTTGGTATCTCCATGACCTTTCTCGAAGTGGGGAATAGATGTCATTGGATCTATTAACACCAAAGCTTTCAATGGTCATCACTTTATTTTGGTGGCAATTGACTATTTCACTAAGTGGGTAGAAGCTTCCTCGTATGCCAATATCACTCAAAAAGTATTTTTGAAGTTCCTCAAAAGAGATATTATTTGCAGATATGGAATTGCAGAAAGGATAATCATAGATAATGCTACCAATTTCAACGGTGCTGAGATTCAAAAGTTTTGTGAAAGTTTCAAAATCAGGTATCATAATTCAGCTCCTTACAGGCCTTAGATGAATGGTGCAGTTGAGGCAGCAAATAAGAATGTTAAGAAGATTATTGCTAAGATGGTAGTGAACTACAAAGACTGGCATGAAATGTTACCTTACGCTTTGCACGCGTATCATACTAATATTCGATCAAGTACTGGAGCAACACCTTTCTCTTTAGTGTATGGGATGGAGGTTGTCTCTCCCATAGAAATTGAGATTCATTCTCTAAGGGTTTTGATGGAAGTAGAGTTGGAAGAATTCGAATGGGTGAAGACTCGACATGAGCAGTTGAATATGATAGAAGAAAAAAGACTGACAGTTATTTGTCATGGACAATTATATTAAAGCAGAATGGCCAGAGCCTTTAACAAGAAAGTTCGTCCTAAAGAATTTTGTTCAGGAGATTTGGTTTTGAAGAAGATTCTCCCTAATCAAGAGGATGCCAGAGGGAAATGGGCTCCGAGTTATGAAAACTTATACATAGTCTAGCAGACATTTTTAGGATGAGCATTAGTTTTACAGAATATGGATGGAAAAGAATTGTCAAGGCCCGTAAACACTGATGTTATCAAGAGATTCTATGTCTAAAGAAAAAAGAAAAGAAAAAAACTCGTTAGGTTGAAAACTCGAAAGGGCAGCTTAAGCAAAAGTTAGAGCAATTTAAAAAAAAGGAGAAAAATAGGAAAAAGGGCCTGTTGGGCTGAAAACCCGAAAGGGCAGTCTAAGTAAAACTTAGGACAAACAAATAGGCAAAATCTCAAAGAAAGTTCACCTAAAACTCCTTGAAGGGTTCACCAAACTGAGGCAATTTTTATTTGCATTTGATTAGTTACACTTGAGTAATTTTTATTTGCATCTGATTGGTTACATGGGGCAATTTTTGTTTGCCTTCAATTAGTCAAATTGGGGCAAATTTTTTGAAGGATTGAAGAAGAAGATGTGTTGAATGAAGTAGCAATAGAGACAATAGTTGAATTATGAAGTCGTTGTAGGGAATCAATTGAATGAGGAACAAAGAACTAATACTGGGGCAAATTTTTCTTATCCTTTGCAACTTCCTTTTGTTTCTAGGCTTTTATCTTTTAAGTATGTGTCTTACTAAAAGTTCATGTACGATCAGATTATTAAAGTAATAAAAGGAAGTTTGTTCATTCAACAAATTTCTGTCTATTCATGAATGCATGTTTACTCATTAAGTTACGTCTCAAATAAGATAAATTTAAGGTCAATAATTTGATTTGACAATTCTACAGTAATTCTTCAATGATTGATTTGGACTAAAAGATCTCAGTAGCTCAAAGTACAGATTGCGATGTGGTATTTGCTTAGGTAAAAAAAAAAGACAAAAAAAGGATAAAAAATGAAGAAGGGAGATGAAAAAGTCAAGAGGACTTCAAGCCAACCAAAGGGTCTAATGAAGAAAAACATGTAAACGAAGGGTTTGATTGGTCAGAGCTTTCTAGAGTTGCCGTTGGTTCAAATGACTTTTAATAAATAAATGAAAAAAATGAAAAAAGTGTTAAGATAAAGAAAAAAAAGAGAGAATAAAAATATTTTCATGTTTAAATGCATTTTAAGTTTCTGTCATTTACTTTTGAGTGCATCGGCTCCTGTCATTTACATTTGAGCGCATCGGCTCCTGTCATTTAAATTTTTATCATTTATTTTGAGCATATCGGCTCTATACATTTTAATTTTTTGTCAATTCTTTTGAGCGCATCGGCTCCATGCATTTTAAATTCTTGTCATGTATTTTGAGCGCATCGGTTCTATGCATTTTAATTTTCTGTCATTTATCTTTGAGCGCATAAGTTCCATGCATTTTAAATTTTTGTCATTTACTTTTGAGCGCATCGGCTCTTGTCATTTACTTTTGAGCGCATCAGCTCCTGTCATTTAAATTTCTGTTATTTACTTTTGAACACATCGACTCTTGTCATTTAAATTCCTATCATTTACTTTTAAGCGCATCGACTTTTCGCATTTTATTGTTCTCGCATTATTTTGCATTCATCATCTTATGCATTCTCGAGCAAAATTTGAATTCATGTCTTTACTCATTCCTTACAATAATAATATCAAAAACTATAGTTATTTTTATTATATAGTAAAAAAAAGTAAAGAGAAACAATTGTGAACATTCAATTTTGTCCAAGCCTCGAAAAAAATGAAAAAATGAAAAAAAATTGTCCACATTCTTGATCAAATCCACTAATCATGTCTTAGCCCATTTATCATTTTGTCTTATTTTATTTTTTAATGTAAAAAAAATTAAAAATTAAATAATAAAAAATAAAAATGGATAAAAAAAAGAGAGGAGGGGGAAGCAATTCTTCAGCTTGTTACATTCCAACAACCAGAACCAAGTTTTAACTATTAGTTGAAATGCAATTGAAAATCCATATTGACCCATTGCCAAGTCTGTCACATTTCACATATTTGCTAGCCTTCTGCAAGCTGAAAGTTGAATGGAAAAGCAAAGACAAAAATGGTAAATTGGCAGAGATTTGAAGCTTGGAGAAGGTCACAATCACAAATAAAATACATGAGAATGGAAACACCTACATCTGCAATGAGCAACTCTATCTGCTACCTAAGCTATTTTCATTGGGGTTGCAGAATTTGTTTTCTGCTTACAAGAAGGGAAAACGAAAAAACAGAGGGGTATGGAACATTTTCAGAGAACCATCTTTGAGAGCTCAAAATTTTGGAGAACCATCTTTTTAGAGTTCAGAATCTTTGAGCAAACCAATAGGAGCATGTAAAGGGCTCCCACTCTCCAAGGTGTTACTTGCTAGCAACGGGCTCAACTTGGGCAATACCTACTTCTCTTAGCCTCCATCTTTTATATTCATTTCATTGTTAGCAGAACTTGTCGGAGTTAGCTTTGATCGTGTTTGCTTGATGTAGTTTTCTTTATTTGTTTTCATTCTATTGATCCTGATGTTCACTAAAAAATATTCTTAATACTTTTTAGATTTAGTACTTTTTAGTTGTTTTCCAAATGAATATATTTTTTCATATAATTAAAAACTAGTTACTTAATTTTATTGTATTGCAGCCACATTTTTTTCTTCTTCTAGAAAACAAGTTTCATTAAGGAGGACTCAAAATGTCTAACAAGGCCATGTTACAAATAAAAGTTTGAAGCCTCCTCAACCCAAATCTGGTCTGGATTGGTGATCGACAGCCCAATTAGCTATCTCAGGTGCCACACTATTGGCCTTCCTATTAACATGTACAGTCAGAAAGGATCTAAAAGAAGGAAGAAGAGAAATACAGTATTCCATAAGAAGCCCAGAATATGTTTGGTACTGTGTTTTGTTGGAAAAGGATTTGATAACCTCAAGATATTCAACCTCTAAGACCACATTTCGGAAATAGAGGTTTATAACAAATTTGAAGGCCCAAACGGGCTGCACTGACCTCTGCTAGCCTTGGCCCCAGGATCTTTGCAGCTTCCAAGATCTGGCAGGGAAGATGTTAAATAATAAGAGGAATATTAGTCATATATTTTGTTAGATTTTTTTTAATATTTATTTTATTATTAGTTCATTTTATATATTTAATATTATTATTAGGAAAAAGATACTAGTAATATATGTTTTTAAATTAATAATAAAATAAGTATTAAAAGAGTGTTTAAAAAAATATGTTGTTAACATTACTCTAAATATTAAATACTAAATGTATATATTAAATATTTTTTATTGATATAAACTTTGGATAAAACTTGATTCCAACTCTGAGAGGAGTTATTTTCATCTAATCTTCTTAATCTGTTGTCATGTGTCTATTTTATTATTAACTCATATCATTTAATTAAATTAATATACATATAACAATAAATTAAGAAAGGATTGGAGGGAGATACTTCCTTCCAGAATCAGAGAAAGTTTTGTCAATACACTCTTCTAAATATCTTTGATAGCTGGCTCAATTAACAGTATTGAGATACATCTAGCCCTAAACCCTGAATGCATACTAATATATGTCAGAATATTAATAACATTATATTAGAAACTATATCTCTTCTTATATCACTCATTCAAAAATATTAACAGGTAAAGAGCTTTTCTTCTTGACAATTTTTTTTTTTGTACAACTTTTCTTCTTGACGACAATAAGCATTAAGAGAGGCATATAGCTTGCAGTTGTTATTGTAACTTGTAAGCAAATTACTGACAAGCGTTTGAATGGGTATGAAAATGAAATCCAAAACTCATTTTGCATCAAGAATGAGGAACGAGGACCAATTGAAGAATTATCAACCAAACTTTTATTATCAAAAACAAATAAAATGCGCCTTGAAAGGCATAATATAATACTGAATGAAAGGAGTAAGGTCCAATTAATTTTGCTTAGTCACTTTAGTATGGAGGAGGGGCAAGGACACCTCCATGAGCACAAAAGCTTTGAAGCAACTCTGGAAACAATGGGTTCATTGGGAAAATCTTAGGCCAGCAGTTGTGGTTGATTTCTGTGATAGCCTTGCAACAAGCAGGGCCAAGTAAACCAAACCTGCTTCCAGAAAGTACTCCATAAATTCCTACAAGACACGATTCATCATTTGTTAAAGGAGACCAACATTTTGCAATTTCTGGTCCCCGTTGCATTGGTAATGTCCCTCGAATAGAAGGCACATATGTACCGAGCTGATTCCCTCCTCTGCTTGCACAAACATATTTGAGCCATGTAGGTGCAAATGGGTTGAAGGGGAACAATTTATACAAACAGTCAACTGTGATCCCAATGATGACTTGGCAACAACCTGAGGTTATATGGCTGAACCTGCCCCAAAAAATGGCTCTATAAATTCCTGTTATACACGATTCTATGCCAGAAAAGCACCCGTATTGATTACTTTGCTGATAGGGTAACAGACCAGCATCTGTCAAAGCAACCTTGCTTATGTTGAGGTAACCAAATTGGTTTTGTGCTGGAGCAGCTAACTCACCAGAATGACCACAAATACTCTTAAGTAATGGAGGGAAGAATGGGTGAGAAGGGAACAAAATAGGCCAGCAAGCATTGTCTACTTTTGCAGTGGCCTTGCAACAAGCAGGGCTTATAGCTTTGAATTGGCCATTGAAAATTGAACCATGAATCTGCAAAAGACATCCTGGTACTTGTTCCAGATATGACCAGCATTTTTGTACTTTGCTGGCTGGGGATGGGGGTACTTGAAATGGAATGAACCCCAGTACTGGTTGTGAGTTCAATTTTGCCATACACACAATAATTGTAAACAATAATATAATTTTATTTGGGAGTTTGAATGCCATAGTTAAAAGAGAGAGGACAGAAAACCTTATGGATGGTTGTGAAAGCAAAGTTGTAGATTTTTATAAATATATACAAAGCAAATATTCTGTGTCATAGTTGAGAAGTTTCTTGCAACTGTCACAAGAAAAACTGAGATGTGCCTTCAATATCTTTTGTGAAACATTCGCTTTGATGTTCTGTCATTAAGATAATCAAATTTTGAGTTTTCAAAATTAAAGACGGGCCAGTTATTTTGTTGGCATGTTTCTTTAAAGTTTTGATTTTTTTTAACCGATTCTGTCATTCCACAAATCAAACAACATAGTAACTGTTATTCTTTGGTCAAGGTTTTCAGAATTAATTTTCACTGTAAGCAGTCAAATTTAATGAAAGTGACTTAGGAATGCAAAATCATATAATCATATAATCATATAATATATAAATATTATATGTAAATAAATGTATTAAGAGTCTCACATCATTTGTCTTATTTTTTTTTAAAAATATTAATGACAAGAAATAGAAATTGAGAATATTATTAAGGATAAATTTAACCATTAAATAAAATTAGATGATCATTCTCTTTAATTAAAATTTGAATAATCTTTTTTAATAATTTTTTTGTTCCTTTAAATTAAATATGACTCTTTAATAGTCCTTATCATTAATTCTCTAAAAAAAATGTATTAAATATTTTGTCTATCAAATTAAAATTTCATAATGATATATGTAACACAAGGGTAATATAATTTGTATAAATGTAAGCATAGAATACGAGCATACTTACTCAAATGTTCTAACCGAAATCATCTTGCCATTTCTACAGTTTAAGACGTGTTACATATATGACCCAAGACCATGACGGCACAGGGTTAAAGTGAACTCATGTTTTGTTATTACTTGTCTCCCTCAATGATTTTTTTATTTATTGGGTTTTGATATATTCTCAGAGTTTAACACACAACCTTAAAATCAAATCAATATTATTATTGAGGAAGAAAAATGATAATGGAGCATACTAACAAAGTACAGATGACAATAATCAAAGAAGAAGATGAAGATGGTAATACGAAAATGGATAATGTTTGTCATTGGGAGTTAATGAATAATATGACTCCTCAAAATATGTAATGTACTAAAAGGTTTTTTAACAATGTGTATTAGTTTTAGTGAAATGAACTTGATTCTCTTAATTAAATATGTAATTCTGTGTTCGATTTCAAAATTTAAGTGTATAAAAATAATATCTCTAGGAGGAATTTTTGGACTTCTCACTTAAACATTTGACTATATCTTAAAAAATTAGTTTTTCATTTATCGGTGGTTATACTATGAGAAATTAAAAAAAAAATTCTTTTTACTGAACAACTTGTTAAACCACCAAAGTGTAATATATCTCTAGTTTGTTTTAGTAGGGAAATATCAACATAAACTTACAAAGCGAATTATAGTAGAATTTTATAATAATATTATATGTTTTCTATAGACAAATTCAATTCTGATGATAAGAAGTAACTGACATCCCTTTAACCATATCTGTTGGAATTTCTTAAGTGCTGTTTTTAGTTTAAATTTTTCTTCTCATGAGAAAGGAAAGGAAGAATACTGTTTTTTTCTACCCTTATCATTATTTTTTCTCTCTGTGAGGTGCAAAGCTGTGATGCCTTATATGAAGACCATTGACCTATAGACAAACACAGATATACATACTCCACACATCAATAACATTTTTATTGGAACCTCAATATTGATATTTTGATATGCCAAATCTTTAACTTGTTTTAGTTTTTTTGAATTTTTTTATAACCAATTATCAATATCGATACTCTAATTTAGGCATGCAGTATATCTGTGGAACAAACTGGATCATTTCCAAATTCCAATATGCAAATTATCAGAAGAAATATTTAAACCTAAACTATAAGGACTTATTGTCAAATCTTCAATCATTACTTTGATTTTTTTCCCTCAAAAGCATTTAAATCAATTCTGTGAAGTTTAAGACAAAAAATGAGGATAGAACAAAGGGGAACAGGCAAGAAAAATCCTTGCCAAAGATAAAAAAAGAAGGAAAAATTCTTATATCCTCACGGCTTCCTCGTGGATCTCAGCCCTTAATTTTAGAAAAGTAATGGAGAGATACCGAGAATGAGAAAATAATTAATGGTTGGTATGCTTCTTGGAAGAAGAATTTTCTTCATCTTATCAGTCAAAAAGCAGATAGAGCTCGTGTATGTAACAAGACCCAGCCGAGCCATATATGAAATGCCGTGTTGAATTCGAACTTCCCAGTTGGGTTGAAACAGCTAGCAGGGGAAATGACCTAGAATACATCAACTTGATATGGAATCACTTCACAGAAAAGATAAATAAGTAAGATTAGATAACAACAAATTATAGAAAAGGAAACATCATAGACTTGGTCCACAGTGACAAACTCAACTCTTGAAGATAAAATCGCAATAATGAAGTGAAGCTACAGGGTTCAAAATCTCCTTATTATAATAACCAACCAGAACCATGTAACCCAGAGTTTCTCTCAAACCCCAAAACCAAGACCAGACCAAAACCAACTACATCAGCTCATGGCGGCTCCCAACCTCACCAGACTCTCCCTTGCCATTGAGAGAACCGAGCAATGGTAAACACTCCACTCCCCCTCCTCCATTTTCAAACCCAACATACTTAATTATTCTCTAATGTACCATTTTATGAACCGATTTGTTACATGCATTATTGCAGGGTTTTCTCTCAAGATATCCCAAGCGATGTTATAGTTGAAGTTGGAGAAGCCAATTTTTCTCTCCACAAGGTACCAAAAATGCATGCCAATTGTTGTAAACTTGTTATCTCTATGATTTAGTGCACGTGAAAAGGGTTTAATTTTAATTATTGAAATTGTGAACAGTTCATGCTGGTGGCAAAGAGCAACTACATCAGAAAGCTGATAATGGAATCAGAGGAGAGCGACCTCACCAGAATCCACCTCTCCGACATACCCGGAGGTCCAGAAGCTTTCGAGAAAGCTGCAAAGTTCTGCTACGGTGTCAACTTCGAGATCACCGTCCACAACGTCGCCGCGCTGCACTGCGCCGCCTTGTTTCTCCAGATGACCGACGAGTACTGCGACGGCAACCTCGCCGGAAGAACGGAGAACTTCCTCTCTCAGGTCGCCCTCTCCAGCCTCTCCGGCGCCGTCACAGTCCTCAAGTCGTGCCTGCAGCTCCTCCCCTCGGCCGACAACCTCAACGTCGCCAACCGCTGCGTCGAAGCCGTCAGCTCCAAGGCTTGCAGCGAGGCCAATTTCCCGAGCCGATCGCCGCCGAATAGGTGGACGGAGGAGCTAGCGGTTCTCGACATCAATTCCTTTGGGAAAATAATTGCCGCCATGAAGCAGCGCGGCGCCAAATATCTAACTCTAGCCAGCGCATTGATCACGTACACAGAACGCGCACTCCGGGAGCTAGTCCGGCACCAAACCGGCGGCGGAGGCGGAATCCGGTCGTCGGACCCAGGCGATTCCGATTCCGATTCCAATACCAATTCGAGAATTGAACAACGCGAGCTTCTGCAGTCCATCGTCTCTCTCTTCCCCTCCGAGAAAGCGGCTTTTCCGATCAACTTCCTCTGTTGCCTTCTCCGGTGCGCGATCTACCTCCGAGCATCGAGCGGCTGTAAGCGGGAGCTCGAGAAGCGGATCTCGGAGATCCTGGAGCACGTGACGGTGGACGACCTCCTCGTGCTGTCATTCACCTACGACGGCGAGAGGCTCTTGGACCTCGACAGCGTGCGGAGGATCATCTCCGGCTTCGTGGAGAAGGAGAAGAGCACGACGGTGTTCAAAGCCGGCGGCAACTTCAATGAGGACTTTTCTGGAACCGCCATGCAGCGCGTGGCCAAAACCGTCGACAAGTACCTCGCCGAGATCGCCGCGTATGGCGAACTCACCATTTCCAAGTTCAACGGCATCGCTATCCTCATCCCTAAACACGCGCGAAAAGTCGACGACGATCTTTACCGCGCCGTGGATATCTTCTTCAAGGTACGGGAATAACATACTCTTGTACCCAAACGGGGGTGAATGTAACTAACTAAATAACCGTCTGAAAGTTACTGTAACTAATAACCGTCTAACTGTAAGCGCTTGCGCGCGTGTTATTGGTGCAGGTGCACCCGAACCTTGATGAGATAGAGAGGGAGAAGGTGTGCAGCGTGATGGACCCGCTGAAGTTGTCGTACGAGGCGCGTGTGCACGCGTCGCAGAACAAGCGGTTGCCAGTGCAGATTGTGCTTCACGCGCTGTACTACGATCAGCTGAAGCTAAGGAGTGGGGCGGTCGAGAATCGGGATGCGGCGGCACTGGCGAGGAATCAGCAGCTGCAGACGGATGTGTCGTTGATAAGGGAGAACGAGGAGTTGCGTTCGGAGCTGATGAAGATGAAGATGCACATCTCGGATTTGCAGAAGAACGTTCACGGAACGACGTCGTCTAGGAAGGAAGGGTCTGTGTCCGTTAAAAAGCCCACGTTCTTCTCGTCCATGTCCAAGAAACTGGGCAAGTTGAATCCGTTCAAGCATGGGTCCAAGGACACATCCCATATTGACGATGGGCCTGTAGACTTGACCAAGCCCGGAAGGAGAAGGTTCTCTATTTCCTAGATTGTTTTGTTCTGTTTCACCAAAAATTATTATTGAAGATTTGATTATATGCGTCAATTAAGACTTAATATTTTTATTAATTTTTATAAAATTAATTATATAATATAATTATTTATAAAAATACTTAAATGGGACTAATATGTCAATTAGATGCCTATAATTTAGACAAAAATTTCTCCTATTTTATTAGTATTTGATTTGATTATATCCAAGGACGGATTCACGTAAAAAGAGTGGGACTTATGTCTTTATCTAATTTGAAAATTTTTCTTTTATTTTATATATGTATTTTTTTTATTTATTATATGTGTAATTTTTGTTCTCATATAGATAAATTAATAAATTTATAATTATAGAAAATAAAATCTATTTTTTTAATATTACATTCTAAAATACCTTACCATCCTCATATGATTTGAAGTTAATAGAGTATCAAAATTTATTAAAATATTCAAGGTACCAAAGTCTTCTACCACCTCTTTCTCTTTATTGTTATGTTTTAGTGATACTTATCAAATTTCTCGTGTATGTAACTATTTATTCTTTACTCTATGAATATCATAAAGAATTATCTATACAATCGTATAAGAGATAAATGGTTGAATGATTGTTTAGTTACATATATATAGAGAGAAATATTTGATAGTATTAATAATAATAAGATTATTTAGTATTTTTAAAATATAAAAACGTGAAAGAAATAATTATAAATTAATCTTTTGCATAATTTTATATTAATATATATATTTATATATAAATATAATTATTAAAACTTTTTTATACTTCTATATTAATAATATTATCTTTACTCCTAGTGCTTAAAATTCTTGCATCCGTAACTGATTATATCTTTCTGTAAAACAGTCTATAAGGTGTAATTTGTTTTGGGTAGGAGTATCTTAATTTCTTTGTGCTTACCCTCGTGGGATTTCTGATTTATTTTTATTACTATTACTATTTTTGGGGATTTTATGTTGTGTATGTGATAATGCAATGCTATGATTCTTGCAAATTTTTCATCTTACTGTGTAGTTATTTAATTAATAAGTAGCAGCTCAATATTGAATGTAAATTTTTACTTTTTTTTTGGGTGGGATCCAAATTAGATAGTTGATTGATAATAACATAATTCTATTCCTACCTTAGGAGTCAAGGGAAGGGAAGGGAAGGGATAGACGGGTGAAGGGGTTTAAAAGGAAAGAGAAACTTTAAAAAATATTAGCATGTTAATTTTAAAGAAACTAAATAACCACATATAATAGTTATTTTGTTCAACTCATTCAAAAACTGAATTATATAGTTATTTTTTTATCTGGTAATTATATAATTATTATGAATGGCTATTTGATTTTTAAATATGATCGTGGGCCAAAAAAGTTCTCTAATTGTAAATTCTTGAAACAAATTGCAATAGGAAGTTCATCCTCATTGCATTGCCATGCATGAGAATTATATTTTCGATTTGTTTACATCTACAGAATTAGACCAACTTCTTTTGCGTTTGGTTTCAAAAGAAATACATTATGAATGAACAAGACAATATGGATGAACTCGCAAGCTATGAATTGTATTGGTATGCTATTAATAGATATATCTTTTCTAATTTCACTAGTAAATGGCACATTCAGTCTATTTGAATCCCTCTACTTGCACGTATAAAGTGCTATAACTCATGTCTAATTTATATAACTAGTGCAATTGCTTGTATAATACATGGGATAACTATTTATATACATCTATAATATATAAAGATTGTTGATAGTTGATATAATGATATTTACTTTCTGTTTTAATTATTATGTGTATATTTCTTTCATATTTTTTCATGGGAAAATTATTGGAAGGGATTGCTATTAATACAAAATTAACAAGAATGATCAATTAACCATTTAGAATGACCAATTAACCATTCGATCTAAATGGTCATTACTATTACAAAAAATGATTATTGGTCTTTCATTTTTTTAATTTTGTCTTGTTAACATTCTTTATTGTTAATTATTCCTCTTTATCATTTAAAAACTCAAATTATTTTCAATTGTATACGGTTTTTTATCATGTTGTATTATTACGGTTTTAAATTGAGCTAACCATAGAGAAGGATTAATACATTAATATATACCGTGTCTTTTCAAACAAAAAAATATGTTTTATGACTCAAACATTACCTAGACTTATAGAGGCAACTAAATCAATATTATATTGTTAACATTTAAATTATATATAGCTAATATAAAATTAAAGTTAAGCTAATTTTATTGGAGTGTTTAGTATAATAAAGGCAATGAAAAAAAAGATTTCTATCATTGAACGAATAGATTTATGATAAAATAATAATAAAATTTAAATAATAAACCATTTGCAAAACTAAATGTGTTTGAAAAATCACCTTCCAAAGCTTTTATAAGGTTGAACTTCATTATAAATTTCCATGACCATTATAGCCTTTATTCGGATATGGTGACTATAATTTTAATAAATCATTAGGATTTTTTTTGGTCATAAATCATTAGGATTGAAAAATCTTAATTTTATCACTTGTCTAAAATTTTATTTGATTGAGCTTGGCTCATGTTGTTTGTATAAGAATAGTCAGATTTGACTTAATTGGTAGGATAATATTGCCTTCATACAAAAGTCTTGAATTTAATTGCTCTTGTGATCTCTCATTGATATACATTCATTAATTGTGGTGCAAAGATTGTGCTTAAAAAACTTTTGTTGCTGTGTAGAGGAGTAAATTTTAGTTATGCAAGTTCTACTATTGGTACTAAAATTAGGATTGAGATCCTCTGGAGTTTCTTTTGAAATTGTACAAATTTCCACCCTTAAAATCAATTTAGAGTTTGATAAAATATTAATGAAAAATGTACTTAACAAATTTTGGATGGTGAGAAATGATACTGTACATTCTGTAGTTGTTTTTCAAACTATAGGGGATTTATATCTTTCAAATTATTATTTAACATATATAAAGTTGTAAAATTTATTATACAAATATATTTATTATTAATATTATTTTTATACATGTTAAAAAATAATTTAAATGTATAAAATATGACATGATAAATTGTGCCTATATAAGAATCTCTCCTTTGTAGGGCTTACTAATAGCTAATAATTGATTAAATTTTTTATCAAAAAAATTTGATTATTTTTTTGAGGTAATTACTTGACATTTTAAACTTATTAGCCTAACTAACATATATATTAATGCGATATACGAGATAATATTAAAAAATAAAAATTATATAAAAAATATAAAATAAAATAAAAATTAATTTAAAATAAATATTTTGATAGTTTCACATAAAAGGTAACAGATAGATACTTTTAATACAAATAAAATGTAATTTATCAAGTTCGATTATAATTAAAAATTAGCTAGGCATTGGTGTTTATGAGCAGATTTTTAACTTGGCATGATCTGCGATAATTTTTTGGACTTTGTATCGGTCTAGTCATGGTCTTATTAATCACTGCATCAAGATTGGACCAGTCCAAGAATTAGATAAAATGTGCAAATTTGGAAATTCGTGCCTTTAGGATTTTTATGTAGTTTTACAAATGAATTATAATTGAACATATTATTAATAACTTTATGCTATTTACTTTTATTATTATAGGAGCTATCTGTAAAAATATTTGATTGACGTATATTATTCATTTAAATTTTATCTCATTCAAAATTAAATTGATTTTAATTAATAACTTTTAAATTTATTTTAAATTAAACCAACAATTAATTTAAATAACAATTGTAATATTCAAATGACTTATAATACATTAATTAATGCCTAATACATTAATTATGAAAATGAGCAATTAAAAGTCTTATTTGAGTTTATGAATATTAAAAAAGAAAAATTAAATTTATTTCTATAAAAATATGCTAATAAATATTTAAAATTTGAATTTACTGTATAATTTATTATAATAATTACACTCAATAATTCAACTTCTAGCAATTTTTCTAACTCATCGTTAATGAACTTTAGGATGAAGTTTTTGGCACCAACAAAATATTTATTTAGCAATTAGCAATAATAATCACTATTGCTCCTTAATGTACTAAGATTTTTCTTCTTTTTTGACTTTTCGGTTAACATATTTTCTTTAGAATCTTTATTTAGTTTTTCAAATAAATAATAATTGAACATATGAGTAATAAATTTATGCAATTTAATTTTATTATTATAAGAGCTATTTATAAAAATATTTGACTAGCATATATTATTCATTTAAATTTTATCTCATTAAAAATCAAATTAATTCTAATTAATAACTTTTAAATTTATTTTAAATTAAACCAACAATTAATTTGAATAACATTTGTAATATTTAGATGATTGATAATATGTTAACTAATGCCTAATACATTAACTATAGAGACAAAAATCAAAAGTCTTATTTGGGTTCATGAACATTAAAAGAAGGAAACTTGAATTTCTTTTCCATAAAAAATGCTAATAAGTATTTAAATTTTGAATTTATTATATTAATTTACTACAATAATTATACTTGATAATTTAATTTCTAGCAATTTCTTTAGCTCATCGTTAATGAGCTTCAAGAAAAAAGATTTTGGCATCAAGAAAATATTTATCTAACAATTAGACCATTATTACTCCTTAATGTACAAATTTTTTCTTTTGTTAACTTTTCGGTTAGCATATTCTCTTTTGGATTTTTATTTAGTTTAACAAATAATTTATAATTGAACATATCAGTAATAATTTTATGTTATTTAATTTTATTATTATAGGAGTTATTATCTATAAAAATATTTGAATGACTTGTATTATTCATTTAAATTTCATTCCAATTAAAATCAAATTCATTATAGTTCATAAATTTTAAATTTATTTTAAATTAAATCAAAAATTAATTTTTTTAAACCAACAATTAATTTATTCTTTGTGTTTTTTTTTTCGTTTTCATTTTTGCTTTATTTTTTGTTAATTGAAATTTTTATATTTTATTATTTATCTTTTGTATATACGGCATTTTTTTAAAACACATGTCTCAAGTTGCTATATTAGATTACGTGTGGCTAAAAAATGCTACATTGAATGATATGTCATAAAAAAATTAACTATTTTAAATGATACATGTCAATAAAGTAAAGCATGTTGTTGTTGATTAGAATGGTACACAATAGGTTTTTAGGTTATGTACTTTTTTTATATTTTACATATATATATATATATATATATATATTGATTGATTGATAATTAGTCAAAGAAAATAAATGAACTTTGTAATTTATGATTATGACCCAAAATTGAAATCTATATACGATACAACTACCAAACCATGTTTTACTATTATTTTACTGTTCATTTAAACAGTGTAAAGTTTCAACTTGCTTTAATTCATTCACACATTTTTTTTAATTTTCCTTTTTTACCCTTTAGTTTAATTTCATAATGATACCATATCCATAGGATTAAGGGTGTCTTTGTACAAATTATATGCTCATATTGCATCCCATTTCAATTGGAAGACATGGGTGATAGTGTCATCAATCAAAATATTATATCAAGAAAGGCAATATCAATATTGAGGTAATTTATTTATATCATTATCCTATTTGGATCTCATGTCCATTTTTCTATTGTTAGTGTGTACTTATATAATGCCATCATATTAGTATGGCACTTCATTGCCCATATTCCCCATTTGTTAAGTAATTTTTCCTCAACTAATTTATCTTTGTTTTATATATGAACCTCATTGGTGGAGTTACTGCAATGCCATTTCAAAGAAGGGATAAAGTACATTTGAATCTTTATGTGTCTCTCCTTTTCTGATTGTGATTGGTAGCCTAAGTTGTTGTATTTGGATTTGATAACAATTGGCTGTTGTGTAGACTGAGTCTGGAGTGGTTTGAGTTGTTGTATTTTTGTTAATGATAGATACTCTGGTGAATACTATTCCCTGATGCATGTAAAATGTTTGAGAAAGTGCTTGATTGATCGTATAGCATATTGATCCTGTTAATGGACTGATTCTGAATGAGTTGTCATGTCTCATTGGTTATTTTGTTATGTGTGTGAAATTATGAACATTTTGGTTTGGGGTTGAAATGGTCTAATTTTCCATTGTGGAGTGTTCTTTTTGCTTACTTATTGTGGTTCTACTTGTAGGGGTCCATTGTATTCATGTATGAACTCGCTAGCCATATACATTTAGTAATACTAATATGTTATTCAATGTAGTTTTGAAAGTATAGCTTCTCAATCAAGGGAAGTAGTTGTGGCTGAAGCTTACTTTTTAATTGAAGCCTTCTGTCCTTATTTGACTTGATGATATACTTGTTCCCCCTTCTGTTATTTGGTTTAATTGAATCTTTGTTGCGCATGGTTAGAGCAAGAAGTTTCATGTTTGTGTTAGTTACATAAATGTAGGATAGATTTCTCTGAAATATTAAATTATATAAATTATATCTCTCACTTATTATGTTGGTTAGCAAAAGCTAAAGAAGCTTGGTGAGGATTTTCAGGTTCAAGGCATAGTTGCAGAGTGGTGTTTAGGTCAATTGTAAAAGAGGTTGAGGACAATCAATCACTCAATTTGTTAATGATGTTCGAAGAGTGATTAATAAGTTACCACTTATTGTCTTAGTTAACCACTTGAGTGGTTAATTATTCCTAGACGGGTCTAGAGAGTACTATAATTACAAACTAATAAGATATTTATAATCAAGTATTCTAAGCATTACTAAAACACCTTTTTAAACTAGAAACATTTCATATAAGAATACTTTAATAATTTTGTATCCACTAAGAAATGTATAATCATGTTTTTTTAGTATCCTTTAGTGATAAAAGATTACCTGCTCATGTATTAACATATCAATTTAGTACCTTCATATGTGTCTATCTTATATTTCTTCACAGACTTGCATCTCAAAATATTCTTATAGTCATTTAGAATTGACATCACAATCATCTCATAGATGTTTAAATTATGCGACTGCACAATATAGAAATATAATTACTATAATTTCAAAGCAACAGAGTGATTCATTCAAGTAAAAGCCTACAATAATATGATATAGAAGCAAATAATGACAATCAGCATACAATATGAGAGATAATTGGACATTCATCCAGTATGTAAAGAGAAACATAAGATCCTCATAAGTGAAATCAAACTCCACATGCTTCATTCTAAATAGATATTTGAAAATTATATATATATATACATTGGTGATTTTCTTTTTTAGGTTTGGCAGAATTGTTGATATGGCATGTTGATATTAGTAAAGATATACAATTTTTTTATTAGTGTTGTATGGATTGGAGGTATGTCAAAATATGACACATGTCTCTATATTTAATTCTTCTGTAAATTGAGGATGATGACCTTTTAAAATGACACATGTATTTAATTTGCATTGGATGCTACTTTTACTTGGCATCATTGTTTCTGACAAATCAAATGAGCGCATTTTTCCCAACCCCATTCTTTCTTATTTATGCTCTATATCAGTTTGTAATGTTGATTAGTACCATGTTTGAAATGAAAGGGTGGCTTTTGCAGGGCAGATGACATTTGGTCAGATCCAAAAAAAAGGAAAAAATAAAAAAAGGCCTTCAAATAAGCATCCTTTGCTTTGAGTTTGAACTTCCATTTACTTCTAATAAATTTTAGAAGATGGACCACACTGCCTTTTATAGTTTAAATTAGGTTCTTTTTTTAACTATGTGGTCGATTTTTATCTCCTGTTTGTAGGGAAACATGTTTTTTTTTGTATGCTATGATAACCCAACTTTGTGATTCACTAAGAATTGCGGGGAGAAAATGAGATTATATTCCCAACTTTGTTAATTTTATTGCTATTTGATCCGATGGATTCCATTCTTTTAACAAACACTACCTATAGTCGTTGCTTTGTTCATCTTAATAAAAAAATTGTAGTTGTAGCTTACCTTTTGATTATGTAAATCATCTTATGTTAAAAATGCATTTTATGTTATGAGGTGCATTTTGCTGATTGAATTTATTTGTCTATGGTTTTAAATGAGTTGAGAAGCTGGGCATTTTCCCCAGTTAGCATTACCTGCAGATTGTTAGATGATGGGTCCAATAGATCGAGGGTGTGTTTATTGTGTATCTCCAAGAAAAAACATTTGCATATGAGTCTTCAATTTGCATCTCTATGCTGCCAATTAGGAATAGTTTCTAATATGGTTTTTTCTTCATTTTCATTTTTTTTTACATCCTAATCAGTGTTTAAACAGTTGGATACACTATTTTGATCCTATTTTTATAGTTGCTATTTTGATCTACTATCATATGTACACAATGTAAAGTTCCTACTTGGGCTTGAACTCATAACTCTCACTATTCAGGTATAGAAAACTTGTCGTCCATTTTGGATAGAAGTCATGAACCAATTGACTTTGATAATAATTGTTTCAAGTTGTAACATTTTCTTAGCAACCAACTATTCCAAATGTGTTAGGAAAGTACATTTTGGTAATGATATATAATTATGGCGGTCTTCTTTGTTGTTTTGGGACTCTGGTGATTTATGGACTCGACTTTGGAGTTTGTTTTAAATGTTAGATTTGAACGTGTGTACTCAGTTAGTTAGATGAATAAATGGATAGTGTTGTTTTTCATCACTTTGTGCCCCTCAATAATAGGTTTTCAACTCTCAATACTCACCTATTTTATATCTAAGTTTCAAAACTCCCAACTTTTGGGAAATGATCGTTTATTGAAGCACCTGGAAGTATTAAGATGATAAAATAGTTTAGTTTTAGCCACTGATATTATGGCCAATAAGTATTTTTGAGCATCCTTCTCCTTCTGCCTACTTGTTTCGTTTTGCTGCCAAGGATAACAAAACCTTGCATTTTCAACTCTCAACACTCACTTATATTATATCTAAGTTTGCTGGCTTATCATTTTTGGGAAGGTTACATTTTTTTAATATTTTCTAATTTTGTAGCATGCTGATTTAAGTACTAAACCATTTTTTGGCTGTCTCACATAATTCTATAGCATGCTATTTTAAGGACTAAACATAAAATGAGTTGGTTGTCTCTCATAATCATGTTTGGGGTTTCCATTTGTTATTTTTCTCATTATCTCATTATTTCTAACTTGATGATGTCAACTGTGATTCCATGAAAATTCCTCGACTTTAGATCATCTTTAATGTAGTTAACATTAATTAACTTATTGTGATAGTTCTCTATTATGAAGTAGATTTTGCTTGCATATCCTAAATAGTTTTTTAAATTGACTTTTTCTTTTCTTTTTTTTTTTGGGTCTTCAAATTCAAACTTTTTTATTCTTGTTGATTTTACTATTGATTTACACATGTCAAAAGCATATTAGTGGTTTCAATCCATTTCAGATTATTGTTTTGAATAATTTCATTTTTTATATTTTCCTTTTTTGCCCTTTACTTTTGTCCCTTTTACAAGCTGTATCTCTCCATTTTATTTTTTTAACCCTTATTTTCTTATTCTTCCCTCTTTTCTATGTGACTCTGCCTATTAGCATTTATATGTAAAAAATGTGTAAAATAAGATGGTGAAAATGGAGTTAAAGTGTGATTGAGTCATTGTACGTGATAGGGGGTCTGCAACATTGTTGCCACTGTTGTACTACCTTGCTTTTATAATGGGTGTATCGTTTCAGCCTTGTGTCAGTGTGATATTTCAATGACAAAGAGTAATGAATGAATTTGGCTTGATATCTGGTATTGTCCGGACGTAGGGGCAAAGTTTCATTTTTTTTATTCCTTTTTTAACCTTAACTTTAATTTCTTGATGATATAATTACCTTAACATTAGGGGTGTTATTGTCTACACAATTAAGTACTTGCTGGCAACGGTTTTTAATAAGTTCATTTTTTTTAATTTTTGTTTATATCCTTCCTTTTAATTTGATGATGATATCATATCCATAAAATCAAGGGTATTTTTTACTTAAAAAAAATCTGCCTTTGCTCTAGTATAATATTTCTCCTTCTTTCTCTTCTTTCATTTCACGAATAACGAATTACATCTCCTTATCTTTTTCTCCTTACTTCTATTCCCCTCCCCGATCTTCATCTTCCTTACTATTTTTTATTTCAAAATTTAAATGTTTACTCCTACCTTCGTACAAGATTTCTAGATCCATATTTTGTCAAAAACGTTCAAGGTTTCCTCCTTCCCATGAGGAACCGCACCTGAAAGGTTTGGCCCTATGTGTTGACATTTTTTTTATGGTGGATTGCTAGAAGTAGGTGGTAGTTAGATTTTTTAGGAGCTTTTGTGACTGTTTTCTCCATTGAAATGAGTGTGCCTAGCTATACTCTATTTGTAGTTGTTGGTGGAAGCGCCCCATGGCATATGGCCTCCAATGTACTTGGCCTTTTGATCAAACCTTATATAATTAATTTTTATTTTTTCTCTATTATTTTGTGCGTCAAAGCTGCTATTGTTGTTTCAATTTGCTTGCAAGGTTTGATGATTTTGGGTTGCTTGTGTTTAAAGTGATTGAGTTATACAAGAGGTTGCAATGCTTTCATGTGTGTTTTGAAGTAGGTAAGCCCAACCATTCCTGATGATGATACTTGACGTTCATTGTTTTCCCTCTCAGCTCTTGTGATTTGAATTTCAAATTTGAGTCTATATATAGTTGTTGTGATTGGTTTTGTTTTGTTTTTGTTCTTCTCATTCTCACTACTTCTTTTTCCTCTAAACTTTTTACTAGTATTCTGTCTTCTGCTGGTCCATTATCAATCGAGAATGGCTCCAACCTTTTATCCACTGAGTAAGACCTACCCTCAAAGAAGGGCGTGGAGGTTCAAGGTGCAGGTCATCCATTTATGGACTGTGCCAGGATTTAACAATCCTAACCAACCGATGTCTTTGAAAATGGTGCTGATGGACGAATATGTATGTGTAGATTTTTTATTTTTGATCCTTTTTTTGGGAATTTGAACATGTTTTTTTGTACATTTATCTTACATATTGTTGCTGATTGGCTTGCTTTGTGTCCAATGTAGGGTGGCAAAATTCAGGCATTTGTTAGGAAGACCTTAGTATACAACTTTATGCCTCTTTTAGTTAAGGGAGGGGTCTATAAGATGTGTTACTTTAGTGTTGCTCCAAATACTGGGTTATATCGGGTAACTACTCATGACCATCGGTTAGTTTTCACCTATAAGACCAATGTGGATCCATTTGAATCTAAAGTGATTCCAATGTATGGACTATCTCTGGTGCCTTTTAATAATATATTTAAAGCACGAGGATGATTCAAACTTTTTAGTTGGTGAGTAAATAATCTTCTTATATATGTTTTCTACGTTTTTATTACATTTTGATATGTTTGAGTTTGCATACAACGAAATAATCTCTTGTGATTTATTTGAGTTTGTCATTCGATTTCTCTATACATATGATTGATTTGTTGCTGGTATCTGTAATGTCCCAATTTACTAACACTAATGACGTATTCGATTTACACATCAATAATTAGAATTTGGTACATTACTTATGAATATCCACAAAGTTTTAAAATAAACAGTTTAATAATATACAAAATATGAGCCTTTAGCGGAAGCTTACAATACATAAAATTATGAAATGGATTTCTATACAAAGTTCTCATCACTATATTTAATATACATATATCGTCCTATTTACAAAATTTAGGACAGCTAACGAAGATACCTTCTCATGCCTAAACTCCGTCTTGCTTCATCTTACTTGGCCACTTGGAATTATCATGGTAATCAAGGATGTAGGGGGTGAGAATCAAAATTCTCAGTAGTTTATTTAAAATCGTGTCACCACAATAATTCCAGCTATTTCGGGGGAAAACATCATTTTTATTCAAAATATTTATCATTACTCTAGGAAGGTGGCTAGAGGCCAAATTAAGTCATTCCTCTTCCCAAAATAGATAGTCTATTTATCATTATGAAAATCAGTCGTAATCATCAAAAATCACATCATGTTCAAAGTCATTAAGACTCAAATAATTAAATTGGAATCCATGTCATCAAAACATAATCACTTTTCCAATCTCAATATATCATGATAGAAATCTCATCATATCTCAATAAAATCTCATCTCATTTCTGAAGATGCATATCTCAAATCATCAGGACACATATGTCATCTCAAATCAAATGGTATGGAGGGAATTATTCGTCCTCACAATACTGATCACATTGTAGTAGTATGCTTTTAGGTTAGTGCACATCAACCTCTTCATAGCCGTAAGTCGCCACACAGAACTACTCCGAGTAACTAGGCCCAGTATTCCCATATCTAGCTTAGAGGAAGTACGTCTCCTCTATATCAAATGTCAAAGCTAGAGTCAGACTTCAATCCATCATGATAAGGAGAAAGTACGTTATCTCACAATATCAATCATCGGGAATAGAATGAGAGGTACGTTACTCAAACTATCTAAGATTTAGGAGTAGTGAGGGAAATACTCATCCTCAACCACTTAATGACTATGGAAGCTCAGGTAAAGAGGAAGGTTCTTCCTTAACCTCAATTACTCATGTATAGAGAAAATCACATATTCTCTTACCATTAACTAAGACTTACCCTAGTACAAATACATCCAAAATCCATCTCGACCTAGTTCCACAAAGTGGATACCCATGAGAGAAAACTGTTTCATCAAATCATCATGCAATATATTGCATAATCAAATCAATCTCGTCATGAGTATTCAAGCATCATAAAATCATTTCTCAATTAAGTCAATCATGTCTCAGCACAAGGCCACATATCTCATCATTATGCAATAGTAAGCAAATTCACCATTAAACTCATGCATGATCATATTTAGCATAGCCTTATTTGTGCTTATTCTTATCTAATATATCTCAAAAATAACATTTCATTACATGTGGAAATCAATTTCTCAAATGATAGGTTCAAAA
Organism: Ormosia semicastrata; assembly: GCA_029884595.1. NCBI lineage: Eukaryota > Viridiplantae > Streptophyta > Magnoliopsida > Fabales > Fabaceae > Ormosia > Ormosia semicastrata. Next base: position 7,916,410 of record JAQQTO010000045.1, read on the forward strand.
TCTCAATCTTCTCGGTGGGCGCTTATGTGTTGGGCTCTAGGCGCCTAAAAATGCTGATTTTCATTAATGCACTAAATGCCCATTTTAACTTCAAAAATTATAAAATTTTATATGTAAATAGGCTTCCCTCCTGTCTTTCAAATGCCACCAACCTCATCTCATTTGGATGAATGTAGCCAAAGTTATGTGACATTATGCAGAAGCTAAAATAGGGTATTCTCTGTTTTACCCAAAAATGACCTGACTTTGAAATGAAACTAGGAACAAACTAAGAACTTAATAATTCTAAAATTTATCAAATAGCCTTATGTATTAGCTTTCAAATGCCACAGGTTTAATGTAAATACAACATCAGAGTAAGAAATTATGCAATCTGGTTTAACAGGTGCCAGATTACTTTTTGTGCAAAATTTAGCTCGGCTTCAAATTGAAACTGGGACTAATTGGTTTGGTCAAAAATTCTGGAATTTTTACTAAATAAAGCATTATGTCTTAGCTTTAAAATGTCACAAGAATTAGGTCAATTCGATAACCACAGCTCAAGTTATGCTATAAACATTACAGGCTGTCTGACATTGCTGTTTTAGGTGCCTAGACGCCCGTTATTAAGCGCCTGGGTGTTCACTGGGCAGCTCCTAGTAATGTTTTCATGTCCCTGGGTGCCTAAACGCTCTGATATGAGTGCTTGGGCACTCAGCACGAGTCCAGAAACTTGATTTCTGGGTTCTGGGCGCTCAGGCGCTCCACTCGTGGCGCCTAGGCGCTCATATCAGAACCCAGAACTGCTGTTTTTAGTACCAGATCTCAAACTTCCACAAATCAAACTCAAAATCATCAACAACAACATCAAACTAACTTATTCAAGCACGCAAAACAACTTGTAAAGAAACAAAACCATCAAGGGTTTCATACCCCTTTTTAAATCTGCAATCCTGCATGAAATTCAAAAGCAAAGCTTAAAACTTTGTTCATAATCAAAGCTTAAAACCATAAATATTTCCTTATCAAGTCATAATCTCAAACAAACTCATCCAAAAATATCTTTGGAAGAAAATCACGGTTAGAAAGAAAAATAGAGAAAACCCCCTACCTTGGTTTCCATAGCCCTTGATCTTGCTTCTTTCTTGGTTGATCTTCTTTTTTCTCCTCTTGTTTTTGTCTCTGTCTCCCCCTTTCTTTTCTTTTTTCCCTTTCTTCTCTCCATTTTAGCAACAGAAGCGACAAGGGAGAGATGGAAGGAAGTGAGAAAAATCTCACTTTTAACAGATAAGAATTAATGGCACTTTGGTCTTTTCACCAAACTTTGTATCTGTTAAGAACACATCGATTTTACTAAATCAAGTTTCTCAACTTCAAACAACTATGAAATAAATCTTAAAATTTATCTAAATTATTGTTTCATCATTTTCATGCTATTTCTCAATCCAGTATTAAAACACCTCTATAGTGTCCTTAAAAATACCAAACTGATTCCGTTTGTCCTCAAAATTTAACCACATGCTCTTTCACACATTTATGACCTATTAAAAAAATTTCTTATTTATTTCCTTTGATTTAGCATTTATGCTATTTTCCTGAGTTAAAATAGTCATTTTGGATGTTTTGTGTCATGGCAAAGTGCCTAAATTAACTCAAAAAATCTTAAAAATTAATAGATATGTTAAACAAGTATTATGGTACCTTATGACCATATACAAGTCTAATTTGTTAAAAGAGAATGTTACAATTCTCCACTCCTTTTAGAAATTTTGTCCCCAAAATTTAGCTTCGCATACTAAAGTTTGGAAATCTTCCATAACTATCCTTGATTATATTCATTTTGTCTATTCTAACTTTCAATCACACTTAGATGTTCATATTCCTTCATCCTATCGAGAGTTACCTTGTAAAGAGTCGGAAGATTGAGCTTCTTCTTGCCTTCTTAAAGTATATACCCTCTCTGGAGGTAGTAATCGAGGATTGGGTATAACTTTTTACTTCTGTTGACACCTACTGACATAGTGTCCTGATTAATTATTTACATCGCATACCGATCAAGGTTTGTCACCATGTCGTCTCCTTCCACATTTAGAGCATTTAGACTTCTCGGCTTTCATTTAATTATGGCTCATTTCTAATTTGTGAATCATTGGTTGTAAAATCGCATCTTTCATTCTCATATTCTATTCTTTTCCTTTTCTCAAGATTCGTGATGATTTGCTCAATGTGAAACTTTAATTGAGCAGTCTCAATGAATTTACACTTCTTAACTAAAGTGGGAAAAACCTCCTACGTTACATAAGTACGTGCAACTTCTAATAATATTTTTGAACTTCTTCATCACTTCTCTATTTTGCCACTTACCTTAAAAGGTCAACCAAATTAGGAATTTCCTTATTTATTTATTTATTCTTTGAATCCCTTCTTTCTGACACATTGCAAGAGCAAAATATTTCTAAATCCTTTAAGACAAACCCAATTCTATCAATATGAATATGTGATTTCTCCTCATCATGTACAATATTGCAATTTCATCCTAGTTGTATACATCTCCAATAGGGTAAATCCTTATAATTACCAAATCAGTTTTGAGTGTTACAGCCTTGACAAAAAAGGAAGAAAGCCTAGCCATATACTGGTCCTCATTAGCTAGCGTATAAACATGCATGTTTAAAGATCTAACTTCAAACATTATCTTATTTGACAAAATGTAAGATGCCCACTCATCTGCAGAAGAATATGATTTCATTCTAATAAATTATTTCATGGAATCTAAAGTTCCAACAGGGAATATCTGTTTCTTAAACATTAACTCTAAGATTCCTTACATTCTTTTTCCCAGCAAATCTGACAATTAAATCATTGTCACCACCTAAAGATTGATACAGATGTAGCTAGATATTATATAAAATAAGGCCCTTAGACCTCAAGGTCCCATACGAAGAAACATAACAGTGATATACATGTGGCCCATGAGAACCCCATTCACATATCAATGGTCGTTCCCTTTCACAATTTAAGAGTCATAGAGGGGTGTGTTCTCATCTTGCCACATTTGAAACTTTTCCCAAGTCGATAGTATTCCTTTAGGAAGCACCACTAAAAATCTAACATTAGGATGCTTACCAAGAAAACTGTACATGACATTGACAATCATGAATATCTTACCAACTCTCGAAACATGAACTAAAATGCAACCCTAGGGATACTCACTGTGAGATCCTTAATCAAAAGAAATTGAATCCTTCGACTTGATAAGATTTCACCTACTTTATACGCTATAGGTGCGCATAGGTTTCAGTTACCATAAGATTATCTTCAGTAATCTCACTTCTATATACATCTATTTTCCTCTGACATACCATGAATCTTCCACATGAGTTCTTGTACTTTTTGTTTAACCGTACATTAAAATTCAAATATGGTTTTTCAATCCCTTATATCCCATAGAGCAGAGGACTACAAAAACATCTTTTGCTCAGTGCAACAACTATTTTATTGGCATCACCCAAAAGATACTCTAATTTAGAATCATATTCTTTTAAGAACTTGATCTATCGTCTCTGTCTTGTACTTAATCATTTCTGGCTAATCAGGATTTTAAACTTTTATGGTCATTAAAGACCTCAAATTTAACTTTATACACTTAGTGTTTCCAATCCTTCAAGGTAAACACCACAGTTACTAATCTTGGGTTGTGGGTTGGATAGTTGTCCTCATGCAGTCTCAATTACCTAGAGGTGTAAGTAACTACCCGTCCATCTAGCATCACATGCATCCTACCTCTTTTCTTGAGGCATCAGAGTATATCTCAAAGTTTCCTTGAGGATTTGGAACCACTAAAACTAGTATAGAAGTCAATTTCTTTTATGTACTTAGAAATTGTTTTCGTACTCTTGAGTTTATTCAAAAACACTACCCCTTTCAATTCTCGTGTTTATTCTTACTTAAGTTCACAAAAATCCTTTTTGTTTTAGAAATTACGTGTGCTAACATATTCACCATGCTATCATACAATTGCTTCTCTTTCAAATTTTCTAGTATCTTTTTGAGGTGATCTTCATACTCTTTGGGTGTCTTTTAGTAGACAAATATATCATTTACAAAGACCACAACCATTCTATCTAGTTATAGTTTAAAGTTGACCACATCACAATCAAAGGAGTACCAAACTGTCTGATGAACCGTGTAACGCATCCATGTCTAGAATAAGGGCAAAAGCTTCAGAAGTAGCAGAAAGAGAAGGAGAATATTCAGGTCTAACAACAAACTTAATCCACTAAGCTTAGCATTGATCTTCAACAAATATTAGTCAAATATTGGTCATATGATTTATTTTATTCCTCCTCTTTTTCCTGCCTCAACTTAATCAAGAATTGACCTATCATCAATACATAAAAATATGAAATAGATTTCTATACAAAGTTCTCATCACTATATTTAATATACATATATCGCGCTATTTACAAAATTTAGGACAGATAATGAAGATATCTTTTCATGCCTAAACTCCATCTTGCTTCATCTTACTTGGCCACCTGGAATTATCATGGTAATCAGGGATGTAGGGGGTGAGAATCAAAATTCTCAGTAGTTTATTTAAAATTGTGTCACCACAATAATTCCAGTTATTTCAGGGGAAAACATCATTTTTATATAAAAAAACATTTATCATTACTCTAGGAAGGTGGCTAGAGGCCAAATCAAGTCCTTCCTCTTCTCGAAATAGATAGTCCATTTATCATTATAAAAATCAGTCGTAATCGTCAAAAATCACATCATGTTCAAAGTCATTAAGACTCAAATCATTAAATTGGAATCCATGTCATCAAAACATAATCACTTTTCCAACCTCAATATATCATGATAGAAATCTCATCATATCTCAATAAAATCTCATTTCTCAATATGTATATCTCAAATCATCAGAACACATGTGTCATCTCAAATCAAATGGTATGGAGGGAATTATCTATCCTCACAATACCGATCACTTGGTAGTAGTCTGCTTTTAGGTTAGTGCACATCAACCTCTTCATAGTCGTACGTCGCCACACAGAACTACTCCAGGTAACTAGGCCCAGTCTTCCCATATCTAGCTTAGAGGAAGTACATCTCCTCCATATCAAATGTCAAAGCTAGGGTCAAACTTCAATCCATCATGATAAGGAGAAAGAATGTTATCTCACAATATCAATAATCGGGAATAGAATGAGAGGTACATTACTCAAACTATCTAAGATTTAGGATTACCTCAAGTAGTGAGGGAAATACTCATCCACAACCACTTAATGACTAGGGAAGCTCCGGTAAAGAGGAAGGTTCTTCCTTAACCTAAATTACTCAGGTATAGAGAAAATCATATATTCTCTTACAATTAACTAAGACTTACCCTAGTACAAGTACATCCAAAATCCATCTCGGCCTAGTTCCACAAAGTGGATACCCATGAGAGAAAACTGTTTCATCAAATCATCATGCAACATATTGTATAATCAAATAAATCTCGTCATGGGTATTCAAGCATCATGAAATCATTTCTCAATTAAGTCAATCATGTCTCAGCACAAGGCTACACATCTCATCATTATGCAATAGTAAGCAAATTCACCATTAAACTCATGCATGATCATATTTAGCATAGCCTTGTTTGTGCTTATTCTCATCTAATATATCTCAAAAATAGCATTTCTTTACATGTGGAAATCAATTTCTCAAATGACAGGTTCAAAATCTCATTCTTCCCGGTGGGCGCTTATGTGTTGGGCTCTAGGTGCCTAAAAATGCTGATTTTCATTAATACACCAAATGCCCATTTTAAAATAAAAAATTATGAAATTTTATATGTAAATAGGATTCCCTCCTATCTTTCAAATGCCATAAACCTCATCTCATTTGGATGAATGTAGCCAAAGTTATGCGATATTATGCAGAAGCTAAAATAGGGTATTCTCTGTTTTACCCAAAAATGACCTGACTTTGAAATGAAACTGGGAACAAACTAAGAACTTAATAATTCTAAAATTTATCAAATAGCCTTATGTATCAGTTTTCAAATGCCACAGGTTTCATATAAATACAACATCGAAGTAAGAAATTATGCAATCTGGTTTAACAGGTGCCAGATTACTTTTTCTGCAAAATTTAGCTCGGTTTCAAATTAAAATTGGAACTAATTGGGTTGCTCAAATTTTTTTGAAATTTTTACTACATAAAGCCTTATGTCTTAGCTTTAAAATGCCACAAGAAATTGGTCAATCTAATAACCAAAACTCAAGTTATGCTATAAACACTACAAGCTGTCCGACATTGCTGTTCTGGGCACCTAGAAGCATGTTATTAAGCGCCTGGGCACTCACTGGGCAGCGCCTAGTAATGTTTTCAAGTCCTTGGGCACCTAGACGCTCTAATATGAGCGCTTGGGCACTTAGCACGAGTCCAGAAACTTGATTTCTGGGTTCTGCGTGCTCAGGTGCTCCACTCGTGGCGCCTAGACGCTCATATCAGAACCCAGAACCTCTGTTTTTGGTACCAGATCTCAAACTTGCACAAATCAAACTCAAAATCATCAACCACAACATCAAACTAACTTATTCAAGCATGCAAAATAGCTTGTAAAGAAACAAAACCATCAAGGGTTTCATACCCCTTTTTAAATTTACAATCCAACATGAAATTCAAAAGCAAAGCTTAAAACTTTGTTCATAATCAAAGCTTAAAACAATAAATCTTTCCTTATCAAGTCATAATCTCAAACAAACTCATCCAAAAATCTCTTTGAAAGAAAATCACAGTTAGAAAGAAAAATAGAGAAAACCCCCTACCTTGGTTTCCATAGCCCTTGATCTTGCTTCTTTCTTGGTTAATCTTATTTCTTCTCCTTTTTTTTTTTTGTCTCCGTCTCCCCCTTTCTTTTCTTTTCTCCCTTTCTTCTCCCTATTTCAGCAACAGAAGCGATGAGGGAGAGATGGGAGGAAGTGAGAAAAATCTCACTTTTAACAGATAAGAATTAAGGGCACTTTGGTCTTTTCACCAAACTTTGTATCTGTTAAGAACACCTCGATTTTAATAAATCAAGTTTCTCAACTTCGAACAATTATGAAATAAATCTTAAGATTTATCTAAATTATTGTTTCATCATTTTCATGAATTTTCATATTTGCTATTTCTCAATCTGGTATTAAAACACCTCTATAGTGTCCTTAAAAATACCAAACTGACTCCGTTTATCCTCAAAATTTAACCACATGCTGTTTCACACATTTGTGACCTATTAATAAAATTTTCCTTATTTATTTCCTCTGATTTAGCATTTATGCTATTTTTCTGAGTTAAAATAGTCATTTTCCACGTTCTATGTTACGACAAAGTGTCTAAATTAACTCGAAACATCTTGAAAATTAATAGATATGTGAAACAAGTATTATGTTACCTTATAACCATATACAAGTCTAACTTGCTAAAAGAGAATGTTACAGTATCTAGATGCAAGTGATTAGGTTACTTACTGGGGTATCTAATGAGAGGAAATATGTAAGAGATGGGAAGCTGACCAAAATGAAGGTCATTGAGCTGACTGATGATGAGTACTTATCTAAACTATCTACATTCAAAGTTTCCTTATGCATGGTGTTTCATATCCATGATTTTTCAATTATTCTTATGGTAATATTTGTTTTTCAACAAAGGGAAGTTGGAATGTGCATTGTTTGGAGACTATGTGGATGAGCTTAATGCTTTTATGTCAAGTGGGAACTTAGATCAGCCCATTGTTATATTGCAGTTTGCTAAAATCAAAATGTTCAGGAGTAAGAAACAATTTAATCTTAGCAATTTTAAAGTGTTATTGCTGTTAGTTACTCTATTAGTAATGTACATGGCCAGCTGAATAGGGTTTATGTGTTCACTGACGGACAGAGTTAGTTTTTTTTTCAAGAAATATTGTTATTCAAAATGTGTTGCATGCATCCAAGATCCTTTTCAACCCTAATATCGCTAAAGCTGTGGAGTTCAAAAATAGGTGGTTATTTTTAATTATTTGCAGCTTATTTTTCAATTATTTTCATCCCTTTTTTTGAAATTGATTTTTTTTGTTGCATGTGTAGTCTAGTAGTCCATGGTGTAGATGAATCTTAGTCCATGGGGCTGCTTTTTGATGGTCCGGTAGTCCCTACTGAGGAAGATTTTATGAAATTGTTTCTTAAGAAGACTATTAATCAGTTGAATATGATCAATGAGGTTGGGTTGTTTATTTTTTTGTTAATTTATTTATTACAATTTATATTTATTACATTTAGATGCAGTTGTGGTGATTGAAATTATTCCTTAGCCAATTGTAATGATAAGTTGAAATTGTCATCTGGCTTGAAAATTAATTTCTTTTGTGAGTGTAAAAATGGTGGCATGCTTTAGTTAAGAATATTGACATGTGGTTCCTTCATAATCACGTTACATGATTTGGGGTTGAATAAAAAGTTTGGTGGTATTAGGTATCTTTTTTTTATGTTTCAGAGTAAAGTGACAGTGGAAGTTTTTCTAATAAGTATCAGTTCTAATCACGTTACATGTCATGATCTTATTAGTTCGGATTTACTTGGTTGAAAATTGCTACTATAATTTTTATGATTAGTAGTGAATCAGTAGAGTTCGATGGAGGTTAAACCCAAGTGCTGTAAATTGAAAAAGTTAAAATATGTATTTAAATCTTAAACTGTCGTCCAGTTATTGCAATGGAAGATTCTGACTAACTGTTCAAGTCCATGACTAATGGTTTTTTTTTAGGATGGAACTTTTGTTGTCATGGCCACTGTTAATGGTATTTTGGATGATGGGGGTGGTGGTATGCATCTTGCAAATGCCACAAGGCAGTAACACCTGATTCGGGCATGTACTATTGTGATAATTGCTACCGTCACGTTCTCAATGTTATGCCAAGGTTTGCTCTAAGTTGCTTTAAAATTATTTGTAGGTAGTATTTACAAGTTATTTATGCCCTTTTTATTATTTCAATGTTCATTGTGTGTGCTTTGTGATAAGCAATTGGATAGGCATGCTAATTAATTTCAATTTCTATATCAGGTACCGAATCAAACTAGATGTGGTGGATGACAGTGGATCTATAGTGTTTGTCCTTTTTGACCGAGATAGCCAGCATATACTTAAAAAATTATGCATTAAGTTAGTGTCTGAAGTCCAAAAGGTAAACTTATTCCATGCTACTTAATGAGTGTCATCCATAAGCACATCTAAACTATTACTACTGTTCTCATTGTTTCTCAATTGTTTAATTGGTTATTTGTGAAAATGGTAGGATGGAGATGCTCTAACTTTCCCTACTAAGGTTTTAGAGTTGGTTGGTAAGACATTATTATTTAAAGTGGAAAAGAAGTCTGAGTCCAGTTCCAACTTTGATGGTTCTTATCGAGGGAAGCGGACATGTGATGATGAGACTATTATATCCATGTTTAAATTAGAAGGCGCTAATATGACCCCACCCAAGGTTTTGGCATCACTTATTTTTTTAAATTTGTTGTTCATGTAATCATTTTCAAAATATATATTTTCAATTTGAGGTTATAAGCTTCTGTTTTCTAATTTGTGGCCTTTACTGTTATGATGGAATTGAGTGCTCTTCTCAAACCTGCTTTTAATGAGGTCTGTAATCTTGATTCTGATGAGGAGGAATTAGAGTCTGTTAAGACTAAGGTACTTCCACCTGTTATATCTTTGTCTTATCAATTTTTTGTTGATTGTTTGGTTCATGACCATTTCATGTTTGCTTTTTAAGGAATTTTTGTCATAATTATTTGTGAGTCCTATGTCCCTTAGATCTGCCAAGCTTTCTATGGATACAAGTTCCAATCCATTGAAGAGGAAGTTAAATATTGATTTTGAAGCTTCAGTTGAAGTTGGGAGTAGCATTGTCCTGAAGGAAGTGATGATAGAGAAGGAGTGAACTCTGAGGCTGTGGGTTTTTCTTTTTTTTGGATGTAAATAGTTGGGCTTGAGCTTAGTGTTTGGGATATTTGTTTTTGGAACCATCAAATGGCCCAGTCCATATGTGTAATGTGTCAATGACAATAATACTTGGTGTCCCTTTTCTTTTGTTGGATTAGCACGTTTTGGGTGTTGTGGGTAGTAACATTTTGGGATCTGAAGTTGAATTGGATTGGGCTGCATTGTTATAATCCATTGTAATCAAAGGGCTACCATAATGCAACCTTTGTAAGACACTAATTATTGGAATTAATTAAATTCTTTGCTGAACATATATGTGCTTTTTTTACTTTTTTTATTTGCCTTGGTTGTTATTTTTAATTCTACTTTAAGTCATATTTACCTTTCGAATTTTGATACTTATTATGTACTCTTAATATTACTAGGTTTTATCATGAAACGTTGACTAAGACATTACTTTTGAAGGTTAATAAATTGAAAAATGCTTCAGTTGTCAAGAGCTGCACGGAAACACTATAGTAGAGATAAAAGCAAAAGAAAATTGCTCCATGTGGATGACAAGTTGAATCTTTTATAAGCTTTTATTACATTATTGTTACCCATGTTATTAATTACTATTTTTAGATGCATGATCAACATTGTTAACATCCAATTGTCCTTGATACCCCTAAAAAGACAAAAAATTGATTTCCTTAAAAAAAAAGAAAAAAATATGTTCGCATAAAAAAAAGGGTCACTGTGAACTACCAAATAACAAACACCACACCAAAACCACAATAACTCCAAAGCTCCTATCATCAAACCAAACCCCCAACTCCTAAGCCAACAAGGCAAGCTAATTTGAACAAGAGACCTCAACCCAATGTAAGTAGATAAACCTAGTTCCCCATCCAACATTGAACAACCACCTAATCTCTCACCGCTGTACGCCACCTCCAAACCACCATCAACTCCCCTACCGTGACTCAGAGCCAACCACTAGCAACTTCGGACACCACCTTTCTTGTTGCCATCTTCCTTCTCCAGATCCACCACCTACAAAAAAATTACCAAAAAAAATTGATTGTAAAGTATACAAAAAAAATAGAAAAAATGAGAAAAATAACAAAAAATATTAAAATGATAAATTCACCAAAACTAAATAAAAGGAAAAAAAACATTCCACAAACTTATAAAATTTAAAAAAAACTACCACAAGGTAATGAAAGTAAGTTTGTGGGTTTATTTGACTTGAATTTAGTCTATCTTTGTCTCTTTGTTGATTTATTTAATTTGTTGCATCACTATTATGTGATTTGACATGTTTGCTTGAATTAATCCATTGTTAACAATTTGATTTGAAAGCTTTAATTTTTTTTAATTAAAATGAATTAACCCACTTTCATTTTCAACAGAACAACGTGACTTTGAGTTTCCTATTACACCTGTGGATATGTAAGAGCGGAACTCCTATTCTGTCAAAACAAAATTAAATTTTCATACTTTATTTATCGATTTTGTTTATCTTTCAACAAAAGGGACAAAGCAAATATTTTTAAAAGTTATTAAAAATTTGTACCATTAACTTAGGATAATCGTCTTAGGACGGGTGTGTTATGGGTGATGTGGAATTAAATTTTTACCCTTCTCTACACATAATCGATTCTCGAATTCAAATTGGTTTTGAAGACTAATTTCTAAAAAAAGTTTTTCAATTTTTCCTAATTCAAACAAAATTGGGCAACTCCATACTTATTTTTTTAAAAATCCCATTTTATTCGTCGTTCCCACCGTGATCTTGGTCGCGACATGCATTAATGTAATTATCAGTTGCCTAATATGATAATATTGTTGGATCTACAGGTGAAGAAAATGTGGGAAGTATCACCCGGTGCTCTATATGGCCTTCTCAACGAATTTGCCAAAGTGAGTAATAATTTAACCAAGGAGTTTGAACTTTGGTTATTCTGCTTAGAAGTGTTTTAAAGACTAATTATTTGCTATGCAGTTTTGAACCCTTTTTAAGGTATGATTACTTTCTATGCAGTTTTAAAAGATTGTTTATAATGTGCAGTGAAATCATGGAATGTTTTGAGTGAATCAAATTGTTTGGACACAACAATAGGTTCATCATTGTTGCAACTTGGTATTGCACATTCAATCTCTGTACTGCAATCAAGTTCTTTTAATACATGTTTAAAATTTATAGAGGCAATTGAGCATGCATCACTACTTTTTTATTTGGATAGTTTGGTCACAGTAGTTGCACCCTCTTTTAGTTGTTATTATTTTACAGTTTTGGTATAGTAACATACTTGGTTTTTTTTCCTTTTTGGTATTTAAAACCATTTGTTTTTAACTTCGTCAAATAGTGTCAAAGATTGGGAGCAAAATGCATTTCAGTTTCATGCTTGTGTTGCTTTATGCTACATATTTAAATTTCTCTATTATATGTTTTATATAGTTTGACAATTCCGTTGTGAAGCCCATATCATCTTTTTTAATATTTATTAGAAGTCAATTATATTTTAAATTGTTCCACTAAGTGTTTTTAGACTTTAAAAAATTAATGTGGAACTAAATTTTTTATTCGAATTCCCATATAAAATTATATTATTTTTAATTACTAAAATACGTTGATTATTTTTTCTTTAACAATTTTGTATGCGATATAACCATTTTATTAGAATGTTCAAAATTTAGTAATCGTTGATGTTTATTGGAATTGTTTAACTATAGTAGTATTGTTAACAATATAGATAGTCAAAAGTCGCGAATACTGCAGAAGCAGATTTGTTCTGTAACTGAATGAGTTAGGAGGGGCTCCAAAAGGAATTCAATATATTCTGGTGTATGTTACTCAGGTTTTTTTATCTGCTCAATTCTTATTTTTTATTTTATTCCTATTGGATCTGTCTAATATTATTAGGTTTTTTATGCTGCCATTTTCTATGTTGAACTATTATTTATAGCTTCCATTGATAAAGCTAATTTGAGTGAAGAAAAATGTTCACTACTTGAATAAATCAGACTCATCATTGATCCAAGAATTTCAAGATGATAACGGAGAAGGCAACCTTTAATCCTTTTCCCTTTACTGCTTCTATAATTAATAATTTTATAATACATGTTTTCCATTGGTCGATGTAATGAAAAATATATGTTTGATTGATTTATTATTTTTTCCCAACTTTTGGTAGACGTGATGTCATTTGTGCAAGTCCCTGCTGTGTTAACACATGATATGGAAATAACACACACGAATGTTATTATTGAGCATCCAATGTTTGTAGATAATGAAAGAGAAGGTATTTTCAAGTTTTCTTTATATGATATATATACATATATATGTACTTAGTTTGTTATTTACCTATTTATGCATTCAAACTAAACATTTTCAATTTTTTTCAATGTAGTGTGTCTAGATTTTGGGGATTGTTTATTACAATGTCCAAATTGTGGAACATCTATTTGGTATGAATAACGTTCTGACCAACTAATCTAGAATTCTTCATTTGTTATATGAAAGGAAAGGTTAAAATTCAATTTTTGGCTTAGCCTCCTGATTTGTTATGGAATTTAATTAATGGGTTTTATCAAAGAAGAGGTCATTTCTTGGAGAATATTCGTTTATACAATAGTATGTTTGCATTTACCTCAATTGGAGGAAAGGTTGAAAATTCTTTGCGGGGAGAAAAGGAGATTATATTCCCAACTTTGTTAATTTTATTGCTATTTGATCCAATGGATTCCATTCTCTTAACAAACACTACCTACAGTCGTTGCTTTGTTTATCTTAATAAAAAAATTGTAGTTATAGCTTACCTTTTGATTATGTAAATCATCTTATGTTAAAAATGCATTTTATGTTATGAGGTGCATTTTGCTGATTGAATTTATTTGTCTATGGTCTTAAATGAATTGAGAAGCTGGGCCTTTTCCCCAGTTAGCATTACCTGCAGATTGTTAGATGATGGGTCCAACAGATCGAGGGTGTGTTTATTGTGTATCTCCAAGAAAAAACATTTGCATGTGAGTCTTTAATTTTCATCTCTATGCTGCCAGTTAGGAATAGTTTCTAATATGGTTTTTTCTTCATTTTCATTTTTTTTTACATCCTAATCAGTGTTTAAACAGTTGGATACACTATTTTGATCCTATTTTATAATTGTTATTTTGATCTACTATCATATTTACACAATGTAAAGTTCCTACTTGGGCTTGAACTCATAACTCTCAATATTCAGGTAAAGAAAACTTGTCGTCCATTTTGGGTAGAAGTCATGAACCAATTGACTTTGATAATAATTGTTTCAAGTTGTAACATTTTCTTAGCAACCAACTATTCCAAATGTGTTAGGAAAGTACATTTTGGTAATGATATATAATTATGGCGGTCTTCTTTGTTGTTTTGGGACTCTGGTGATTTATGGACTCGACTTTGGAGTTTATTTTAAATGTTAGATTTGAACGTGTGTAGTCAGTTAGTTAGATGAATAAATGGATAGTGTTGTTTTTCATCACTTTGTGCCCCTCAATAATAGGTTTTCAACTCTCAATACTCACCTATATTATATCTAAGTTTCAAAACTCCCAACTTTTGGGAAATGATCGTTTATTGAAGCACCTGGAAGTATTAAGATGATAAAATAGTTTAGTTTTAGCCACTGATATTATGGCCAATAAGTATTTTTGAGCATCCTTCTCCTTCTGCCTACTTGTTTCGTTTTGCTGCCAAGGATAACAAAACTTTGCATTTTCAACTCTCAACACTCACTTATATTATATCTAAGTTTGCTGGCTTATCATTTTTGGGAAGGTTACAATTTTTTTAATATTTTCTAATTTTGTAGCATGCTGATTTAAGTACTAAACCATTTTTTGGCTGTCTCACATAATTCTATAGCATGCTGTTTTAAGGAGTATACATAAAATGAGTTGGTTGTCTCACATAATCATGTTTGGGGTTTCCATTTGTTATTTTTCTCATTATCTCATTATTTCTAACTTGATGATGTCAACTGTGATTCCATGAAAATTCCTCGACTTTAGATCATCTTTAATGTAGTTAACATTAATTAACTTATTGTGATAGTTCTCTATTATGAAGTAGATTTTGCTTGCATATCCTAAATAGTTTTTTAAATTGACTTTTTCTTTTCTTTTTTTTTGGGTCTTCAAATTCAAACTTTTTTATTACTGTTGATTTTACTATTGATTTACACATGTCAAAAGCATATTAGTGGTTTCAATCCATTTCAGATTATTGTTTTGAATAATTTCATTTTTTATTTTTATTTTTTGTATTTTCCCTTTTTGCCCTTTACTTTTGTCCCTTTTACAAGCTGTATCTCTCCTTTTTATTTTTTTAACCCTTATTTTCTTATTCTTCCCTCTTTTCTATGTGACTCTGCCTATTAGCATTTATATGTAAAAAATGTGTAAAATAAGATGGTGAAAATGGAGTCAAAGTGTGATTGAGTCATTGTACGTGATAGGGGGTCTGCAACATTGTTGCCACTGTTGTACTACCTTGCTTTTATAATGGGTGTATCATTTCAGCTTGGTGTCAGTGTGATATTTCAATGACAAAGAGTAATAAATGAATTTGGCTTGATATACAGACTGTCCTGGAAGTAGGGCAGAGTTTCATTTTTTGTTATTCCTTTTTTAACCTTAACTTTAATTTCTTAATGATATAATTACCTTAACATTAGGGGTGTTATTGTCTACACAATTAAGTACTTGCTGGCAATGGTTTTTAATAAGTTCATTTTTTTTAATTTTCGTTTATATCCTTCCTTTTAATTTAATGATGATATCATATCCATAAAATCAAGGGTATTTTTTACTTTAAAAAAATCTGCCTTTGCTCTAGTATAATATTTCTCCTTCCTTCTCTTCTTTCATTTCATGAATAACGAATTACATCTCCTTATCTTTTTCTCCTTACTTCTATTCCCCTCCCCGATCTTCATCTTCCTTACTATTTTTTATTTCAAAATTTAAATGTTTACTCCTACCTTCGTACAAGATTTCCAGATCCATATTTTGTCAAAAACGTTCAAGGTTTCCTCCTTCCCATGAGGAACCGCACCTGAGAGGTTTGGCCCTGTGTGTTGACATTTTTTTTTATGGTGGACTGCTAGAAGTAGGTGGTGGTTAGATTTTTTAGGAGCTTTTGTGACTGTTTTCTCCATTGAAATGAGTGTGCCTAGCTATACTCTATTTGTAGTTGTTGGTGGAACTGCCCATCGACAGTATGGCCTCCAATGTACTTAGCCTTTTCAGTCAGCCTTATATAATTAATTTTTTTCTCTATTATTTTGTGCGTCAAAGTTGTTGCTGCTGTTTCAATTTGCTTGCAAGGTTTGATGGTTTTGGGTTGCTTGTGTTTAAAGTGATTGAGTTGTACAGGAGGTTGCAATGCTTTCACGTGTGTTTTGAAGCAGGTAAGCCCAACCATTCCTGATGATGCCACTTGACATTCATTGTTTTCCCTCTCAGCTCTTGTGATTTGAATTTCAAATTTGATTTTATATATAGTTGTTGTGATTGGTTTTATTTTTATTTTTTTTTGTTTTCCTCATTCTCATTACTTCTTTTTCCTCTAAACTTTTTACTGGTATTCTATCTTCTGCTGGTCCATTATCAATCGAGAATGGCTCCAACCTTTTATCCACTGAGTAAGATCTACCCTCAAAGAAGGGCATGGAGGTTCAAGGTGCAGGTCATCCGTTTATGGACTGTGCCAGGATTTAACAATCCTAACCAACCGATGTCTTTGAAAATGGTGCTGATGGATGAATATGTATGTGTAGATTTTTTATTTTTGATCCTTTTCTGTGAATTTGAACATGTTTTTTTGTATATTTATCTTACATATTGTTGCTGATTGGCTTGCTTTGTGTCCAATGTAGGGTGGCAAAATTCAGGCATTTGTTAGGAAGACCTTAGTATACAACTTTATGCGTCTTTTAGTTGAGGGAGGGGTCTGTAAGATGTGCTACTTTAGTGTTGCTCCAAATACTTGGTTATATCGGGTAACTACTCATGACCATCGGTTAGTTTTCACCTATAAGACCAATGTGGATCCATTTGAATCTAAAGTGATTCCAATGTATGGACTATCTCTGGTGCCTTTTCATGATATATTTTAAGCACGAGGATGATTCAAACTTTTTAGTTGGTGAGTAAATAATCTTCTTATATATGTTTTCTACATTTTTATTACATTTTGATATGTTCGAGTTTGCATACAATGAAATAATCTCTTGTGATTTATTTGAGTTTGTCATTCGATTTTTCTATACATATGATTGATTTGTTGGTGGTATCTGTAATGTCCCAATTTACTAACACTAATGACGTATTCGATTTACGCATCAATAATTAGAATTTGGTACATTACTTATGAATATCCACAAAGTTTTAAAACAAACAATTTAATAATATACAGAATATGAGCCTTTAGCGGAAGCTTACAACACATAAAAATATGAAATAGATTTCTATACAAAGTTCTCATCACTATATTTAATATACATATATCGTCCTATTTACAAAATTTAGGACAGCTAACGAAGATACCTTCTTATGCCTAAACTCCGTCTTGCTTCATCTTACTTGGCCACCAGGAATTATCATGGTAATGAAGGATGTAGGGGGTGAGAATCAAAATTCTCAGTAGTTTATTAGTCACCACAATAATTCCAGCTATTTCGGGGGAAAACATCATTTTTATTCAAAACATTTATCATTACTCTAGGAAGGTGGCTAGAGGCCAAATCAAGTCCTTCCTCTTCCCGAAATAGATAGTCCGTTTATCATTATGAAAATCAGTTGTAATCATAAAAAATCACATCATGTTCAAAGTCATTAAGACTCAAATTAATCATTAAATTGGAATCCATGTCATCAAAACATAATCACTTTTCCAATCTCAATATATCATGATAGAAATCTCATCATATCTCAATAAAATCTCATTTCTGAAGATGCATATCTCAAATCATCAGGACACATATGTCATCTCAAATCAAATGGTATGGAGGGAACTATTCGTCCTCACAATACCGATCACTTGGTAGTAGTCTGCTTTTAGGTTAGTACACATCAACCTCTTCATAGCCATACTTCGCCACACAGAACTACTCCGGGTAACTAGGCCCAGTATTCCCATATCTAGCTTAGAGGAAGTACGTCTCCTCTATATCAAATGGCAAAGCTAGAGTCAGACTTCAATCCATCATGATAAGGAGAAAGTACGTTATCTCACAATATCAATCATCGGGAATAGAATGAGAGGTATGTTACTCAAACTATCTAAGATTTAGGAGTAGTGAGGGAAATACTCATCCTCAACCACTTAATGACTAGGGAAGCTCAGGTAAAGAGGAAGGTTCTTCCTTAACCTCAATTACTCATGTATAGAGAAAATCACATATTCTCTTACCATTAACTAATACTTACCCTAGTACAAGTACATCCAAAATCCATCTCGGCCTAGTTCCACAAAGTGGATACCCATGAGAGAAAACTGTTTCATCAAATCATCATGCAACATATTGCATAATCAAATCAATCTCTTCATGAGTATTCAAGCATCATAAAATCATTTCTCAATTAAGTCAATCATGTCTCAGCACAAGGCCACATATCTCATCATTATGCAATAGTAAACAAATTCACCATTAAACTCATGCATGATCATATTTAGCATAGCCTTATTTGTGCTTATTCTCATCTAATATATCTCAAAAATAACATTTCATTACATGTGGAAATCAATTTCTCAAATGACAGGTTCAAAATCCCATTCTTCCTCGTGGGCGCTTATGTGTTGGGCTCTAGGCGCCTAAAAATGCTGATTTTCATTAATGCACTAAAAGCCCATTTTAACTTCAAAAATTATAAAATTTTATATGTAAATAGGCTTCCCTCCTATCTTTCAAATGCCACCAACCTCATCTCATTTGGATGAATGTAGCCAAAGTTATGCGACATTATGCAGAAGCTAAAATAGGGTATTCTCTGTTTTACCCAAAAATGACCTGACTTTGAAATGAAACTAGGAACAAACTAAGAACTCAATAATTCTAAAATTTATCAAATAGCCTTATGTGTTAGCTTTCAAATGCCACAGGTTTCATGTAAATACAACATCAGAGTAAGAAATTATGCAATCTAGTTTAACAGGTGCCAGATTACTTTTTTTACAGAATTTAGCTCGGTTTCAAATTAAAACTGGGACTAATTGGTTAGGTCAAAAATTCTAAAATTTTTACTAAATAAAGCCTTATGTCTTAGCTTTAAAATGTCGCAAGAATTAGGTCAATCTGATAACCACAGCTCAAGTTAAGCTGTAAACATTACAGACTGTCTGATATTGCTGTTTTGGGTGCCTAGACGCCCGTTATTAAGCGTTTGGGCGTTCATTGGGTTGCTCCTAGTAATGTTTTCAGGTCCCTGGGTGCCTAGACGCTCTAATATGAGCGCTTGGGCACTCAGCACGAGTCCAGAAACTTGATTTCTGGGTTTTGGGCGCCCAGGCGCTCCACTCATGGCGCCTAGGCGCTCATATCAGAACCCAGAACTGCTGTTTTTGGTACCAGATCTCAAACTTGCACAAATCAAACTCAAAATCATCAACCACAACATCAAACTAACTTATTCAAGCACGCAAAATAGCTTGTAAAGAAACAAAACCATCAAGGGTTTCATACCCCTTTTTAAATCTGCAATCCAGCATGAAATTCAAAAGCAAAGCTTAAAACTTTGTTCATAATCAAAGCTTAAAACCATAAATCTTTCCTTATCAAGTCATAATCTCAAACAAACTCATCCAAAAATATCTTCGGAAGAAAATCACGGTTAGAAAGAAAAATAGAGAAAACCCCCCACCTTGGTTTCCATAGCCCTTGATTTTGCTTCTTTCTTGGTTAATCTTCTTTTTTCTCCTTTTGTTTTTATCTCTGTCTCCCCCTTTCTTTTCTTTTTTCCCTTTCTTCTCTCCATTTTAGCAACAGAAGCGACAAGGGAGAGATTGGAGGAAGTGAGAAAAATCTCACTTTTAACAGATAAGAATTAAGGGCACTTTAGTCTTTTCACCAAACTTTGTATCTGTTAAGAACACATCGATTTTACTAAATCAAGTTTCTTAACTTCCAACAACTATGAAATAAATCTTAAAATTTATCTAAATTATTGTTTCATCATTTTCATGCTATTTCTCAATCCGGTATTAAAACACCTCTATAGTGTCCTTAAAATTACAAAACTGATTCCGTTTGTCCTCAAAATTTAACCACATGCTCTTTCACACATTTGTGACCTATTAAAAAAATTTCTTATTTATTTCTTTTGATTTAGAATTTATGCTATTTTCCTGAGTTAAAATAGTCATTTTACACGTTTTGTGTCACGGTAAAGTGCCTAAATTAACTCAAAAAATCTTAAAAATTAATAGATATGTTAAACAAGTATTATGGTACCTTATGACCATATACAAGTCTAACTTGTTAAAAGAGAATGTTACAATTCTCCACTCCTTTTAGAAATTTTATCCCCAAAATTTAGCTTCGCATACTGAAGTTTGGAAATCTTCCATAACTATCCTTGATTGTATTCATTTTGTCTATTCTAACTTTCAATCACACTTAAATGTTCATATTCCTTCATCTTATCGAGAGTTACCTTGTAAAGAGTCGGAAGATTGAGCTTCTTCTTGCCTTCTTAAAGTATATACCCTCCCTGGAGCTAGTAATCGAGGATTGGGTATAACTTTTTACTTCTGTTGACACCTACTGACATAGTGTCCTGATTAATTATTTACATCGCATACCGAACAAGGTTTGTCACTATGTCATCTCCTTCCACATTTAGACTTCTCGATTTTCATTTAATTCTGGCTCATTTCTAATTTGTGAATCACTAGTTATAAAATCGCATCTTTCATTCTCATCTTCTATTCTTTTCCTTTTCTTAAGATTCGTGATGATTTGCTCAATGTGAAACTTTAATTGAGCAGTCTCAATGAATTTACACTTCTTAACTAAAGTGGGAAAAACCTCCTACGTTACATAAGTACGTGCAACTTCTAATAATCTTTTTGAACTTCTTCATCACTTCTCTATTTTGCCACTTACCTTAAAAGGTCAACCAAATTAGGAATTTCCTTATTTATTTATTTATTCTTTGAATCCCTTCTTTCTGACACATTGCAAGAGTAAAATATTTCTAAATCCTTTAAGACAAACCCAATTCTATCAATATGAATACATGATTTCTCCTCATCATGTACAATATTGCAATTTCATCCTAGTTGTATACATCTCCAATAGGGTAAATCCTTATAATTACCAAATCAGTTTTGAGTGTTACAGCCTTGACAGAAAAGGAAGAAAGCTTAGCCATATACTGGTCCTCATTAGCTAGCGTATAAACATACATGTTTAAAGATCTAACTTCAAACATTATCTTATTTGAAAAAATGTAAGATGCCCTCTCATCTGCAGAAGAATATGATTTCATTCTAATAAATTATTTCATGGAATCTAAACTTCCAACAGGGAATATTTGTTTCTTAAACACTAACTCTAAGATTCCTTACATTCCTTTTCTCAGCAAATCTGACAATTAAATCATTGTCACCACCTAAAGATTGATACAGATGTAGCTAGATATTATATAAAATAAGGCCCTTGGACCTCAAGGTCCCATACGAAGAAACATAACAGTGATATACATGTGGCCCATGAGAACCCCATTCACAATTCAATGGGCGTTCCCTTTCATAATTTAAGAGTCATAGAGGGGTGTGTTCTTATCTTGCCACATTTGAAACCTTTCCCAAGTCGATAGTATTCCTTTAGGAAGCACCACTAAAAATCTAACATTAGGATGCTTACCAAGAAAACTGTACATGACATTGACAATCATGAATATCTTACCAACTCTCGAAACATGAACCAAAATGCAACCCTAGGGATACTCACTGTGAGATCCTTAATCAAAAGAAATTGAATCCTTCGACTTGATAAGATTTCACCTACTTCATATGCTATAGGTGTGCATAGGTTTCAGTTACCATAAGATTATCTTCAACAATCTCACTTCTATATACATCTATTTTCCTCTGACATACCATGAATCCTCCATATGAGTTCTTGTACTCTTTGTTTAACCGTACATTAAAATTCAAATATGGTTTTCAATCCCTTATATCCCATAGAGCAGAGGACTACAAAAACATCTTTTGCTCAGTGCAACAACTATTTTATTGGCATTACCTAAAAGATACTCTAATTTAGAATCATATTCTTTTAAGAACTTGATCTATCGTCTCTGTCTTGTACTTAATCATTTCTGGCTAATCAGGATTTTAAACTTTTATGGTCATTAAAGACCTCAAATTTAACTTTATACACTTAGTGTTTCCAATCCTTCAAGGTAAACACCACAGTTACCAATCTTAGGTTGTGGGTTGGATAGTTGTCCTCATGCGGTCTCAATTACCTAGAGGTGTAAGTAACTACCCGTCCATCTAGCATCACATGCATCCTACCTCTTTTCTTGATGCATCAGAGTATATCTCAAAGTTTCCTTGAGGATTTGGAACCACTAAAACTAGTATGGAAGTCAATTTCTTTTATGTACTTAGAAATTGTTTTCGTACTCTTGAGTTTATTCAAAAACAGTACCCCTTTCAATTCTCGTGTTTATTCTTACTTAAGTTTACAAAAACCCTTTTTGTTTTAGAAATTACGTGTGCTAACATATTCACCATGCTATCATATAATTGCTTCTCTTTCAAATTTTCTAGTATCTTTTTGAGGTGATCTTCATACTCTTTGGGTGTCTTTTAATAGACGAATATATCATTTACAAAGACCACAACCATTCTATCTAGTTATAGTTCAAAGTTGACCACATCACAATCAAAGGAGTACCAAACTGTCTGATGAACCGTGTAACGCGTCCATGTCTAGAATAAGGGCAAAAGCTTCGGAAGTAGCAGAAAGAGAAAGAGAATATTCAGGTCTAACAACAAACTTAACCCACTAAGCTTAGCATTGATCTTCAACAAACATTAGTCAAATATTGGTCGTATGATTTATTTTATTCCTTCTCTTTTTCCTGCCTCAACTTAATCAAGAATTGACCTATCATCAAACTCCCTTAATCACGTTCCATAAATTCCAACTCCTTTGCCTTCTTACACACTTAAAAAAAATATATGTATACACATATATATCTAGGAAGGTAATCCTAAATACCCCCTATATACTGTAAGTTTCAGTAAACCCCAAAAGTCTTTTAACTTCAATCTACCATTATTATATCTCCTCTTCAACAAATAAAATGTGAGAGATGCTCATTGCTCGTCTGTACTTACTAACTCAACAAAATATTTCTATATAGAAGGCAAATAAATTCTTCTGGACCCTAAGAGGTTAGAAAAGTCCCGGCTTCTATTCACAACTGTTCACATATTCACACTGCAGATATGGATTAATTTCCATTCTTTCCAACTTTTTTATTGTATTCACATTCTCTTTCCTTCGTAATCGCAGACATTTCTCCTTACTCTTGCTTAAAAGTTACTAACTTTCTAAACATCTCTCGGGATTCCATCGGCAATTGTCTAGCCCTTTCACGTACGCCTAGTCGATGTCATAGTCTTCTGTACACACCACACATTATATATTGAGTTGGCCAGACTCAACATTATGTGATAGGGTGACAGTTAATCATAACATACTGACTTAAGGCTGTTATACAATTCTACCCATACATCTTCTTGTCTTGATAAGACAAATGCACAACAAAACATAGCTAATTTATACCCCGGCTCAACAGGATGAACTGCTCTGATACCATAATGTAACGTCCCAATTTACTAACACTAATGACGTATCTGGTTTACGCATCAATAATTAGAATTTAGTACATTACTTATGAATATCCACAAAGTTTCAAAACAAACAGTTTAATAATATACAAAATATGAGCCTTTAGTGGAAGCTTACAATACATAAAAATATGAAATAGATTTCTATACAAAGTTCTCATCACTATAATTAATATACATATATCATCCTACTTACAAAATTTAGGATAGCTAACAAAGATACCTTTTCATGCCTAAACTCCGTCTTGCTTCATCTTACTTGGCTACCTGGAATTATCAAGGTAATCAGGGATGTAGGGGGTGAGAATCAAAATTCTCAGTAGTTTATTAGTCACCACAATAATTCCAGCTATTTCGGGGGAAAACATCATTTTTATTCAAAACATTTATCATTACTCTAGGAAGGTGGCTAGAGGCCAAATCAAGTCCTTCCTCTTCCCGAAATAGATAGTCCATTTATCATTATGAAAATCAGTCGTAATCGTCAAAAATCACATCATGTTCAAAGTCATTAAGACTCAAATCATTAAATTGGAATCCATGTCATCAAAACATAATCACTTTTCTAACCTCAATATATTATGATAGAAATCTCATCATATCTCAATAAAATCTCATTTCTCAAGATGCATATCTCAAATCATCAGGACATATGTGTCATCTCAAATCAAATGGTATGGAGGAAATTATCCATC
Source organism: Ormosia semicastrata (assembly GCA_029884595.1). Lineage (NCBI taxonomy): Eukaryota > Viridiplantae > Streptophyta > Magnoliopsida > Fabales > Fabaceae > Ormosia > Ormosia semicastrata. The sequence goes on from JAQQTO010000045.1 coordinate 7,940,932, forward strand.
CTCACAATATCGATCACTTGGTAGTAGTCTGCTTTTAGGTTGGTGCACATCAACCTCTTCATGGTCGTATATCGCCACACAGAACTACTCCGGGTAACTAGGCCCAGTCTTCCCATATCTAGCTTAGAAGAAGTACGTCTCCTCCATATCAAATAACAAAGCTAGGGTCAGACTTCAATCCATCATGATAAGGAGAAAGAATGTTATCTCACAATATCAATAATCGGGAATAGAATGAGAGGTACATTACTCAAACTATCTAAGATTTAGGATTACCTCAAGTAGTGAGAGAAAAACTCATCATCAACCACTTAATGACTAGGGAAGCTCAGGTAAATAGGAAGGTTCTTCCTTAACCTAAATTACTCATGTATAGAGAAAATCACATATTCTCTTACCATTAACTAAGACTTACCCTAGTACAAGTACAACCAAATCCATCTCGGCCTAGTTCCACAAAGTGGATACCCATGAGAGAAAACTGTTTCATCAAATCATCATGCAACATATTGCATAATCAAATCAATCTCGTCATGGGTATTCAAGCATCATGAAATCATTTCTCAATTAAGTCAATTATGTCTTAGCACAAGGCTACACATCTCATCATTATGCAATAGTAAGCAAATTCACCATTAAACTCATGCATGATCATATTTAGCATAGCTTTGTTTGTGCTTATTCTCATCTAATATATCTCAAAAATAGCATTTCATTACATGTGGAAATCAATTTCTCAAATGACAGGTTCAAAATCCCATTCTTCCCGGTGGGCGCTTATGTGTTGGGCTCTAGGTGCCTAAAAATGCTGATTTTCATTAATGCACCAAATGCCCATTTTAAAATAAAAAATTATGAAATTTTATATGCAAATAGGATTCCCTCCTATCTTTCAAATGCCACAAACCTCATCTCATTTGGATGATTGTAGCCAAAGTTATGTGATATTATGCAGAAGCTAAAATAGGGTATTCTCTGTTTTACCCAAAAATGACCTGACTTTGAAATGAAACTGGGAACAAACTAAGAACTTAATAATTCTGAAATTTATCAAATAGCCTTATGTATCAGTTTTCAAATGCCACAGGTTTCATGTAAATACAACATCGGAGTAAGAAATTATGCAATCTGGTTTAACAGGTGCCAGATTACTTTTTCTGCAGAATTTAGCTCGGATTCAAATTAAAATTGGAACTAATTTGGGTCGCTCAAAAATTTTGAATTTTTAGTACATAAAGCCTTATGTCTTAGCTTTAAAATGCCACAAGAATCAGGTCAATCTAATAACCAAAACTCAAGTTATGCTATAAACACTACAGGCTGTCTGACATTGTTGTTCTGGGCACCTAGACGCCTGTTATTAAGCGCCTGGGCACTCACTGGGCAGCGCCTGGTAATGTTTTCAAGTCCTTGGGCATCTAGATGCTCTAATATGAGCACTTGGGTGCTTAGCACGAGTCCAGAAACTTGATTTTTGGGTTCTGGGCGCTCAGGTGCTCCACTCGTGGCGCCTAGGCGCTCATATCAGAACCCAGAACCTCTATTTTTGGTACCAGATCTCAAACTTCCATAAATCAAACTCAAAATCATTAACCACAACATCAAACTAACTTATTCAAGCATGCAAAATAGCTTGTAAAGAAACAAAACCATCAAAGGTTTCATACCCCTTTTTAAATTTACAATCCAACATGAAATTCAAAAGCAAAGCTTAAAACTTTGTTCATAATCAAAGCTTAAATTAATAAATCTTTCCTTATCAAGTCATAATCTCAAACAAACTCATACAAAAATCTCTTTGGAAGAAAATCACAGATAGAAAGAAAAATAGAGAAAACCCTCTACCTTGGTTTCCATAGCCCTTGATCTTGCTTCTTTCTTGGTTAATCTTCTTTCTTCTCCTCTTTTTTTTTGTCTCCGTCTCCCCCTTTCTTTTCTTTTCTCCCTTTCTTCTCTCCATTTCAGCAACAGAAGCGATGAGGGAGAGATGGGAGGAAGTGAGAAAAATCTCACTTTTAACAGATAAGAATTAAGGGCACTTTGGTCTTTTCACCAAACTTTGTATCTGTTAATAACACCTCGATTTTAATAAATCAAGTTTCTCAACTTCGAACAACTATGAAATAAATCTTAAGATTTATCTAAATTATTGTTTCATCATTTTCATGAATTTTCGTATTTGCTATTTCTCAATCTGGTATTAAAGCACCTCTATAGTGTCCTTAAAAATACCAAACTGACTCCTTTTGTCCTCAAAATTTAACCACATGCTGTTTCACACATTTGTGACCTATTAATGAAATTTTCCTTATTTATTTCCTTTGATTTAGCATTTATGCTATTTTTCTGAGTTAAAATAGTCATTTTGTACGTTCTGTGTTACGACAAAGTGTCTAAATTAACTCGAAACATCTTGAAAATTAATAGATATGTGAAACAAGTATTATGTTATCTTATAACCATATACAAGTCTAACTTGCTAAAAGAGAATGTTACAGTATCTAGATGTGATTAGGTTACTTACTGGGGTATCTAATGAGAGGAAATATGTAAGAGATGGGAAGCTGACCAAAATGGAGGTCATTGAGCTGACTAGTGATGAGTACTTATCTAAACTTTCTACATTCAAAGTTTCCTTATGCATGGTGTTTCATATCCATGATTTTTCAATTATTCTTATGGTAATATTTGTTTTTCAACAAAGGAAAGTTGGAATGTGCATTGTTTGGAGACTATGTGGATGAGCTTAATGCTTTTATGTCAAGTGGGAACTTGGATCAGCCCATTGTTATTAGAGCTGGCAAAACGGGTTCAACCCGTCGGGTTAACCCGCCAACCCATCATTTTTTTACGGGTTGGGTTCAAGGATTGAACCCATATTTTTTTTTCAACCCACATAACCCGCCCTGCATAACCTGCGGGTTAAGCATGGCGGGGGCGGGTTGGCCCTACGGGTTGACTCTTTTTTTTAAAAAATGATAAGTAATAATATAAATAAATTTTTTTATGTTATATAATTTATATTTGAATATTTAATTAGACTATTTTAAAAATTATCTTTTAGATATGTGATTTATAATTTTTTACCATTATTATTTATTATTTTTTATAGTATTTATTGATTTTTTATATAATTTTTTTTTTTTATTTTTTAGGCGATTAAGTCGGTTGACCCGTCAACTCATTTATTTTTTCTCATTGCAGGCCAACCCGCTAACCCGCCAACCCGCCTTAAAGCGAGGTGGGTTTGCTCTTCCAACCCATTTTTAAAAATGGGCAACCCACCCCGCCCCGCATTTTCCCGGGTTGAAGCGGGTCGGGGCGGGGTGAGGCGGGTTGGCCCATTTTGCCAGCTCTAATTGTTATGTTGCAGTTTGCTAAAATCAAAATGTTCAGGAGAAAGATACAATTTAATCTTAGCAATTTTAAAGTGTTATTGCTGTTAGTTGCTCTATTAGTAATTTATATGGCCAGCTGAATAGGGTTTATGTGTTCACTAACAGACAGAGTTGGTTTTTTTTTTCAAGAAATATTGTTATTCAAAATGTGTTGCATGCATCCAACATCCTTTTCAACCCTAATATCTCTAAAGCTGTGGAGTTCAAAAATAGGTGGTTATTTTTAATTATTTGCAGCTTATTTTTCAATTATTTTCATCCCTTTTTTTGAAATTGATTTTTTTTGTTGCATATGTAGTCTGGTAGTCCATGGTGTAGATGAATCTTAGTCCATGGGGTTGCTTTCTGATGGTCCGATGGCCCCTACTGAGGAAGATTTTATGAAATTGTTTCTTAAGAAGACTATTAATCAGTTGAATGTGATCAATGAGGTTGGGTTGTTTGTTTTTTTGTTAATTTATTTATTACAATTTATATTTATTACATTTAGATGCAGTTGTGGTGATTGAAATTATTCCTTAGCCAATTGTAATGATAAGTTGAAATTGTCATCTGGCTTGAAAATTAATTTCTTTTGTGAGTGTAAAAATGGTGGCATGCTTTAGTTAAGAATATTGACATGTGGTTCCTTCATAATCACGTTACATGATTTGGGGTTGAATAAAAAGTTTAGTGGTATTAGGTATCTTTTTTTTATGTTTCAGAGTAAAATGACAATGGAAGTTTTTCTAATAAGTATCAGTTCTAATCATGTTACATGTCATGATCTTATTAGTTCGGATTTACTTGTTTGAAAATTGCTACTATAATTTTTATGATTAGTAGTGAATCAGTAGAGTGATGTTCACATATTTGATGTATTAATAAGCCTTCATTTTTAGTCATTTACACTCTCCGTGCACTTAATAAATTAAGTTTGGTTATGTTTTGTATGTTTTGAACTCAAAATAGATTTAATTGAATTTTTCAGTATGATTTACGTCTTACACTAATTCTGTATTTGGGTCATATCTTGGGCTGTAGGTGGATGTTTAAGGTGAATCTTATGTCATTTTAAAGATAAGCGAGAGCTCTACAATCTTCATGAAGACATCAAAGACTCAATCACACGTTTGGATGGCTCAAATTGGCATTGAATCAAGAACTAAAGTGTTGCTCCTGGCAGAATGACCTATGAGTACTGTTCATTATACTGCTCGTGGTGAAAGTTTTAGAATGGGCTGAAATTTTGATGGTTGATAGTTAAGACTCAAATCTACAACTTTCATGTTGTACACTTTTCCCGATTCAGACTCCTTGGAAGTGATATTGGGCTTGGAAGTCAGAACAGAGGAGCTGCGTTTGGACCTGAGTAGTGTGCAGTAAATTGAACATATCTGGAGCTATGGAAGTGATATTGGGCTCAAACCAAAGCCATTTGAAAGCTAAGATCCAGACCTAAAATCTTCATGAAGACCACTTGGCTCAAAAATGACGAATGCAATGACTTCAGAGCTGCATGATTTCGGAGACAAAGAATCTCCATAATTTTCCACTCACCAAAAGTCATTCAACATTTTCCACTCATCCACCTACTCCATTCATCCACCTACTCCACTCAACCACTATGACTCAGCCCCTTTTGACATTTTGTACCTCTAAACCCTCTATAAAAGGGAGGCTATGCAGATCATTGTAACATGTAGAGCTTTTATGTAGAAGTGCTGTTATAATTAAAGTTTTAGTGTTTCATTTTGGAGAATTCTCTTCTTCTCTTCCTCTCCTTCTTTCTCTTTATTATTTTCATTTTGTATGGTTGTTGAAGGTTCTCCAATGGTGATGGCTATGGAGAGCTAAACTTCTTTAATCAATCCAAGAGATTGACAAGCTTGATGATTAATCCTGAGATCTCGTTTTAATCGTTATACGTTCATCTATTAATCAAGTTTCTCTTTCTTTTCTTCTCTTGTTTAAATTCTGATTTAATGCTTAATTTGATTGGGATTTGCATATGTTAATTGCGTAATTATCATATGCCAAGAGATGAATTCAGAGAGGTTATATAATTTATCAAAGATGTTTGATGAAATATTTAGCTTGGTTGGATCTTGGTTTTTAAGTTAATTTGGGTTTTGGATGGATGCTTAATTTGTCTAACCTTAATTAATTGAATTTTAGAAGCGTTTCTAATAGAAGATCCATGGATCATTGAGAGCGTCTTGATGTGATCTAAGACCAAAGATTTGGTTGATAGTTGAACGGATTTATAAAGATCAAGGATGGATTAAAATCAAGATTTGTTAATTCTCTTGGATTGGTTGTTTTCTCAATCTTGTTTACTCATTTTAATTGTTCTTTGTTATTTAATCTTGCAAAACTCTTTCCCCCTATTTATTAACCTCTTAATCTGACTTCATAATTAGAGTGATCTACGGGCTCGACCCGGTGTTACCTTATGCTACAAGCAGTTTTGGTAAATCGGTTATAAATTGATTTAAATTTATTAATCTCGACAGTTGTCATAGAGTTCGATGGAGGTTAAACCCAAGTGCTGTAAACTGAAAAAGTTAAAATATGTATTTAAATCTTAAACTGTCGTCCAGTTATTGTAATGGAAGATTCTGACTAACTGTTCAAGTCCATGACTAATGGTTTTTTTTAAGGATGGAACTTTTGTTGTCATGGCCACTGTTAATGGTATTTTGGATGATGGGGGTGGTGGTACGCATCTTGCAAATGCCACAAGGCGGTAACACCTGATTCGGGTATGCACTATTGTGATAATTGCTACCGTCACATTCTCAATGTTATGCCAAGGTTTTCTCTAAGTTGCTTTAAAATTATTTGTAGGTAGTATTTACAAGTTATTTATGCCCTTTTTATTATTTCAATGTTCATTGTGTGTGCTTTGTGATAAGCAATTGGATAGGCATGCTAATTAATTTCAATTTCTATATCAGGTACCAAATCAAACTAGATGTGGTGGATGACAGTGGATCTATAGTGTTTATCCTTTTTGACCGAGATAGCCAGCATATGCTTAAAAAATTATGCATTGAGTTGGTGTCTGAAGTCCAAAAGGTAAACTTATTCCATGCTACTTAATGAGTGTCATCCATAAGCACATCTAAACTATTACTACTGTCCTCATTGTTTCTCAATTATTTAATTGGTTATTTGTGAATATGGTAGGATGAAGATGTTCTAACTTTCCCTACTAAGGTTTTAGAGTTGGTTGGTAAGACATTATTATTTAAAGTGGAAAAGAAGTCTGAGTCCAGTTCCAACTTTGATGGTTCTTATCGAGGGAAGCGGACATGTGACGATGAGACTATTATATCCATGTTTAAATTGGAAGGTGCTGATATGACCCCACCCAAGGTTTTGGCATCATTTATTTTTTTAAATTTGTTGTTCATGTAATCCATTTCAAAATATATATTTTCAATATGAGGTTATAAGCTTCTGTTTTCTAATTTGTGGCCTTTACTGTTATGATGGAATTGAGTGCTCTTCTCAAACCTGCTTTTAATGAGGTCTGTAATCTTGATTCTGATGAGGAGGAATTAGAGTCTGTTAAGACTAAGGTACTTCCACCTGTTATATCTTTGTCTTATCAATTTTTTTATGATTGTTTGGTTCATGACCATTTCATGTTTGATTTTTAAGGAATTTTTGTCATAATTAATTGTGAGTCCTATGTCCCTTGGATCTGCCAAGCTTTCTATGGATTCAAGTTCCAATCCATTGAAGAGGAAGTTAAATATTGATTTTGAAGCTTCAGTTGAAGTTGGGAGTAGCATTGTCCTGAAAGAAGTGATGATAGAGAAGGAGTGAACTCGAGGTCGTGGGTTTTTTTTTTTTTTTTTTTGGGATGTGAATAGTTGAGCTTGAGCTTAGTGTTTGGGATATTTTTTTTTGGAACCATCAAATGGCCCAGTCCATATGTGTAATGTGTCAATGACAATAATACTTGGTGTCCCTTTTCTTTTGTTGGATTAGCACATTTTGGGTGTTGTGGGTAGTAACATTTTGGGATCTGAAGTTGAATTGGATTGGGCTGCATTGTTATAATCCATTGTAATCAAAGGACTACCATAATGCAACCTTTGTAAGACACTAATTGTTGGAATTAATTAAATGCTTTGCTGAACATATATGTGCTTTTTTTACTTTTTTTTATTTGCCTTGGTTGTTATTTTTAATTCTACTTTAAGTCATATTTACCTTTCGAATTTTGATACTTATTATGTACTCTTAATATCACTAGGTTTTATCATGAAACGTTGACTAAGACATTACTTTTGAAGGTTAATAAATTGAAAAATGCTTCAGTTGTCAAGAGCTGCACAGAAACACTATAGTAGAGATAAAAGCAAAAGAAAATTGCTCCATGTGGATGACAAGTGGAATCTTTTATAAGCTTTTATTACATTATTGTTACCCATGTTATTAATTACTATTTTTAGATGCATGATCAACATTGTTAACATCCAATTGTACCTGATACCCCTAAAAAGACAAAAAATTAATTTCCTTAAAAGAAAGAAAAAAATATGTTGGCATAAAAAAAAGGGCCACTGTGAACTATCAAATAACAAACACCACACCAAAACCACAATAACTCCAAAGCTCCTATCATCAAACCAAACCCCCAACTCCTAAGCCAACAAGGCAAGCTAATTTGAACAAGAGACCTCAACCCAATGTAATTAGATAAACCTAGTTCCCCATCCAACATTGAACAACCACCTAATCTCTCACCATTGCCATACGCCACCTCCAAACCACCATTAACTCCCCTACCGTGACTCGAGCCAACCACAAAGAACTTCGGACACCACCTTTCTGTTGCCATCTTCCTTCTCCAGATCCACCACCTACGAGAAAAAATTACCAAAAAAATTGATTGTAAAGTATACAAAAAAATAGAAAAAATGAGAAAAATAACAAAAAATATTAAAATGATAAATTCACCAAAACTAAATAAAAGAAAAAAACATTGCACAAACTTATAAAATTTAAAAAAAAAAACTACCACAAGGTAATGAAAGTAAGTTTGTGGGTTTATTTGACTTGAATTTAGTCTATCTTTGTCTCTTTGTTGATTTATTCAATTTGTTGCATCACTATTATGTGATTTGACATGTTTGCTTGAATTAATCCATTGTTAACAATTTGATTTGAAAGCTTTAACTTTTTTTTAATTAAAATCAATTAACCCACTTTCATTTTCAACAAACAACGTGACTTTGAGTTTCCTATTACACCTGTGGATATGTACGAGCGGAACTCCTATTCTGTCAAAATAAAATTAAATTTTCATACTTTATTTATCGATTTTGTGTATCTAACAAAAGGGACAAAGCAAATATTTTTAAAAGTTATTAAAAATTTGTACCATTAACTTAGGATAATCGTCTTAGGAGTGTTATGGGTGATGTGGAATTAAATTTTTACCCTTCTCTACACATAATCGATTCTCGAATTCAAATTGGTTTTGAAGACTAATTTCTAAAAAAAGTTTTTCAATTTTTCCTAATTCAAACAAAATTGGGCAACTTCATACTTATTTTTTTAAAAATCCCATTTTATTCGTCGTTCCCACCATGATCTTGGTCACGACATGCATTAATGTAATTATCAGTTGCCTAATATGATAATATTGTTGGATCAACAGGTGAAGAAAATGTGGTAAGTATCACCTGGTGCTCTGTGTGGCCTTCTCAACGAATTTGCCAAAGTGAGTAATAAATTAACCAAGGAGTTTGAACTTTTGTTATTCTGCTTAGAAGTGTTTTAAAGACTAATTACTTGCTATGCAGTTTTAAAAGATTGTTTATAATGTGCAGTGAAATCGTGGAATGTTTTGAGTGAATCAAATTGTTTGGACACAACAATAGGTTCATCATTGTTGCAACTTGGTATTGCACATTCAATCTCTGTATTGCAATCAAGTTCTTTTAATGCATGTTTAAAATTTACAGAGGCAATTGAGCATGCATCACTACTTTTTTATTTGGATAGTTTGGTCACAGTAGTTGCACCCTCTTTTAGTTGTTGTTATTTTACAGTTTTGGTATAGTAACATACTTAGTTTTTTTTTCTTTTTGGTATTTAAAACCATTTGTTTTTAACTTCATCAAATAGTGTCAAAGATTGGGAGCAAAATGCATTTCAGTTTCATGCTTGTGTTGCTTTATGCTACATATTTAAATTTCTCTATTATATGTTTTATGTAGTTTGACAATTCCGTTGTGAAGCCCATATCATCTTTTTTAATATTTATTAGAAGTCAATTATATTTTAAATTGTTCCACTAAGTGTTTCTAGACTTTAAAAAATTAATGTGGAACTAAATTTTTTATTCCAATTCCCATATAAAATTATATTATTTTTTATTATTAAAATGCGTTGATTATTTTTTCTTTAACAATTTTGTATGCGATATAACCATTTTATTAGAATGTTCGAAATTTAGTAATCGTTGATGTTTATTGGAATTGTTTAACTGTAGTAGTATTTTTAATAATATAGATAGTCAAAAGTCACGAATATCTTTGTTGTAGATTTGTTCTGTAACTGAAAGAGTTAGGAGGGGCTCCAAAAGAAATTCAATATATTCTGGTGTATGTTACTCAGGTTTTTTTATCTACTCAATTCTTATTTTTGGGGTTTCTAAAGTGTTAATTTTTTTATTTTTTATTTTATTCCTATTGGATCTGTCTAATATTATTAGGTTTTTTATGCTGCCATTTTCTATGTTGAACTATTATTTATAGCTTCCATTGATAAAGCTAATTCGAGTGAAGAAAAATGTTCACTACTTGAAGAAATCAGACTCATCATTGATCCAAGAATTTCAAGATGATAACGGAGAAGGCAACCTCTAATCCTTTTCCCTTTACTGCTTCTTTAATTAATAATTTTATAATACATGTTTTCCATTGGTCGATGTAATAAAAAATATATGTTTGATTGACTTATTATTTTTTCCCAACTTTTGGTAGACGTGATGTCATTTGTGCAAGTCCCTGCTGTGTTAACACATGATATGGAAATTGATGCACAATTTTTAGTTTCAAACAAGTCTACAAACTTGATGCGAGATTAATTGTTGCTTTGCGAACTCAAGTGCAGGTTGTCTCAAGTAATAAATTTCTCGGGAGTCCGAAGTCGATCCACAAGGAATTGTTGAAGATTAATTAAGGTGAAGTAAATATTTTGTTACTATAGTAAAAATTATTTACTTGGGTTAAAAGATCCACTCTTGGTAAATAAAGTAAAGGTAAGATTAATTTCTTTTATAACTCAATTAGAATCCTCGAAACATGGAGGTTCCAATCGGAAAATACAACATGAAAAGTCCATTTAAAATAATATACGTAATTATATTATGTTTCCTAAAAATATTACCACCACTTATAAATGGGTTAAAGCATTCATTGTGCTAATATTTTATCTACAACAAATCAAAAGTTCCTCTTTACAAAGATGGTTTCTAAATTATAAGAAACAAATTATAATACGTATAATGGTTACTAGAAAATATAAATCATTTAAGCACAAGAGAAGAATAAATCTAACCTTACTTTATTACTAAGAGTTTCACCCTTTCACCCAAGTAAAATGAAACTTAGTTACTCATAGATAAGAAAAAAGAAAGAGAGAAGAAGAAGAAGAAGAACATGACTTTAATTTAGAACAAAGGAAAATTACTACAAGAAAACCTAGTAACAAAATGACATCATTTTGGTAACTATCACCTAACACCCTCAATGATCTGCCAAGGCCTCCTTTTATAGAGGATTAGAGATACAAAATGACAAGGGGGCTGAGTCATTAGTGGGTGGATGAGTGGAAAATGAGTGGAAAATTCCAAATGACTTTTGGTGAGTGAAAAATTATGGAGATTCATTGTCTCCGAAATTATGCAGCTTTGAAGTCATTGTATTTGTCATTTTTGAACCAAGTGCTCTTCATGAAAGTTGTAGGCCTATTTAGCTTTCAAATGACTTTAGTTTGAGTCCAATATCATTTCTATAACTCCAGATACGTTCAAATTACTGGACACTACCCAGGCCCAGTCACAGCTCCTCTATTCTGACTTCCAAGTCCAATATCACTTTCAAGGAGTCTGATTCTGGAAAAGTATTCAACATAAAAGTTGTAGATATAGGTCTTAACTATTTAGCATCCAAATTTCATCCCATTTAACAACCTCTAGCCCGAAAACTGTGATGAATAGTACACGTAGGTTAAGCTATCAGGAAAAGCACTCTGGTTCTTGCTTCAACCCCAATTTGAGTTATCTACTCATGTGATTGGGCCTTTGAGGTCTTCATGAAAGTTATAGAGCTCTCTCTTATATTTAAAATGCCATCATATTCACCTTAATTGACCACCTACATCCCAAGTTATAGCCCAAATACAGAAGTAATGTAAGACATAAATTATGCTGAAAAATTCAATTAAGTCCAATTTGAGTTCAAACTTAAAAAACATAATCAAAATCAATCAATTAAGTACATGGAGAGTGCAAATGACTAAAAATAAAGGCTTATTAATGTATCAAATATGTGATTATCAAATTCTCCCACACTTAGCTTTTTGCACTCCTGGGCAAAACACAAGACCAAAACTAAAAACAAAACGAAACAGACTCAAAAGCTAAACACTCTAAAAGACTCAATTTCTAATAATATTTAAAAATAAAGAGTAATTATTCATTCAAGTAATCAAAACATTCATGAGGTAATATATCTTCACATCTCAAACTAACAAGTAAGGAAACTTCAATTGAAAAGCATGAGTCAAGAATGATAGATTTTCACAAGATTCACTCTCAATCCCTCAAGTGTTTAAAAGGTAAGTATTTCACTCAATTCAACCCATGAAAATTGTACTACCATAAACTTGCTTATCTTCTACTTCTCCACTACTCAGAATACATGCACACATAAATCATGAGGACTTTATTCAAGGTTGTAATGGGGTCAAGGTAAAGGAGGAGGTAATATGGATATGACAAGTTAAATACTAAAGAATAAAAGAGCATGAGAGCTGAGTTCAATTAACAAGCATGAAAGTTTATCCCAACTCCACTTAATACAAATTCCCTTTACATATTCTTTTCCTTTCCTTTATTACCTTGTTGACCCTCTTCTCTTTACATTTTTTTTTGATTGATTTTTTTTATTTTTGATTATTTTTTTACAAAAAGAACATCATATATACATTTTTTTTAACCATTCTGCACACACACCCCTACACTTGTTCAAGAACTCATCGAATGACAAAACTAATGTTTTCTTATTCCCTAAGGTCAAGTAAGAACATGGTTTTTTATTTAAGGCACATAATGAGTTTGAAACAAAGAATAGTCAAATAAGCTCAAAGGGGTTAAGCAAGGGGAAATAGGTCATTTCTAATGCTTTATGTTGGCAGGAATCAGAGAATTTCCAAGAAGTCATAAGAGTGCTTGATATTATATTGAGACAACATGCTGCTAAACAAGGCTGGCTATTTGATTAAAGTAGCTATTTCAAGAAAAATGCCTCAATCATATTTATGTATGCATATGAAAATGTAGTCTCAAAAAGAATCAAAGCAAGTTCTAGAGTAACAATTCCATGAGTGAAATTCACACAATAAAGAAAAGAATGGTACAAATGTTTAATCTATTCATCAATAGGTTCAAAATTTCACAAGACATAATTCTATCATTCTCAGTCCACCAATTCAACATCCATAACCAAGCATGTGAATTTTAAGAAAGAAGACAATTTACTCAATCATGCAAATTTCTCTGAATTTGAATTGCTACTTCCACACAAACTAGTTACTACCCAAATTACTCCTTACTCTGCCACCAATTTTTGATGCGTCTCAAGAGTAAATAATGTACTCTTTACTCTGCCATCCCTAATTACTTTTGTTGTTAATAAATTGATGACAAACACAACAAACATATTAACAAACACACTACTATTTTTTTTAGTTTTTTTTAATATAAACACAATGAACATATTAACAAACACACTTTCTATTTTTTTTTTGGGTTTTTTTTTTACAACCATCCTTCCCCCCAACCAGATCACAACATTATCCTCAATGTCAAAACATAGATAGGTAAAGGATAGAATATATTACCTGTTGCTGCAATTACTGAAAAGAAAAACCTCACACAAATTTAAACAGAAACAAAGTATGATAAATAAAACTAAAGCTTGTAATTATTTAAATAATTGGAGTGTCTTGGCTGGCTTTCTTTTCATTTTGCTTCCCTCACCACTTCTTTCATTACTTCTTTTGGACCAATTTATCTGAGCTGTTACTGGATCAGGTTCATAAACAAAAGCTTCTAATTTATCAATCAACTCATCAACAGTGGAAGCAGAGATAAGGAGTCGTCTTGCAGAAGGTGTGACAAATTTCTGTTCCACAGCATGGTCAACAAAAGATAACAAATTATCAAAGAAATTATTAACATTCAACAAACCTATGGGTTTATGGTGGATGTTCAGTTGGGCCCAAGAGACAATTTGAAAAATTTCTTCCAAGGTACCAAAACCACCAGGTAAGACAATGAATGCATCAGAGTTTTCAAGCATTGCCTTCATTCGTCCATGCATAAATGATACTTGAATTTCCAAGCCAATTGTCTTTCCAACGATGTTCCTTCGAGTTAAAGGTTCAGGAAATACACCTAAAACTTGACCACCTCTTATAAATGCAGAAAGTGATACAGCCCCCGTTAACCCAAGGTAACCTCCCCCATATACTATACGAATGTTCCTCGCAGCAAGTGTTCTACCAATAGTGCTTGCTGCATTTACAAACTCTAAACTCTTCCCATAACTTGTCCTACAAAATACACAGATACTGACAAATCTACAAACAAAAGAAGAAGCTCCCTCCATTTCTACACTCACACTCTCTTTGAATGATTATGATTTACAGGAAAGTGAAGAAAATGAAGTGTTTAAATAGGGAAGAGAATAGAAAAAGTAATAATAGCTCCTATACAGGTAGGTTGACTAGTGTCAGAAAAGTTTGAAATTTTAAAAAAAATAATAATAATAATAATTTTTTTTTGTTTTGTTTTGTTTTTGTTTTTGTTTTGTTTTTTGTTTTTGTTTTTTGTTTTTTTTTTACTTCAAGAAAACCATCAGGGTAAAGAAGTCTAGAAACCCCCAAAGGATCCCATCCAAAGGATCGTCTATCCAAAACCAAAATTCAACAAAATCATACAAAGATAAAATAATAATAACAAATGATTACATACCTTTATGTACAGGTTTCGTGGAGATCTTTATATTGCGCGTCATGAGTGCGAGTAATACCAAGACGGCTCAGCCAATCTGGGCATTCTTCTCTCTCCCGCTTGTGGGATATTTTGGATTGAGCTACAACGCCACTAATTAAAGTGCGTAAATCTGGCAGCTATCACCAACGACCACAGCCAGTGAGAGGTCGCTGAAGAGCCCATGACATTAAATCACAGGATCCATCTCAGAGGCATTGTCACGCGAGAATGCAAACACGGGACGCTTCTTTCTGTCCATTAGCAAGCAGAGCCTTTGGTTAAAACCTGGAAATGCTTGCGCGGCTCTCTACAGAGCATGGCACACGAACCTTATTTACCGACCGGCGTGCGAAGGTCCACCCGAGTCAATGACGGGTCTGCCACTCCGCTGGCAGGGGCTCCTAATCTAATTAAAGACCAAGTACAACCGAAGTTTCGCCTCTTTTTTTATTTTATTTTATTTTATTTTATTTTATTTTATTTGTTTTTTTCTTTTTTTTTCTTCTTTTTTTTTTTTTTTTTGAAGATGTACAAGATAATATATATATGTTGTTGTGATTGTGGCTCACATCTTCCTCGGTTTCACGTCGTAAACGCTTAAACGCCTTCTATGAGTCGAGGATAAGCTTCCCATCCAATTTTCTTATAAATTGGTAAACAGGGTCTTTTTGAGTCAGATTCCCAAGACTATAACGCTCTTGCTCGTCTCTGAAGAGATTGCACAAACTAAGAAATTCACGCTGCACAATTCCACAAGAATGCGTCTCAAGAGTCAATAAGATATTATCTAATGACTCCTTACTCAGTCCATTCTTAATGAAGAAAATTTTATCTTCTCTATTTACGGAAACCATTCCCAAAGAGCGACATCGCGTGTTGCAATTCCATCGTGCACACTTGTAGCAAACTTTCATTCTTTTTGCTCTTCTCCTTTTTGAAAATGAACTTTTACCGAGACCAGGCATGTATGGGACAAATGAATCTGAAGATTCACTAGCTAAACGAACCTTTGCTTCGATTATCCAGCGTATATCTTCTGGGATGCCCTTATACATTAACAATCTCAGTCTTTCACACCTAGCTTCATAGACTTTTGTTAGAGTATTTAGAGGGAGAGAAGGAAAATGTTTTCCTAGATTTGAGAGAATGACATCCATCTTAAAAGGAGAAGAAATTAGTTATTATGGGAAACTGAAAAATAAACTGACTTGAGAGTCACGGAGTACCGTTATCCACCATTTAACTGGGAACACAAAGAACTGCAAAAAGAAAGAAACAACATTAAAATAAATTCTACTCATAACAAGGATTAGAAAGAGAAATGGATTCTACCTCAACAACTTGATGGTCCAGAAATGGTTTGAGTCTTTGTCCATTGACCTTAAATACAATATCATTCCTAGGATTCTCAATGTCTATGGCCCCATAAGAATACACATGTTTGACAATATAAGGACCAATCCACCTAGATCTCAATTTTCTAGGGAATAGGTGAAGACGAGAATTATAAAGCAGAACTTTTTGACTAATTTCAGAAGTTTTTCTCAAAATTGATTTGTCATGAAAAGCTTTTGTTCTAACTTTATAAATCCTTGAGTTTTCATATGCATCATTTCTAAATTCCTGAAGTTCATTCAATTGCAATTTGCGTAACTTGGAAGCATCATCAAGACTTAAGTTGAAAGCTTTAATTGCCCAAAATGCTTTATGCTCCAATTCTACAGGCAAATGACAAGGTTTTCCATAAACTAACCGATAGGGAGACATGCCTAAAGATGTTTTAAAAGCAGTACGGTAAGCCCAAAGTGCATCGTTTAGTCTTAAAGACCAATCTTTACGATTTGGGTTAACCATTTTTTCCAAAATTTGTTTAATCTCCCTATTTGCCAATTCAACTTGTCCACTTGTCTGAGGATGATAAGGGGTTGTAATTTTGTGGGTAATGCAATATTTTTTCATTAAGGATTCAAATGATTTATTGCAAAAATGTGTTCCCCCATCACTGATGATAGCTCGAGGAATTCCAAATCGACTCAAAACATTTTCTTTTAAAAATTTTAGAACAGTTTTATGATCATTGTGCCGACATGGAATCGCCTCAATCCATTTTGAGACATAATCAACTGCAACCAAAATGTATACAAATCCAAAAGATGATGGAAATGGACCCATGAAATCAATTCTCCAACAATCAAAAATTTCAATGACAAGGATAGGGTTCAAAGGCATCATATTTCTTTTAGAAATGGACCCCAATTTTTGACAACTTTCACAACTTTTGCAAAAAGTATAACTATCCTTGAATAAAGTGGGCCAATAAAATCCACACTGCAAGATTTTCGCAGCTATTTTCTTTGAAGAAAAATGACCTCCACATGCTTCTGAATGACAAAATTTAATGACACTACTTACCTCATTGTCGGGTACACATCTCCGAAAGATTTGATCAGGACAATATTTAAACAAATATGGGTCATCCCAAAAGAAAATTTTCACCTCAATCAAAAATTTTTTTCTGTCTTGGTGTGTCCACTGAGGCGGCATCTTACCTGTTACAAAAAAATTGACAATGTTAGCAAACCAAGGCATGGAATTGATAGAAAATAAAAATTCATCAGGAAAAGAATCATTGATAGGTGTGCTATCAAAAGATGAGCCTGTTGTCAGCCTTGACAAATGATCTGTAATAACATTTTTGGCTCTTTTCTTGTCTTTTATTGTGATATTAAATTCTTGAAGCAACAAGATCCACTGTATCAACCTAAGTTTGGCATCCTGTTTAGACATTAAATATCTAACAGCAGCATGATCAGTGAAAACAACAGTGAATGAACCAATTAAGTAAGCTCGAAATTTGTCCAATGCAAAAATTACAGCAAGTAGTTCTTTTTCAGTAGTGGTGTAATTCATTTGTGCATTATTCAAAGTTCGACTTGCGTAATAAATTACATGAGGCTTACCTTTCTTTCTTTGGCCTAAAACAGCGCTAATAGCAAAATCACTAGCATCACACATCAACTCAAAAGGCAAAGACCAGTCAGGAGATTGCATGATAAGAGCAGAAGTCAAAAGACCGATTAATTTTTTAAAAGATTTTTGACAATCTTGAGTCCAATCAAATGATGTATCTTTTGTTAGAAGATTACATAAAGGTCTAGATATGGCACTAAAGTCCTTTACAAATCTTCTGTAAAATCCTGCATGTCCTAAAAAGGAACGAACTTCTCTGACTGTTTTTGGAAAAGGCAAATGAGCAATTAATTCAACTTTGGCCTTATCAACTTCAATTCCTTTAGAAGATATCACATGACCTAACACTATTCCTGAGGTAACCATGTAATGACATTTTTTCCAATTTAATATAAATCATTTTTCTTCGTATCTTTTAAGAACTTTTTCCAAACTATCAAGACAATTTTCAAAAGAATTTCCAAAAACTGTCAGATCATCCATGAAAACCTCTAAATAATGCTCAATCATGTCACTGAAAATACTTAGCATGCATCTTTGAAAAGTTACCAGAACATTACAAAGACCAAAAGGCATTCTTCTATATGCAAAAGTGCCAAAGGGACAAGTAAAAGTGGTCTTTTCTTGATCCTCCAATGCAATTGGTATTTGATTATACTCTGAATAACCATCAAGAAAATAATATTAGGGATGTCCTGCTACTCTTTCCAGAATCTGATCAAGAAATGACAATGGAAAATGGTCTTTCCTAGTGGCTGCATTCAATTTTCTGAAATCAATACACATACGCCAACTAGATGAGACTCGGGTAGGTATTAATTCTCCTTTTTCATTTTCAACCACTGTTATTCCAGATTTCTTAGGCACAACTTGTGTAGGGCTTACCCACTGGTTATCAGAGATAGGATAGATAATTCCAACATTAAGTAATTTAAGAACTTCAGCTCTAACTACCTCTTTCATGTGTGGATTTAATCTTCTTTGAGATTGTTGAGATGTTTTAGCATTATCCTCTAAATGTATTCTATGTGTACAGATTAATGGATTAATGCCTTTTATATCCTTTAATGTCCATCCAATTGCACTTTTATGCCTTTTAAGTACTTCTATCAACTTACCTTCTTGTTCTTTGGTCAGGGATGAGGAAATTACCACTGGAGAGCTTTGTTCTTCTCCTAAAAATATGTACTTCAACCCATCAGGTAATGGCTTCAGTTCTAGTATGGGTACTTCTTCATGGGTATCATCATTCATAGATTTTAGCTCTTCGAATCTTGGCTTCCTTCCTTTGTATTCCATTCCTGTGTACAGTCAAGCAAAGAGCATATTTCAGAAACATCATCATCTAATTGTGTAGCTGAATCAAATGAATTAATTAAACAGATTTCTAATGAGTCAGAAGAACTCCTGATTTGAAGATGATCATCTATAATGGCCTCAATCCCTTCAATATCTTCCTTTTCATCATAAACTTCATGTGGTTGCTTGCACATGTTGAAAACATTAAGCTCCAGTGTCATATTTCCAAAAGTTAGCTTCACCACTCCATTTCTGCAATTTATCAAAGTATTAGATGTTGCTAAAAATGGGCGACCCAAAATAACAGGAACTGACTTAGAACTATCAATCATAGGTTCAGTTTCCAAGACAATAAAATCCACAGGATATATGAATTTATCAACTTGTACCAACATATCTTCTATTATTCCTTTTGGAATTTTAATTGATCTATCAGCAAGTCAAAGAGTTACAGAAGTTGGTTTTAACTCACCAAGGTTGAGTTGCTGATGAACTGAACATGGAAGCAAATTAACACTAGCACCAAGATCAAGTAAAACTCGTTCAATTTTATGTTCACCAATAATGCATGAAACTATAGGACAAGCAGGGTCTTTATATTTCAACTCATTATTGTTTTGAATAATGGAGCTTACCTGTTCAGTCAAAAATGCATTCTTTTTCACATTGTATTTCCTTTTAACAGTGCACAAGTCTTTCAAAAATTTGGCATAACAAGGAATCTACTTGATAGCATCTAACAGAGGAATATTGACCTTCACTTGTTTAAAGATTTTAAAAATGTCACTGTTATGATTCACTTTACTTGAATTGTTTAATGCTTGAGGACATGGGGATGAAGACGAGGGTTTGATCTCCTTTTGGCTAGGTGGCTTATCAACTCCTTCCTCATCTTTGGGAATTGACTCATCATCTTTCTCAAAAAGTTCAGGAATTTATTTTTCAACAACCTTTCCACTCCTAAGAGTTATCACTGAGTTGACTTAATCTATTTTTTAACTTTCTGAACTACCCTCATTTAGGCTAAACTGACCCTTGGGATTTGGTTAAGGTTGAGAGGGAAACTTTCCTTTCTCATGAATGGTAAATGCAGAAGAAAGTTTAGCAAGAGTGTCTTTTATGTCAATCATGGTTTGATTGTTGTGGTTATTGATGGCCTCTTATTTTTCCATGAATGCATGTAATGTTCCTTCAAGGTTTTTCCTATATGGTGGGACATAGGGTGCATATCCTTGAGAATCTTACTGTGCCTGAGGAGGTGGTGGTTGCATGAATTGTGGCTGGTTGTTGGTCCTCCAATTGAAGTTCGGGTGATTTCTCCATCCCGGATTGTATGTATCTGAAAAAGAAGAAGTGAATGGTTTTTTAAAATTGTTCATTGCATTTACTTGCTTATGCACAACTTCTTTAAAAATAGGAATTTTTGGACATTCATTTGTTGAGTGTCCTAATTCATCACAAATGCCACAAATTTCTTCACTTTGCACAGATTTGATTTCTTTTACTTTCCTGGATTCCATGGCTTCAACCTTTCTAGCCAAACTAGCAAACATTGCATTTAGATCTTCTTCTTGACTAAGATGATATTTTTCTTTACTAGCATTTATAAGGTTAAATCTAATTAAATTTTCAGAAGGATTAGTACCATGCCAAGATTGAGAATTTTCAGCCAAATGGTCTAAATAGTCTAAAGCTTCTTCAGGTTCTTTATCAAGAAATTCACCATTGCACATTATTTCCACAAATTGTTTGGTTTCGGGTGTTAACCCTTCATAAAAGAAGCTTATAGTGTGCCATTTTTCAAAACCATGATGTGGGCAAGAATTCAACAAATCTTTAAAACGTTCCCAACTTTGAAAATATGCTTCATTTGAATTTTGGGAAAAATTTTGGATTTGTCTTTTCAAAGCATTGGTTTTATGTGTTGGAAAAAATTTCTTCAAAAACTCACCTTGCATTTCTTGCCATGTGCCAATTGATCTTGGTTTCAAAGTGTTAAGCCAAGTTTTTGCTTTATCTTTCAAAGAAAAAGGAAATAATTTAAGCTTAACAACCTCTTCAGTACAAGTTTGATCATGAAAAGTAGTACATACTTCCTCAAATTCTTTTAGATGTAAATATGGGCTTTCAGATTCTAAACCATGGAAATTAGGAAGTAAAGAAATCATACCTGACTTGAATCTAAAATTATTGGCATTGAGTGGAAAGATAAAACATGATGAATTAGAATTTTGAGATGGTTGCAAATACTCATGCATGGTTCGCAACGGTGGATTTTCATGTTCATCATGCACACTTTCGTTTTCAGCCATTGTGCTTAATGTGTGTGATTGTGATTCAAACAAATCAATATGTAAAGTACCTGGATTAACTCTAACCAAACGACCAGAATTTAAATCACGATACCAATTAAGCATAAACAAGTAACTTACAGTATAAAATAAAATGTACAAGCTAGCAGTATAAATCGTCCATTAAATATTAACAAAGGTGTGGTATAAACCAACCACCAAATAAGTTAAAAAGCATAAAAATTAAAAAGTTAGTATACAAATAAATTAAAATCTTAGAAACAGAAAAAGCAAAAAGTTAGATAGTTGATAAAGTAAAAAGTTAGATAGTTAATAAGAGAGTTAGTAAGTTAGTAAACAAAAAAAATGACAGAAAATAAATAACAAAAAATGATGAGAAGATAAATACGAGAAAATAAAGTACTGAAAAAAAAAATAAAAGGGGAGTTACCCCACTAAGTTAATATGTACAAGAAAATAAAATAGAGAATTACCCCTACTGTACGTAAATTAAAATGCGAGAAAATAAAGTATAGAAAGTAAATTTAAAATATGAAAAGCGGAGAATCGGAAGTGATTTTTGCTCTAAATGAGAGAGAGAAGAAGAAAGATTATTTTATTAATGATTAAAGATTATAGAGAAATTAGGGAGAGTTTCCCCCACAAGTTAGTATGCATAGAAATTAAAAAAGGAGAGGTTCCCCCACTAGTTAGTATGTTAGTATATATACAAAAATTTTACACCAGAAATTCAGACTTCAAATTAAGTCCCCGGCAACGGCGCCAAAAACTTGATGCACAATTTTTAGTTTCAAACAAGTCTACAAACTTGATGCGAGATTAATTGTTGCTTTGCGAACCCAAGTGCAGGTTGTCTCAAGTAATAAATTTCTCGGGAGTCCGAGGTCGATCCACAGGGAATTGTTGAAGATTAATTAAGGTGAAGTAAATATTTTGTTACTATGGTAAAAATTATTTACTTGGGTTAAAAGATCCACTCTTGGTAAATAAAGTAAATATAAGATTAATTTCTTTTATAACTCAATTAGAATCCTCGCATGACATGGAGGTTCCAATCGGAAAAATACAACATTAAAAGTCCATTTAAAATAATATACGTAATTATATTATGTTTCCTAAAAATATTACCACCACTTATAAATGGGTTAAAGCATTCATTGTGTCAATATTTTGTCTACAACAAATCAAGAACTCCTCTTTACAAAGATGGTTTCTAAATTATAAGAAACAAATTATAATACGTATAATGGTTACTAGAAAATATAAATCATTTAAGCACAAGAGAAGAATAAATCTAACCTTACTTTATTACCAAGAGCTTCACCCTTTCACCTAAGTAAAATGAAACTTAGTTACTCATAGATAAGAAAAAAGAAAGAGAGAAGAAGAAGAAGAAGAACATGACTTTAATTTAGAACAAAGGAAAATTACTACAAGAAAACCTAGTAACAAAATGGCATCATTTTGGTAACTAACACCTAACACCCTCAATGATCTGCCAAGGCCTCCTTTTATAGAGGATTAGAGATACAAAATGATAAGGGGGCTAAGTCATTAGTGGGTGGATGAGTGGAAAATGCCAAATGACTTTTGGTGAGTGGAAAATTATGGAGATTCCTTGTCTCCGAAATCATGCAGCTCTGAAGTCATTACATTTGTCATTTCTGAACCAAGTAGTCTTCATGAAGGTTGTAGGTCTAGATCTTAGCTTTCAAATGGCTTTGGTTTGAGTCCAATATCATTTCTATAACTCCAGATATGTTCAAATTACTGCACACTACCCAGGCCCAGTCACAGCTCCTCTGTTCTGACTTCCAAGCCCAATATCACTTTCAAGGAGTCCAATTCTAGAACGGTGTTCCAATTGAAAGTTGTAGATATGGGTCTTAACTATTTAGCATCCAAATTTTAGCCTATTTGACAACCTCTAGCCCGAAAACTGTGATGAACAGTACACGTAGGTTAAGCTGTCAGGAAAAGCACTCTGGTTCTTACTTCAACCCCAATTTGAGTTATCTACTCGTGTGATTGGGCCTTTGAGGTCTTCAT
Organism: Ormosia semicastrata; assembly: GCA_029884595.1. Classification (NCBI taxonomy): domain Eukaryota; kingdom Viridiplantae; phylum Streptophyta; class Magnoliopsida; order Fabales; family Fabaceae; genus Ormosia; species Ormosia semicastrata. The sequence goes on from JAQQTO010000045.1 coordinate 7,964,247, forward strand.
GAAAGTTATAGAGCTCTCTCTTATCTTTAAAAAGCCATCAGATTCACCTTATTTGACCACCTACATCCCAAGATATAGCCCAAATACAGAAGCAACGTAAGACATAAATTATGCTAAAAAATTCAATTAAGTCCAATTTGAGTCTAAACTTACAAAACATAATCAAAATCAATCAATTAAGTACATGGAGAGTGTAAATGACTAAAAATGAAGGCTTATTAATGTATCAAATATGTGATCATCAGAAATAATACACACGAATGTTATTATTGAGCATCCAATGTTTGTAGATAATAAAAGAGAAGGTATTTTCAAGTTTTCTTTATATAATATATATATATGTACTTAGTTTGTTATTTACCTATTTATACATTCAAACTAAACATTTTTAATTTTTTTTCAATGTAGTGTGTCTAGATTTTGGGGATTGTTTATTACAATGTCCAAATTGTGGAACATCTATTTGGTACGAATAACGTTCTGACCAACTAATCTAGAATTCTCCATTTGTTATATGAAAGGAAAGGTTAAAATTCATTTTTTGGCTAAGCCTCCTGATTTGTTATGGAATTTAATTAATGGGTTTTATCAAAGAAGAGGTCATTTCTTGGAGAATATTCGTTTATACAATAGTATGTTTGCATTTACCTCAATTAGAGGAAAGGTTGAAAATTCTTTGAATAATGGTCAAGGTCCTCCCCAGTTTATTTTGAGTAGTCATAACTATCATAGAATAGGAAGTTTGTTGCCAGTTGAAGGAGGAAGACCAAAATTTGAGCAACTATATATTTATGATGATGACCTTTTAAAATGACACATGTATTAATTTGCATTGGATGCTACTTTTACTCAGCATCATTGTTTCTGACAAATCAAATGAGCACATTTTTCCCAACCCCATTCTTTCTCATTTATACTCTATATCAGTTTGTAATGTTGATTAGTACCATGTTTGAAATAAAAGGGTGGCTTTTGCAGGGCAGATGACATTTGGTCAGATCCAAAAAAAGGAAAAAAAAAGGCCTTCAAATAAGCATCCTCTACTTTGAGATTGAACTTCCACTTACTTCCAATAAATTTTAGCAGGTGGACCACACTGCCTTTGACAGTTTAAATTAGGTTCCTTTTTTGACTGTGTGGTCGATTTTTATCTCCTGTTTGTAGGGAAACGTTTTTTTTTGTATGCTATGATAACTCAACTTTGTGATTCCTTAAGAATTGCAGGGAGAAAAGGAGGTTATATTCCTAACTTTGTTAATTTTATTTCTATTTGATCCAATGGATTCCATTCTCTTAACAAACACTACCTACAGTCGTTGCTTTGTTCATCTTAATAAAAAAATTGTAGTTGTAGCTTACCTTTTGATTATGTAAATCATCTTATGTTAAAAATGCATTTTATGTTATGAGGTGCATTTTGCTGATTGAATTTATTTGTCTATGGTCTTAAATGAATTGAGAAGCTGGGCCTTTTCCCCAGTTAGCGTTACCTGCAGATTGTTAGATGATGGGTCCAACAGATCGAGGGTGTGTTTATTGTGTATCTCCAAGATAAAACATTTGCATGTGAGTCTTCAATTTTCATCTCTATACTGCCAATTAGGAATAGTTTCTAATATGGTTTTTTCTTCACTTTCATTTTTTTTATTCCTAATCAGTGTTTAAACAGTTGGATACACTATTTTGATCCTATTTTTATAGTTGCTATTTTGATCTACTATCATATGTACACAATGTAAAGTTCCTACTTGGGCTTGAACTCATAACTCTCAATATTCAGGTAAAGAAAACTTGTCGTCCATTTTGGATAGAAGTCATGAACCAATTGACTTTGATAATAATTGTTTCAAGTTGTAACATTTTCTTAGCAACCAACTATTCCAAATGTGTTAGGAAAGTACATTTTGGTAATGATATATAATTATGGCGGTTTTCTTTGTTGTTTTGGGACTCTGGTGATTTATGGACTCGACTTTGGAGTTTGTTTTAAATGTTAGATTTGAACGTGTATACTCAGTTAGTTAGATGAATAAATGGATAGTGTTGTTTTTCATCACTTTGTGCCCCTCAATAATAGGTTTTCAACTCTCAATACTCACCTATTTTATATCTAAGTTTCAAAACTCCCAACTTTTGGGAAATGATCGTTTATTGAAGCACCTGGAAGTATTAAGATGATAAAATAGTTTAGTTTTAGCCACTGATATTATGGCCAATAAGTATTTTTGAGCATCCTTCTCCTTCTGCCTACTTGTTTCGTTTTGCTGCCAAGGATAACAAAACCTTGCATTTTCAACTCTCAACACTCACTTATATTATATCTAAGTTTGCTGGCTTATCATTTTTGGGAAGGTTACATTTTTTTTAATATTTTCTAATTTTGTAGCATGCTGATTTAAGTACTAAACCATTTTTTGGCTGTCTCACATAATTCTATAGCATGTTGTTTTAAGGACTATACATAAAATGAGTTGGTTGTCTCACATAATCATGTTTAGGGTTTCCATTTGTTATTTTTCTCATTATCTCATTATTTCTAACTTGATGATGTCAACTGTGATTCCATGAAAATTCCTCGACTTTAGATCATCTTTAATGTAGTTAACATTAATTAACTTATTGTGATAGTTCTCTATTATGAAGTAGATTTTGCTTGCATATCCCAAATAGTTTTTTAAAAATTGACTTTTTTTTTTTGGGTCTTCAAATTCAAACTTTTTTATTACTGTTGATTTTACTATTGATTTACACATGTCAAAAGCATATTAGTGGTTTCAATCCATTTCAGATTATTGTTTTGAATAATTTCATTTTTTATTTTTATTTTTTGTATTTTCCCTTTTTGCCCTTTACTTTTGTCCCTTTTACAAGCTGTATCTCTCCTTTTTATTTTTTTAACCCTTATTTTCTTATTCTTCCCTCTTTTCTATGTGACTATGCCTATTAGCATTTATGTGTAAAAAATGTGTTAAATAAGATGGTGAAAATGGAGTCAAAGTGTGATTGAGTCATTGTACGTGATAGGGGGTCTGCAACATTGTTGCCACTATTGTACTACCTTGCTTTTATAATGGGTGTATTGTTTCAGCCTTGTGTCAGTGTGATATTTCAATGACAAAGAGTAATAAATGAATTTGGCTTGATATATAGACTGTCTGGACGTAGGGCAGAGTTTCATTTTTTGTTATTCCTTTTTTAACCTTAACTTTAATTTCTTGATGATATAATTACCTTAACATTAGGGGTGTTATTGTCTACACAATTAAGTACTTGCTGGCAATGGTTTTTAATAAGTTCATTTTTTTTAATTTTTGTTTATATCCTTCCTTTTAATTTGATGATGATATCATATCCATAAAATCAAGGGTATTTTTTACTTAAAAAAAATCTGCCTTTGCTCTAGTATAATATTTCTCCTTCCTTCTCTTCTTTCATTTCACGAATAATGAATTATATCTCCTTATCTTTTTCTCCTTACTTCTATTCCCCTCCCCGATCTTTATCTTCCTTACTATTTTTTATTTCAAAATTTAAATGTTTACTCCTACCTTCGTACAAGATTTCCAAATCCATATTTTATAAAAAAAAGTTCAAGGTTTCCTCCTTCCTATGAGGAACCGCACCTGAGAGGTTTGGCCTTGTGTGTTGACATTTTTTTATGGTGGAGTGCTGGAAGTAGGTGGTGGGTAGATTTTTTAGGAGCTTTTGTGACTGTTTTCTCCATTGAAATAAGTGTGCCTAGCTATACTCTATTTGTAGTTGTTGGTGGAACTACCCATCAGTAGTATGGCCTCCAATGTACTTGGCCTTTTCAGTCAGCCTTATATAATTAATTTTTTTTCTCTATTATTTTGTGCCTCAAAGTTGTTGCTGCTGTTTCAATTTGCTTGCAAGGTTTGATGGTTTTGGGTTGCTTGTGTTTAAAGTGATTAAGTTGTACAAGATGTTGCAATGCTTTCACGTGTGTTTTGAAGTAGATAAGCCCAACCATTCCTGATGATGCCACTTGAATTTCAAATTTGATTCTATATATAGTTGTTGTGATTGGTTTTATTTTTTTTTGTTTTCCTCATTCTCATTACTTCTTTTTCCTCTAAACTTTTTACTAGTATTCTATCTTCTGCTGGTCCATTATCAACCGAGAATGGCTCCAAACTTTTATCCACTGAGTAAGATCTACCCTCAAAGAAGGGCGTGGAGGTTCAAGGTGCAGGTCATCCGTTTATGGACTGTGCCAGGATTTAACAATCCTAACCAACCGATGTCTTTGAAAATGGTGCTGATGGACGAATATATATGTGTAGATTTTTTATTTTTGATCCTTTTCTGTGAATTTGAACACATTTTTTTGTATATTTATCTTACATATTGTTGCTGATTGGCTTGCTTTGTGTCCAATGTAGGGTGGCAAAATTCAGGCATTTGTTAGGAAGACCTTAGTATACAACTTTATGCCTCTTTTAGTTGAGGGAGGGGTCTGTAAGATGTGTTACTTTAGTGTTGCTCCAAATACTGGGTTATATCGGGTAACTACTCATGACCATCGGTTAGTTTTCACCTATAAGACCAATGTGGATCCATTTGAATCTAAAGTGATTCGAATGTATAGACTATCTCTGGTGCCTTTTAATGGTATATTTTAAGCACAAGGATGATTCAAACTTTTTAGTTGGCGCGTAAATAATCTTCTTATATATGATTTCTACGTTTTTATTACATTTTGATATGTTCGAGTTTGCATACAATGAAATAATCTCTTGTGATTTATTTGAGTTTGTCATTCGATTTTTCTATACATATGATTGATTTGTTGGTGGTATTTGTAATGTCCCAATTTACTAACACTAATGACGTATTTGATTTATGCATCAATAATTAGAATTTGGTACATTACTTATGAATATCCACAAAGTTTTAAAACAAACAGTTTAATATAATACAAAATATGAGCCTTTAGCGGAAGCTTACAATACATAAAAATATGAAATAGATTTCTATACAAAGTTCTCATCACTATATTTAATATACATATATCATCCTATTTACAAAATTTAGGACAGCTAACGAAGATACCTTCTCATGCCTAAACTCTGTCTTGCTTCATCTTACTTGGCCACCTAGAATTATCATGGTAATCAAGGATGTAGGGGGTGAGAATCAAAATTCTTAGTAGTTTATTTAAAATCGTGTCACCACAATAATTTCAGCTATTTCGGGGGGAAACATTATTTTTATTCAAAACATTTATCATTACTCTAGGAAGGTGGCTAGAGGCCAAATTAAGTCCTTCCTCTTCCCGAAATAGATAGTCCATTTATCATTATGAAAATCAGTCGTAATCATCAAAAATCACATCATGTTCAAAGTCATTAAGACTCAAATCATTAAATTGGAATCCATGTCATCAAAACATAATCACTTTTCCAATCTCAATATATCATGATAGAAATCTCATCATATCTCAATAAAATCTCATTTCTGAAGATGCATATCTCAAATCATCAGGACACATATGTCATCTCAAATCAAATGGTATGGAGAAAATTATTTGTCCTCACAATACCGATCACATGGTAGTAGTCTGCTTTTAGGTTGGTGCACATCAACCTCTTCATAGCTGTACGTCGCCACACAGAACTACTCCGGGTAACTAGGCCCAGTAGTCCCATATCTAGCTTAGAGGAAGTATGTCTCCTCTATATCAAATGTCAAAGCTAGAGTCAGACTTCAATCCATCATGATAAGGAGAAAGTACGTTATCTCACAATATCAATCATCGGGAATAGAATGAGAGGTATATTACTCAAACTATCTAAGATTTAGGAGTAGTGAGGGAAATACTCATCCACAACCACTTAATGACTAGGGAAGCTCTGGTAAAGAGGATGGTTTTTCCTTAGCCTCAATTACTCATGTATAGAGAAAATCACATATTCTCTTACCATTAACTAAGACTTACCCTAGTACAAGTACATCCAAAATCCATCTCGGCCTAGTTCCACAAAGTGGATACCCATGAGAGAAAACTGTTTCATCAAATCATCATGCAACATATTGCATAATCAAATCAATCTCGTCATGAGTATTCAAGCATCATAAAATCATTTCTCAATTAAGTCAATCATGTCTCAGCATAAGGCCACATATATCATCATTATGCAATAGTAAGCAAATTCACCATTAAACTCACGCATGATCATATTTAGCATAGCCTTATTTGTGCTTATTCTCATCTAATATATCTCAAAAATAACATTTCATTACATATGGAAATCAATTTCTCAAATGACAAGTTCAAGATCTCATTCTTCCCGGTGGGCGCTTATGTGTTAGGCTCTAAGCGCCTAAAAATGCTGATTTTCATTAATGCACTAAATGCCCATTTTAACTTCAAAAATTATAAAATTTTATATGTAAATAGGCTTCCCTCTTATCTTTCAAATGCCACCAACCTCATCTCATTTGGATGAATGTAGCCAAAGTTATGCAACATTATGCAGAACCTAAAATAGGGTATTCTCTGTTTTACCCAAAAATGACCTGACTTTGAAATGAAATTAGGAACAAACTAAGAACTCAATAATTCTGAAATTTATCAAATAGCCTTATGTGTTAGCTTTCAAATGTCATAGGTTTCATGTAAACACAACATCAGAGTAAGAAATTGTGCAATCTGGTTTAACAGGTGCTAGATTACTTTTTCTGTAGAATTTAGCTCGGTTTCAAATTAAAACTGGGACTAATTGGTTTGGTCAAAAATTCTGAAATTTTTACTAAATAAAGCCTTATGTCTTAGCTTTAAAATGTTGCAAGAATTAGGTCAATCTGATAACCACAGCTCAAGTTATGCTATAAACATTACAGGCTGTCTGACATTGCTGTTTTGTGTGCCTAGACGCCCGTTATTAAGCGCCTGGGCGTTCACTGGGCAGCTTCTAGTAATGTTTTCAGGTCCCTGGGTGCCTAGAAGCTCTAATATGAGCGCTTGGGCACTCAGCCCGAGTCCAGAAACTTGATTTCTAGGTTCTGGGCGCTCAGGCACTCCACTCGTGGCGCCTAAGCGCTCATATCAGAACCCAGAACTGCTGTTTTTGGTACCAGATCTCAAACTTCCACAAATCAAACTCAAAATCATCAACCACAACATCAAACTAACTTATTCAAGTACGCAAAACAGTTTGTAAAGAAAAAAACTATCAAGGGTTTCATACCCCTTTTTAAATCTGCAATCCAGCATGAAATTCAAAAGTAAAGCTTAAAACTTTGTTCATAATCAAAGCTTAAAACCATAAATCTTTCCTTATCAAGTCATAATCTCAAACAAACTCATCCAAAAATATCTTTGTGAAAAAAATCACAGTTAGAAAGAAAAATAGAGAAAACCCCCTACCTTGGTTTCCATAGCCCTTGATCTTGCTTCTTTCTTGGTTGATCTTCTTTTTTCTCCTCTTGTTTTTGTCTCTGTCTCCCCCTTTCTTTTCTTTTTTCCCTTTCTTCTCTCCATTTTAGCAACAGAAGCGACAAGGGAGGATGGGAGGAAGTGAGAAAAATCTCACTTTTAACATATAAGAATTAAGGGCACTTTGGTCTTTTCACCAAACTTTGTATCTGTTAAGAACACATCGATTTTACTAAATCAAGTTTCTCAACATCCAACAACTATGAAATAAATCTTAAAATTTATCTAAATTATTGTTTCATCATTTTCATGTTATTTCTCAATCCGGTATTAAAACACCTCTATAGTGTCCTTAAAAATACCAAATTGATTCCGTTTGTCCTCAAAATTTAACCACATGCTCTTTCACACATTTGTGACCTATTAAAAAAAATTTCTTATTTATTTCCTTTGATTTAGCATTTATGCTATTTTCCTGAGTTAAAATAGTCATTTTGCACGTTCTGTGTTACGGCAAAGTGCCTAAATTAACTCGAAACATCTTGAAAATTAATAGATATGTTAAACAAGTATTATGGTACCTTATGACCATATACAAGTCTAACTTGCTAAAAGAGAATGTTACAATTCTCCACTCCTTTTAGAAATTTTGTTCCCAAAATTTAGCTTCTCATACTAAAATTTGAAAATCTTCCATAACTATGCTTGATTGTATTCATTTTGTCTATTCTAAATTTCAATCACACTTAGATGTTCATATCCCTTCATCCTATCGAGAGTTACCTTGTAAAGAGTCAAAAGATTGAGCTTCATCTTGCTTTCTTAAAGTATATACCCTCCTTGGAGCTGGTAATCGAGGATTGGGTATAACTTTTTGCTTCTGTTGACACCTACTGACATAGTATCCTGATTAATTATTTACATCGCATACCAAATAAGGTTTGTCACCATGTCGTCTCCTTCCACATCTAGAGCATTTAGGCTCCTTGACTTTCATTTAATTCTGGCTCATTTCTAATTTGTGAATCACTGGTTGTAAAATCGCATCTTTCATTCTCATCTTCTATTCTTCTCCTCTTCTTAAGATTCGTGATGATTTGCTCAACGTGAAACTTCAATTGAGTAGTCTCCATAAATTTACACTTCTTAACTAAAGTGGGAAAAACCTCCTATGTTACATAAGTACGTGCAACTTCTAATAATCTTTTTGAACTTCTTCATCACTTCTCTATTTTGCCACTTACCTTAAAAGGTGAACCAAATTAGGAATTTCCTTATTTATTTATTTATTCTTTGAATCCCTTCTTTCTGACACATTACAAGAGCAAAATATTTCTAAATCCTTTAAGACAAACCCAATTCTATCAATATGAATACGTGATTTCTCCTCATCATGTACAATATTATAATTTCATCCTAGTTGTATACATCTCCAATAGGGTAAATCCTTATAATTACCAAATCAGTTTTGAGTGTTACAGCCTTGACAGAAAAGGAAGAAAGCCTAGCCATATACTGGTCCTCATTAGCTAGCGTATAAACATGCATGTTTAAAGATCTAACTTCAAACATTATCTTATTTGACAAAATGTAAGATGCCCTCTCATCTGCAGAAGAATATGATTTCATTCTAATAAATTATTTCATGGAATCTAAACTTCTAATAGGGAATATCCGTTTCTTAAACACTAACTCTAAGATTCCTTACATTCTTTTCCTCAGCAAATCTGACAATTAAATCATTGTTGCCACCTAAAGATTGATACAGATGTAGCTAGATATTATATAAAACAAGGCCCTTGGACCTCAAGGCCCTTGGACCTCAAGGTCCCATACGAAGAAACATAACAGTAATATACATGTGGCCTATGAGAACCCCATTCACGATTCAATGGTCGTTCCCTTTCACAATTTAAGAGTCATAGAGAGGTGTGTTCTCATCTTGCCACATTTGAAACCTTTCCCAAGTCGATAGTATTCCTTTAGTAAGCACCACTAAAAATCTAACATTAGGATACTTACCAAGAAAACTATACATGACATTGACAATCATGAATATCTTACCAACTCTCAAAACATAAACCAAAATGCAACCCTAGGGATACTAACTGTGAGATCCTTAATCAAAAGAAATTGAATCCTTCGACTTGATAACATTTCACCTACTACATACACTATAGGTGCGCATAGGTTTCAGTTACCATAAGATTATCTTCAGCAATCTCACTTCTATATACATCTATTTTCCTCTGACATACCATGAATCCTCCACATGAGTTCTTGTACTCTTTATTTAACCGTACATTAAAATTCAAATATGGTTTTCAATCCCTTATATCCCATAGAGCAGAGGACTACAAAAACATCTTTTGCTCAGTGCAACAACTATTTTATTGGCATTACCCAAAAGATACTCTAATTTAGAATCATATTCTTTTAAGAACTTGATCTATCGTCTCTGTCTTGTACTTAATCATTTCTGGCTAATCAGGATTTTAAACTTTTATGGTCATTAAAGACCTCAAATTTAACTCTATACACTTAGTATTTCCAATCCTTCAAGGTAAACACCACAGTTACCAATCTTAGGTTGTGGGTTGGATAGTTGTCCTCATGCGGTCTCAATTACCTAGAGGTGTAAGTAACTACCCGTCCATCTAGCATCAGATGCATCCTACCTCTTTTCTTGACGCATCAGAGTATATCTCAAAGTTTCCTTGAGGATTTGGAACCACTAAAACTAGTATGGAAGTCAATTTCTTTTATGTACTTAGAAATTGTTTTCGTACTCTTGAGTTTATTCAAAAACACTACCTCTTTCAATTCTTGTGTTTATTCTTACTTAAGTTTACAAAAACCCTTTTTGTTTTAGAAATTACGTGTGCTAACATATTCACCATGCTATCATACAATTGCTTCTCTTTCAAATTTTCTAGTATCTTTTTGAGGTAATCTTCATACTCTTTGGGTGTCTTTTAATAGACGAATATATCATTTACAAAGACCACAACCATTCTATTTAGTTATAGTTCAAAGTTGACCACGTCACAATCAAAGGAGTACCAAACTGTCTGATGAACCGTGTAACGCGTCCATGTCTAGAATAAGGGCAAAAGCTTCGGAAGTAGCAGAAGAGAAAGAGAATATTCAGGTCTAACAACAAATTTAACCCACTAAGCTTAGCATTGATCTTCAACAAACATTAGTCAAATATTGGTCGTATGATTTATTTTATTCCTCCTCTTTTTCCTGCCTCAACTTAATTAAGAATTGACCTATCATCAAACTCCCTTAATCACGTTCCATAAATTCCAACTCCTTTGCCTTCTTACACACTTAAAAAAAATATATGTATACACATATATATCTAGGAAGGTAATCCTAAATACCCCCCATATACTGTAAGTTCCAGTAAACCCCAGAAGTCTTTTAACTTCAATCTACCAATATTATATCTCCTCTTCAACAAATAAAAAGCGAGAGATACTTATTGCTCGTCTGTACTTACTAACTCAACAAAATATTTCCATATAGAAGGCAAATAAATTCTTCTGGACCCTAAGAGGTTAGAAAAGTCCTGGCTTCCATTCACAACTGTTCATATATTCACACTGTAGATATGGATTAATTTCCATTCTTTCCAACTTTTTTATTGTAGTCACATTCTCTTTCCTTCGTAATCGCAGACATTTCTCCTTACTCTTGCTTAAAAGTTACTAACTTTCTAAACATCTCTCGGGATTCGATCGGCAATTGTCTAGCCCTTTCACGTACGCCTAGTCGATGTCATAGTCTTCTATACACACCACACATTATATATTGAGTTGGCCAGACTCAACATTATGTGATAGGGTGACAGTTAATCATAACATACTGACTTAAGGCTGTTATACAATTCTACCTATACATCTTCTCGTCTTGATAAGACAAATGCACAACAAAACATAGCTAATTTATACCCCAGCTCAACAGGATGAACTGCTCTGATACCATAATGTAACGTCCCAATTTACTAACACTAATGACGTATCCGTTTTACGCATCAGTAATTAGAATTTGGTACATTACTTATGAATATCCACAAAGTTTCAAAACAAACAGTTTAATAATATACAAAATATGAGCCTTTAGCGGAAGCTTACAATACATAAAAATATGAAATAGATTTCTATACAAAGTTCTCATCACTATATTTAATATACATATATCGTCCTATTTACAAAATTTAGGATAGCTAACGAAGATACCTTTTCATGCCTAAACTCCGTCTTGCTTCATCTTACTTGGCCACCTGGAATTATCATGGTAATCAAGGATGTAGGGGGTGAGAATCAAAATTCTCAGTAGTTTATTAGTCACCACAATAATTCCAGCTATTTCGGGGAAAAACATCATTTTTATTCAAAACATTTATCATTACTCTAGGAAGGTGGCTAGAGGCCAAATCAAGTCCTTCCTCTTCCCGAAATAGATAGTCCATTTATCATTATGAAAATCAGTTGTAATCGTCAAAAATCACATCATGTTCAAAGTCATTAAGACTCAAATCATTAAATTGGAATCCATGTCATCAAAACATAATCACTTTTCTAACCTCAATATATCATGATAGAAATCTCATCATATCTAAAAAAAATCTCATTTCTCAATATGCATATCTTAAATCATCAGGACACATGTGTCATCTCAAATCAAATGGTATGGAGGGAATTATCTATCCTCACAATACCGACCACTTGGTAGTAGTCTGCTTTTAGGTTAGTGCACATCAACCTCTTCATAGCCGTACGTCGCCACACAGAACTACTCTGGGTAACTAGGCCCAGTCTTCCCATATCTAGCTTAGAGGAAGTACGTCTCCTCCATATCAAATGTCAAAGCTAGGGTCAGACTTCAATCCATCATGATAAGGAGAAAGAATGTTGTCTCACAATATCAATAATCGGGAATAGAATGAGAGGTACGTTACTCAAACTATCTAAGATTTAGGATTACCTCAAGTAGTGAGGGAAATACTTATCCTCAACCACTTAATGACTAGGGAAGCTCAGGTAAAGAGGAAGGTTCTTCCTTAACCTAAATTACTCAGGTATAGAGAAAATCACATATTCTCTTACCATTAACTAAGACTTACCCTAGTACAAGTACATCCAAAATCCATCTCGGCCTAGTTCCACAAAGTGGATACCCATGAGAGAAAACTGTTTCATCAAATCATCATGCAACATATTGCATAATCAAATCAATCTCGTCATGGGTATTCAAGCATCATGAAATCATTTCTTAATTAAGTCAATCATGTCTCAGCACAAGGCTACACATCTTATCATTATGCAATAGTAAGCAAATTCACCATTAAACTCATGCATGATCATATTTAGCATAGCCTTATTTGTGCTTATTCTCATCTAATATATCTCAAAAATAGCATTTCATTACATGTGGAAATCAATTTCTCAAATGACAGGTTCAAAATCCCATTCTTCCCGGTGGGCGCTTATGTGTTGGGCTCTAGGTGCCTAAAAATGTTGATTTTCATTAATGCACCAAATACCCATTTTAAAATCAAAAATTATGAAATTTTATATGTAAATAGGATTCCCTCCTATCTTTCAAATGCCACCAACCTCATCTCATTTGGATGAATGTAGCCAAAGTTATGCAATATTATGCAGAAGTTAAAATAGGGTATTCTCTGTTTTACCCAAAAATGACCTGACTTTAAAATGAAACTGGGAACAAACTAAGAACTTAATAATTCTGAAATTTATCAAATAGCCTTATGTATCAGTTTTCAAATGCCATAGGTTTCATGTAAATACAACATCGGAGTAAGAAATTATGCAATCTGGTTTAACAGGTGCCAGATTACTTTTTCTGCAGAATTTAGCTCGGTTTCAAATTAAAATTGGAACTAATTGGGTTGCTCAAAAATTTTGAAATTTTTACTACATAAAGCCTTATGTCTTAGCTTTAAAATGCCATAAGAATCAGGTTAATCTAATAACCAAAACTCAAGTTATGCTATAAACACTACAGGCTGTCCGACATTGCTGTTCTGGGCGCCTAGACGCCTGTTATTAAGCGCCTAGGCGCTCACTGGGCAGCGCCTAGGCGCTCACTGGGCAGCGCCTAGTAATGTTTTCAAGTCCTTGGGCACCTAGACGCTCTAATATGAATGCTTGGGTGCTTAGCACGAGTCTAGAAACTTGATTTCTGGGTTCTGGGCGCTCAGGTGCTCCACTCATGGCGCTTAGGCGCTCATATCAGAACCCAGAACCTCTGTTTTTGGTACCAGATCTCAAACTTCCACAAATCAAACTCAAAATCATCAACCACAACATCAAACTAACTTATTCAAGCACGCAAAATAGCTTGTAAAGAAACAAAACCATCAAGGATTTCATACCCCTTTTTAAATTTACAATCCAACATGAAATTCAAAAGCAAAGCTTAAAACTTTGTTCATAATCAAAGCTTAAAACAATAAATCTTTCCTTATCAAGTCATAATCTCAAACAAACTCATCCAAAAATCTCTTTGGAAGAAAATCACAGTTAGAAAGAAAAATAGAGAAAACCCCCTACCTTGGTTTCCATAGCCCTTGATCTTGCTTCTTTCTTGGTTAATCTTCTTTCTTCTCCTCTTTTTTTTTGTCTCCATCTCCCCCTTTTTTCCTTTTCTCCCTTTCTTCTCTCCATTTCAGCAACAGAAGTGATGAGGGAGAGATGGGAGGAAGTGAGAAAATCTCGCTTTTAACAGATAAGAATTAAGGGCACTTTGGTCTTTTCACCAAACTTTGTATCTATTAAGAACACATCGATTTTAATAAATCAAGTTTCTCAACTTCGAACAACTATGAAATAAATCTTAAGATTTATCTAAATTATTGTTTCATCATTTTCATGAATTTTCATATTTGCTATTTCTCAATCCGGTATTAAAACACCTCTATAGTGTCCTTAAAAATACCAAACTGACTCCGTTTGTCCTCAAAATTTAACCACATGCTGTTTCACACATTTGTGACCTATTAATGAAATTGTCCTTATTTATTTCCTTTGATTTAGCATTTATGCTATTTTTCTGAGTTAAAATAGTCATTTTGCATGTTCTGTGTTACGACAAAGTGTCTAAATTAACTCGAAACATCTTGAAAATTAATAGATATGTGAAACAAGTATTATGTTACCTTATAACCATATACAAGTCTAATTTGCTAAAAGAGAATGTTACAGTATCTAGATGTGATTAGGTTACTTACTGGGGTATCTAATGAGAGGAAATATGTAAGAGATGGGAAGCTGACCAAAATGGAGGTCATTGAGCTGACTGATGATGAGTACTTATCTAAACCTTTTACATTCAAAGTTTCCTTATGCATGGTGTTTCATATCCATGATTTTTCAATTATTCTTATGGTAATATTTGTTTTTCAACAAAGGGAAGTTGAAATGTGCATTGTTTAGAGACTATGTGGATGAGCTTAATGCTTTTATGTCAAGTGGGAACTTGGATCAGCCCATTGTTATGTTGCAGTTTGCTAAAATCAAAATTTTCAGGAGTAAGATACAATTTAATCTTAGCAATTTTAAAGTGTTATTGCTGTTAGTTACTCTATTAGTAATGTACATGGCCAGTTAGCTGAATAGGGTTTATGTGTTCACTGACGGACAGAGTTAGTTTTTTTTTTCAAGAAATATTGTTATTCAAAATGTGTTGCATGCATCCAAGATCCTTTTCAACCCTAATATCGCTAAAGCTGTGGAGTTCAAAAATAGGTGGTTATTTTTAATTATTTGCAGCTTATTTTTCAATTATTTTCATCCTTTTTTTTAAATTGATTTTTTTTTGTTGCATGTGTTGTCGGTAGTCCATGGTGTAGATGAATCTTAGTCCATGGGGTTGCTTTCTGATGGTCCGATAGTCCCTACTGAGGAAGATTTTATGAAATTGTTTCTTAAGAAGACTATTAATCAGTTGAATGCGATCAATGAGGTTGGGTTGTTTATTTTTTTGTTTATTTATTTATTACAATTTATATTTATTATATTTAGATGCAGTTGTGGTGATTGAAATTATTCCTTAGCCAATTGTAATGATAAGTTGAAATTGTCATCTGGCTTGAAAATTAATTTCTTTTGTGAGTGTAAAAATGGTGGCATGCTTTAGTTAAGAATATTGATATGTGGTTCCTTCATAATCATGTTACATGATTTAGGGTTGAATAAAAAGTTTGGTGGTATTAGGTATCTTTTTTTTATATTTCAGAGTAAAATGACAGTGGAAGTTTTTCTAATAAGTATCAGTTCTAATCACGTTACATGTCATGATCTTATTAGTTTGAATTTACTTGGTTGAAAATTGCTACTATAATTTTCATGATTAGTAGTGAATTAGTAGAGTTAGATGGAGGTTAAACCCAAGTGCTGTAAACTGAAAAAGTTAAAATATGTATTTAAATCTTAAACTGTCGTCTAGTTATTGCAATGGAAGATTCTGACTAACTGTTCAAGTCCATGACTAATGGTTTTTTTTTAGGATGGAACTTTTTTTGTCATGGCCACTGTTAATGGTATTTTGGATAATGGGGGTGGTGGTATGCATCTTGCAAATGCCACAAGGCAGTAACACCTGATTCGGGCATGTACTATTGTGATAATTGCCACCGTCATGTTCTCAATGTTATGCCAAGGTTTTCTCTAAGTTGCTTTAAAATTATTTGTAGGTAGTATTTACAAGTTATTTATGCCCTTTTTATTATTTCAATGTTCATTGTGTGTGCTTTGTGATAAGCAATTGGATAGGCATGCTAATTAATTTCAATTTCTATATCAGGTACCGAATCAAACTAGATGTGGTGGATGATAGTGGATCTGTAGTGTTTGTCCTTTTTGACTGAGATAGCCAGCATATGCTTAAAAAATTATGTTTTGAGTTGGTGTCTGAAGTCCAAAAGGTAAACTTATTCCATGCTACTTAATGAGTGTCATCCATAAGCACATCTAAACTATTACTACCGTCCTCATTGTTTCTCAATTGTTTAATTGGTTATTTGTGAATATGGTAGGATGGAGATGTTCTAACTTTCCCTACTAAGGTTTTAGAGTTGGTTGGTAAGACATTATTATTTAAAGTGGAAAAGAAGTCTGAGTCTAGTTCCAACTTTGATGGTTCTTATCGAGGGAAGCTGACATGTGATGATGAGACTATTATATCCATGTTTAAATTGGAAGGCGCTGATATGACCCCACCCAAGGTTTTGGCATCACCTATTTTTTTAAATTTGTTGTTTATGTAATCATTTTCAAAATATATATTTTCAATATGAGGTTATAAGCTTCTGTTTTCTAATTTGTGGCATTTACTGTTATGATGGAATTGAGTGCTTTTCTCAAACCTGCTTTTAATGAGGTCTGTAATCTTGATTCTGATGAGGAGGAATTAGAGTCTGTTAAGACTAAAGTACTTCCACCTATTATATCTTTGTCTTATCAATTTTTTGTTGATTGTTTGGTTCATGACCATTTCATGTTTGCTTTTTAAGGAATTTTTGTCATAATTAATTGTGGGTCCTATATCCCTTGGATCTGCCAAGCTTTCTATGGATACAAGTTCCAATCCATTGAAGAGGAAGTTAAATATTGATTTTGAAGCTTCAGTTGAAGTTGGGAGTAGCATTGTCCTGAAGGAAGTGATGATAGAGAAGGAGTGAACTCTAAGGCTGTGGGTTTTTTTTTTTGGATGTAAATAGTTGGGCTTGAGCTTAGTGTTTGGGATATTTGTTTTTGGAACCATCAAATGGCCCAGTCCATATGTGTAATGTGTCAATGACAATAATACTTGGTGTCCCTTTTCTTTTGTTGGATTAGCACGTTTTGGGTGTTGTGGGTAGTAACATTTTGGGATCTGAAGTTGAATTGGATTGGGCTGCATTGTTATAATCCATTGTAATCAAAGGACTACCATAATGCAACCTTTGTAAGACACTAATTGTTGGAATTAATTAAATGCTTTGCTGAACATATATGTGCTTTTTTTACTTTTTTTATTTGCCTTGGTTGTTATTTTTAATTCTACTTTAAGTCATATTTACCTTTCGAATTTTGATACTTATTATGTACTCTTAATATCACTAGGTTTTATCATGAAACGTTGACTAAGACATTACTTTTGAAGGTTAATAAATTGAAAAATGCTTCAGTTGTCAAGAGCTGCACTGTAAACACTATAGTAGAGATAAAAGCAAAAGAAAATTGCTCCATGTGGATGACAAGTGGAATCTTTTATAAGCTTTTATTACATTATTGTTACCCATGTTATTAATTACTATTTTTAGATGCATGATCAACATTGTTAACATCCAATTGTACCTGATACCCCTAAAAAGACAAAAAATTAATTTCCTTAAAAGAAAGAAAAAAATATGTTGGCATAAAAAAAAGGGCCACTGTGAACTATCAAATAACAAACACCACACCAAAACCACAATAACTCCAAAGCTCCTATCATCAAACCAAACCTCCCAACTCCTAAGCCAACAAGGCAAGCTAATTTGAACAAGAGACCTCAACCCAATGCAATTAGATAAACCTAGTTCCCCATCCAACATTGAACAACCAGCCAATCTCTCACCATTGTACGCCACCTCCAAACCGCCATCAACTCTCCTACCGTGACTCAGAGCCAACCACCCAAGCAACTTCGGACACCACTTTCCTGTTGCCATCTTCTTTTCTCCAGATCCACCACCTACAAAAAAAATTACCAAAAAAAATTGATTGTAAAGTATACAAAAAAATAGAAAAAATGAGAAAAATAACAAAAAATATTAAAATGATAAATTCACCAAAACTAAATAAAAGAAAAAAAACATTGCACAAACTTATAAAATTTAAAAAAAAAACTACCACAAGGTAATGAAAGTAAGTTTGTGGGTTTATTTGACTTGAATTTAGTCTATCTTTGTCTCTTTGTTGATTTATTCAATTTGTTGCATTACTATTATGTGATTTGACATGTTTGCTTGAATTAATCCATTGTTAACAATTTGATTTGAAAGCTTTAACTTTTTTTTAATTAAAATCAATTAACCCACTTTTATTTTCAACAGAACAACGTGACTTTGAGTTTCCTATTACACCTGTGGATATGTAAGAGCGGAACTCCTATTCTGTCAAAACAAAATTAAATTTTCATACTTTATTTATCGATTTTGTTTATCTTTCAACAAAAGGGACAAAGCAAATATTTTTAAAAGTTATTAAAAATTTATACCATTAACTTATGATAATCGTCTTAAGACGGGTGTGTTATGGGTGATGTGGAATTAAATTTTTACCATTCTCTACACATAATCGATTCTCGAATTCAAATTGGTTTTGAAGACTAATTTATAAAAAAAGTTTTTCAATTTTTCCTAATTCAAACAAAATTGGGCAACTCCATACTTATTTTTTTAAAAATCCCATTTTATTCGTCGTTCCCACCGTGATCTTGGTTGCGATATGCATTAATGTAATTATCAGTTACCTAATATGATAATATTGTTGGATCAACAGGTGAAGAAAATGTGGGAAGTATCACCTGGTGCTTTGTATGGCCTTCTCAACGAATTTGCCAAAGTGAGTAATAATTTAACCAAGGAGTTTGAACTTTTGTTATTCTGCTTAGAAGTGTTTTAAAGACTAATTACTTGCTATGCAGTTTTGAACCCTTTTTAAGGTATGATTACTTGCTATGCAGTTTTAAAAGATTGTTTATAATGTGCAGTGAAATTGTGGAATGTTTTGAGTGAATCAAATTGTTTGGACACAACAATAGGTTCATCATTGTTGCAACTTGGTATTGCACATTCATTCTCTGTACTACAATCAAGTTCTTTTAATGCATGTTTAAAATTTACAGAGGCAATTGAGCATGCATCACTACTTTTTTATTTGGATAGTTTGGTCACAGTAGTTGCACCCTCTTTTAGTTATTGTTATTTTACAGTTTTGGTATAGTAACATACTTGGTTTTTTTTTCCTTTTTGGTATTTAAAACCATTTGTTTTTAACTTCGTCAAATAGTGTCAAAGATTGGGAGCAAAATGCATTTCAGTTTCATGCTTGTGTTGCTTTATGCTACATATTTAAATTTCTCTATTATATGTTTTATATAGTTTGACAATTCCATTGTGAAGCCCATATCATCTTTTTTAATATTTATTAGAAGTCAATTATATTTTAAATTGTTCCACTAAGTGTTTTTAGACTTTAAAAATTTAATGTGGAACTAAATTTTTTATTTGAATTCCCATATAAAATTATATTATTTTTTATTACTAAAATGCGTTGATTATTTTTTCTTTAACAATTTTGTATGCGATATAACCATTTTATTAGAATATTCAAAATTTAGTAATCGTTGATGTTTATTGGAATTGTTTAAGCTGTAGTAGTATTTTTAACAATATAGATAGTTAAAAGTCACGAATCTATGAGAGCTGATTTGTTACAGAATCTTGAAAGAGTTAGGAGGGGCTCCAAAAGGAATTCAATATATTCTGGTGTATGTTACTCAGGTTTTTTTATCTGCTCAATTCTTATTTTTGGGGTTTCTAAAGTGTTAATTTTTTTATTTTTTATTTTATTCCTATTGGATCTGTCTAATATTATTAGGTTTTTTATGCTACCATTTTCTATGTTAAACTATTATTTATAGCTTCCATTGATAAAGCTAATTCGAGTGAAGAAAAATGTTCACTACTTGAAGAAATCAGACTCATCATTGATCCAAGAATTTCAAGATGTTAACGGAGAATGCAACCTCTAATCCTTTTCCCTTTACTGCTTCTTTAATTAATAATTTTATAATACATGTTTTCCATTGGTCGATGTAATAAAAAATATATGTTTGATTGACTTATTATTTTTTTCCCAACTTTTGGTAGACGTGATGTCATTTGCGCAAGTCCCTACTGTGTTAACACATGATATGGAAATAATACACACGAATGTTATTATTGAGCATCCAATGTTTGTAGATAGTGAAAGAGAAGGTATTTTCAAGTTTTCTTTATATGATACACACACACACAAGTGTACATATATATATATATATATGTACTTGGTTTGTTATTTACTTATTTATACATTCAAACTAAACATTTTCAATTTTTTTTCAATGTAGTTTGTCTAGATTTTGGGGATTGTTTATTACAATGTCCAAATTGTGGAACATCTATTTGGTACGAATAACATTCTAACCAACTAATATAGAATTCTCCATTTGTTATATGAAAGGAAAGGTTAAAATTCAATTTTTGGCTAAGCCTCCTGATTTGTTATGGAATTTAATTAATGGGTTTTATCAAAGAAGAGGTCATTTCTTGGAGAATATTCGTTTATACAATAGTATGTTTGCATTTACCTCAATTGGAGGAAAGGTTGAAAATTCTTTGAATAATGGTCAAGGTCCTCCCCAGTTTATTTTGAGTGGTCAAAACTATCATAGAATAGGAAGTTTGTTGCCAGTTGAAGGAGGAAGACCGAAATTTGAGCAACTATATATTTATGATACCCAAAATGAGATCTTTAATCAGATGGCTCCATTAAGGTATTATTCATAAAATATTAATTATTTAATATACTTTTACTCATATAGCAGTTTAAATGTGACAACTTTGGTTTGAGTATTTCTTATCTAGTACTATATTATGTTTAGGTGAATGTGTCCACTAATGCTATACAATTATGTCATTATTTAGAGTGTTTGTAAATTAATATATGTGTTTGTTTCTATAGTGGAAATGACGATAATAGTAGTAGTATTGATGTATTATTAGTGGTAGATTTAATGTGCATGGTTGACTCATATAATGTTCTGGCGAAGTCATTCAGACTAGTCAGGGATTATTTTGATCATGGTAAAGTATCTCAAATTATGCTTAGATTGTTTAGAAGTCGAGTTACTGATGCTCGGATGTATAACCTTCCAAATGTTAAATGAAGTTGCTACTTTGGTAGTTGGATATTTTAATAGTTCAGATGTTGGAAGAGATATTATCATTTAGTCTAGGACTAGAGATTTACAAAGAATTCATGAGACCCATACTGCATATATTCCATTGCAATATCCATTATTGTTTCCTTATGGTGAGGATAGATATCAAGAGAATATCAGTAGAGAAGTTGTATCAAAATCTAATTCAATAAAGAAAAAGGTGTGAATATCACTAAGGGAGTTAATTGCATTCAGGCTTCATGAGCGCATCATGGAAGGAGGTATTGTATTGAAAAGTCGAAGATTGTTCTAACAATTTGTGGTTGATTGCTATTCTATGATTGAAGCTCAAAGATTGTCTTATATTCAACAAAACCAAGTAATGATTAGGGTGGACTTTTTGAAAGGGTTAAAGGAGGCAGTTGATCGTGGTGATATCCAAGTATCATCAGTTGGCACACGTATTGTGTTGCCTTCTTCTTTTACAGGTGGCAAGCATTACATGTTTAATAAATGTCAAGGTGCCATGACATTGTGCAAGAGATTTGGATATCTAGACTTATTTTTGACTATCACTTGCAATCCCAATTGACCAGAAATTGTTTGATATGTTTTTGAAAGGGGACTTTCGGTAGATGATCGTCTAGGCATAGCATGTAGAATTTTTTGTACGAAGTTGGAAGAGATGATGAATGATTTTAAGAAAGGTTCATTTTTTAGTAAAGTAATTGCAGGTAAGAATTCATTATGCCTTTTTTTGGATTTTTTTTAAGGAATGTCTTTTATGAATTTCATAGATGCTTGCTTTTCCCAATTTGATTTATTGTTTTATTTTTATTTTATATAGGTATGTATACCATAGAATTCCAAAAAAGAAGTTTACCTTATACTCAGATTTTGTTGTGGTTGGAAAGAAAGGATAAATTACAATATGTTGATTTGATTGATGCGGTGATATTTGCTGAACTACCCTACAAAAGTAATTTTCTAATGTTATATAGGGTTGTTTCTAGTTTCATGATTCATGGACCTTGTGGATATGCACGAATGAAATATCCTTGCTTGAAGAATGGTAGATGTACAAAGTTTTATCCTAAGATGTTTGTGGATAAAATATCATTTGACGATGAAAGATATCCAATATATCGTAGAAGAGATACTTGTGTTACTACTTTTAAGAAGGATGTTAAGCTAGATAATAGGTATGTTGTTCCTTATAATCCTAAATTGTTGATGAAGTATCAAGCGCATGTGAATATTGAAATTTATAATAAATCTAACTCCATCAAGTACCTATTCAAGTATGTTAATAAAGGTCCTAATCGAGTTACTGTTGTCATGTCTTCTACCAGTGGTAATGGCATTGTGCCTGATGAGGTTAATGAAATTAAGCAATATTATGATTGTCGGTATTTATCTCCTTGTGAGTCTATATGGAGGATTTTTGCATTTAATATTCATTATAGATGGCCTCTTGTTTAACGATTAACATTTCATCTTCCCCAAGAGCAAACCATTGTTTTCAAAGATAATGATATGATTGCTGATGTTGTTGACAAGAATAGATATAAACCGATGATGTTTTTATCCTGGATGGAAGCTAATAAAAAATTTGTTGAAGGTAGAAAGCTGACATATGGTGAGTTTCCAATGCGATTTGTATTTGTACCAAATAAGCAAGAATGGAATTTACGAAAGAAGGGACAGTCTATTGGTAGGTTAAATTTTGTGCCGCTGGGCATAGGTGAATTATATTATATGAGGTTACTTTGGATATTCAGAAAGGTTACACAAGTTATGGAGATATGCAAACTATTAATGGTATTACCTATGACTCATTTCAAGATGCATGCCATGCATTAGGGTTGTTAGCTGATGATAAGAAGTTTGTTGATTGCATAAAGGAGTCAACGATTTTGGCATCGGGTGTTTCCTTGAGGAGGTTGTTTGTGTCTTTATTATTGTCAAACTCAATGAGTAAACAAGCCCATATGTGGGAACAAACATGGATTCCATTATCAAATGACATTTTGTATGAAAGGAGGATATTTATAAGATGTTCAGCTATTATCTTTTCATTTCTTGAATACTTTTATTTTCTTCTAAATCATATATTTTTGCACTCAATGAATGTGTTACAACTGAAATTTATTAATTGTTTTCATTTCGAAATATGTCTGAATATGTCAGATGAAGATCTAAAATAGTTATGCTTAATTGAAATTGAAAGATTGTTGCGATTGAATGAGAAGTCTTTGAAGGATTTTTTCTTGGATACCCTATCCTATTAACTCTAATGTGAATGAGTTTAATAATGCTATGTTGTTTAATGAACTAAGTTACGATAAAAATGAGTTAAGAAGAGAACATTTTAAGTATTTTTCAACCCATGAGAGGCTTATTTCTGATGAAGTTATAGAAGCTGTTAGTGGACAAAAAGGAGGTTTCTATTTTGTATATGGATTTGGTGGAATAGGAAAAACATTTGTTTGGAAAGCATTGTCAAGTCATTTAAGATCGGATGGTAAAATTGTTCTAAGCGTTGCTTCCAATGGTATTGCTTCTTTACTTTTACCCGGTGGGAGGACTGCACATTCTAGGTTTGCTATACTGTTGTCATTAACAGAGGACTCATCATGTAATGTTAAACAAGGTAGTGCAAAAGCATAGTTACTCCAACACACAAGTCTCGTTATATGAGATGAAGCGTCAATGGTTAACAAATGGGCCTTTGAGGCGTTAGATAGAACATTAAGGGATATTATGAGGTTCTCAAATGTCAACAGCCTGAATGAACCTTTTGGTGGGAAGGTTGTGTCCTAGGTGGTGATTTTAGGCAAATTTTACCAGTTATTCCCAAAGCAAGTTGGGCTGAAATTGTTATGACGATTGTTAATTCTTCCAAATTATAGAGTCACTGTAAAGTTATGAAGCTAACTAGGAATATGAGGCTGCAGTCTAGTTTGTCAAATTCCAGTCTTGATGAAATGGAACAGTTTGCTACTTGGATTCTTGCAATTGGAGATGGGGATTTGGGAGGGAATAATGATGGAGAGGCTGATATTGATATTCCAGAAGATCCTTTAATTCTTGATTCCAATGATCATATCGTTGACATTGTCTCTTTCACATATCCCAACTTCAAAATATGAATGATTGTAGATTTTTTGAAGGGCGTGCAGTACTTGCTCAACCTTGGAGGTTGTGGAAAAGGTTAATACTGTAGTTTTGTCATTGATTCTAAATGAGGAAAAGGAATATTTAAGTTTTGATTCAATTTGCAAATCGGATGAAGATGTTGGCATAGATGTTGAATGGTTTACCACTGAATTTCTTAATGAAATTAAGTGTTTTGAGCTTCCTAATCATAGACTACTATTGAAAAAAGGTGTTCCTGTAATGTTGTTGAGGAATATTGATTAATCTGCTGGTTTGTGCAACGGAACAAGGCTTATTGTGACCGAGTTGGGATTGAATGTTATTGGGGCAAGAGTAGCCAATGGCAAACATATCGGGGATAATGTTTATATACCACAGATGAATTTGATCCCATCTGATCCGGGGTTGCCATTGAAATTCCAACGAAGGCAATTCTCGTCATTACTTTGCTTTGCTATGATGATAAACAAAAGTCAATGTCAAACATTATCTCACGTGAGTTTATATTTGCCTCGACCAGTCTTTTCCCATAAGTAATTATACGTGGCTGTTTCTAGGGTCAAGTCTAGAAGAGGTTTAAAAATTTTAATTACCAATGACGATGGGGAACTATGCACATCCACCAAGAATATTATTTTCAAAGAATTTTTCCAAAAGATTTGATGTCAGCTTTAATGAACATATGCAAGTGTTTTCTTACTATTCCAATTTTAATTATTAACTTAGTATATAACTTATGTACCTATATATGTTTATTTTGTTCATTACTGCAACGAATACATTGCTAGTACATTATTCAATAACTTGGTTACTATATAGTGAAGTAGTCATACAGCAACAATGTCAGCCAAGTTGTTCGTTTATTTTGTTGCAACTAGCCCATGGAAAATCATATTCAATGGGTATATCTTAATAACTTTGGTAGAATACTTGCGATGATATGATTTAAAGTAAATGGATTGTTAAATATCAATATTCTTCAACCTGCTATATAATTTCATTGTATTTTATACCGCCGTACATTTCATAACTAAATATATATGTTGAAAGTTTCTAATGAAATTCATTTACACTTACAAAAGTAGGCGAAAGCTATGGTGCACCCTCCCCACTTTGGGTGTACCATACACCCTATTTTTTACCTGCTGTTGTAGGTTTTTTTTTGTTACAAATTTTTTTTTACAGATTATTATTTTTTTCAGCCAACCACCACCTCCGACCACAAGCCACCGCCGGTCGGTCACTGCCGCTGGTCGGCCACCGCCGCTGACAGGTAACCGGTCATCTACACTATTCATCGACCGCCGATATTGTTCACCAGCGCCTTCCGCCATATTGTTCATGCTGCTGGCACTGTTCGCAGGGTACTGTTCACATCTCCGGTACTGTTAAATGCTGCTGGTACTGTTCACCTTTGCCGGAAACCACCAGTCACCTCTGGCTGATTACTGTTCACATTTTAAAATTACACAACTGTGTAAATAGTACTAGTTAAAAGTATATCAATCTTTATAATTTTTCATAAATAACTATGCATACTGAAATTTTTTTCCTATAACTATAATTGTTGAAAAATCTTTTACGGATAATATTGATACAATTATACAACCTAGAAAAAACTAGAGTTAGTCAGTTTTCCTAAAACTATAACTGTATTTGAAGAAAAATCTTATAAATTTTAATTGATAATATTTATATAATTATACAATTTAAAAAAATAGAGGTGGCTAGTGGTATCAGACAAAAAGCAACGTCATAATGACCTCTACTAATCGATAATGATAGTTGTAGTAGTATGTAAAAAAAATATAAAATTAAAAAAAAAAAGAGAACCTTAAAAAAACCAAAAAAAGAAGGAAACTTGCTTGCAAGTTTCTTGTAATTGATTCAAGCTAAAATAAATTAATGTCTTAAATTAGGTAATGTATTATACATCTTCTTTTAAAAGATGTATATTAGACACACTTACAAAAGTAATGCTCTCAAAATTAAAGTCAATTATAATAATATATATGAAAAGACTAATGTAGAACCGTGCAATGCACGTTTATGACAATATTGAATGAAATTTTTTTTAGAAAAAGAAAGATATATTTGGGAAGGAAATATCAGGAAAATGGGTAATAAATTCTCATATATTTTGTTTTTGGGCTTGAAGTATCAGGCACTGCAAAGTGCAGACAAGGCAGATCAACCGGGACTGCGTGTGCCGTGTGAGTTCCCTTCCTTGGTCCTCACTCCTCAGAGGGCCAACAGGGACCGATAACCACACCTTCACTCTCATTCTCTCTCCTTCAAACAAAACCCTACAAACACAAACCAATCACTTTACCAATTTCTCTGTTCGCATTTTGCAATCACAAGCCAAACCCCACAAAACACTCAATATACCAATCCAATTCCCATTCCCATTCTAGAATCATAGCATAGAATTTCAACTGAACTGTTCGCACCGCCCTAGTTTTTACCCAGACCATGTCATCCGAGATAGAGGTCGTCGATGAAGAGGTTGATTCCCGGCACGGCCAAGAGAGTATGCGAGACGACGACGACGACGTTTACACGACGGCGGCTTATGGGAATTTGGAGAAGTTGCGGAGATTGGTGGAGCAAGAGGGTTGCTCTGTCTCCGAGCCCGACGGGATGGGATACTACCCTCTTCAGTGGGCTGCTCTAAACAACAGAACCGCCGCTGCTCAGTACATCATTGAGGTTCTGTGCGTTTTTGCTTCTTTCCTGGATTTGCATTTGAGCTTTGTGGCGTTCTGTTTTGAATTTGATTTAATTCCTTAATTGGCATTTCATTTTTATGTGGTGTTTTGAGCTTCGCTTTTTGGAGAAATTCTTAGAGAGTAATGTTAGCAGCACACTCTTTTCGATACTTATTTTAACAATTGCTTTACTATTGGTCCACCTTATACACTTAAAAAGATTATTAAGGGAGAAATGCTAGCAACACTTGCTTTTAGGCCAATAGTAAAGTAAGTGTTGAAAGGAGTGTTTAAAAGAGTGTGTTACTAATATTTCTCATTCTTATATAAACCTAGAGCATCTAAGTTGGGTGGACTTGACTAATCACATTATTAATTAATAGATAATTATTGTAGTTAATTAATGATTAGTTATCATAACTTACCATAATTAATGATGTGAATGGTCTAGTACATCTAACTTGGGTGCTCTAGGTTTATGCAAGAATTCATTTTTTGAGTGGTCGGTTGAATTGACTTTGTTCAACGTGTAGTAGTCTAGGTTGAGAAATACTTGTATAAACCTTGTGCACCCAAATTATATGTATTAGGTGCATAAATTATTGACAAGTTATTAATCAATAATTAATTACCATAGTTAATCAATGATTAACTACCATAATTAAAGATATGTCAATAATATATTGGCCTAGTGTACCAAACTTGAGTGCGCCAACCGCGAAGGTTATGCAAGAATTCCTCAGTCTAGGTTTGGCTTTTTAAGACGCTTTTGATGAGTGCATTGATTGTTTTGGAACAAACTGAGTTAATGATTGTTGTTTAAGGAGGGGTATAGAAAGAGAATTGACGATGGTGATACTTTTAGTCCTTGAATTTGTATAGGTAGCTCAGCTGGTTAGTCATCTATATGTAATGGAAATGGAAAATTATGTATGTTTTTATTTCGTTGGTGTCATGAGGCGAAAAGCGGGTTGAGACAGCAAGCCCACAAATTGCATTACTTTGATGCGGCTGCATCATTGAAGTGATGCAGAAATTTTAAACCCTGAAAATTTTGAGTAAAACACAATCAAATAAACATAGGGAGGAGGCTGTGACACACATCAAAGAACACTAACTAAGTATAACCACATAAACAGAGTATAAAAATGGAAAAAAAACAGAATGATAAAGGGAGAAAATTTATGAATAAGAGCATAGAATACGAGCATACTTACTCAGATGTTCTAACCGAAATCTTCTGTGCCATTTCTATCTACCTTCAGCTTCTGTACACAAACAGCCACCTTGGTCTTGACTCCCATGCACACAGCTTTTGGATTTGATAATCTAGATCGTTTTCCTTTATTTCCAGGTCATATTCGGTTCAGATGATGGTATTCAACCGAAAAACCCCTTTAGATTTGATAACCATTGGCTATTGAGTGTTTTAAGTGAGGATAAATGAGTCATTTTACCAAAATGCATGATGTGGCCACATCAGTCGTTGCATGAAGGAGAAGCAACTGCGTTATGCAACTCGCCCTGTGTTGTAATATATTAACATTAATATCAGATATGTACAGATACGTTTCTTATTCTTGTTTTTATTAAGGCTGATTTTTCTCCCTTATTTTTAGGATAGCAATTAATAGTTTTAGCCTATATATATTGTAACCTTCTCTGTACAGAGATATTCAAGGAATAATATTCATACATTCCAACATTCCTTCTTTCTATATGGTATCGAGCCTAGGTCGTTCCTAGGGCTTGCCTTTGTTTTTCTTCGTTTTGAGCGACCTCTTCTGCATGTCTCCTCCTTCCTTTGCACCTTATTCTTTGCCAGTAAAACCACCACCACCACTTGTCACCGCCTTTTTTTGCCTCACCACCACCCGCGGGATTGCTTGTCGGCTTGTTTCGCCACCACCAGAAAGGCCCATCCCAAGCCGATCGCCCACGCGCCGCCGCCTCGCCGTAGCATCAGACATGCACGCCGTGGGAGCCACGCGCCACCCTCCGACAGCGATGCGTTCACCGCGCGACCACCGCCGTTACGCTCGTCGGCTCCTCCCCGTTACTTTTGACCATTTTCGGGTCCAACCAGCAGCATGTCTCTACGGAGACACCCGGTCCTCCACCATCAATACGCCGCCTGCGGCGTGTCGTTCCAACGCCTACGGTAGCCGTTGCAGCCCCGAATCCCCATGATCTTCCGTGTGTTACACTCTACTTATCACCTCAATGGTAAGAATTATCTCCAATGGGCCCGGGTTATTCGCACCACTCTCAAGGGTCGTCGAGGAAGTTGTCGCACATTGTCGGGGATCCTCAGAAGGCCGATGACCCACAGTTTGGCATTTGGGATGATGAAGATTCTTTGATTATGACTTGGCTATGGAACTCATGAGACCGATATCAGTAAGAATTGTATGTTTTTTTTTACGCACGTGAAATTTGGGATAGTTTGAGTCAAACCTATTCTATGAAACAAGATATTGCTGCGTGTTATGATTTAGAAAACACCATTTTTAATACCAAGCAAGGATCTCTTTCTGTCACTGATTATTATGGTACTCTGAATGGTTTATGAATTGAGCTTGATTAAAACCAGAATCTCAAGATGAAATGCACTGAGGATTCTGCTACTTTAACCAAGTTTATTGAGCGTGGACGGGTCTTTAAGTTTCTCTCTGGGTTGAATTCTGAGTATGATCCTATTCGGGTTCAGATTTTAGGTAAAGACAAGCTTCCTTCTCTCTCCGAGGTGTTCTACACAGTTAGGGGGGAAGAGAGTCGTCGGGCGGTCATGTTGAATAATGGTAATTCCGGTGATAGTTCTGCTTTGACCACTGGCAAAGGTCCTATTGGTGGGTTATCATCTGAAAGGCCTGGCTCATCTTCTTGGAAGTCGTCTACCAAACGTGACGAGCGCTGGTGTCCTTTTGCAAGAAGTCTGGTCACACTAAGGACACTTGTTTTAAACTCCATGGCAGAGATAAGGTTCTTGGTCGCTCTGGGGGTTTTAAAGCAATCAACAAAGGCAAGTTAATCAGACAGTGTCCGACTTGGTTATTGAGGGTGAAGAGGTCTCTGCACCACCATCTGGGGAGGCCATTTCGGCGCTTAGTAAAGCCGAGTTGGATCGTTTGCGCACTCTCTTAGACTCTATGAGTAAGCCTTCTGACACTTGTTCTCTAACCATGACTGGTAAGAATTTAAGCTCTTTTTTCTTTAATGTTTCTAGTCTTGTATCTCGAGGATCTCTGGATTATTGACTCAGGTCTTCTTTGATCATATGACCCCTTATCCTCATATTTTTCCACTTACTCTAAATTATCCGGTAAGCATCACATCACGGTTGCTAGTGGATCCCATGTCCCTGTTTTAGGATGTGGTACTATTTCACTTCACCCTTCCCTTCCTTTACATAATGTGCTTCACGTCCCTCATTTGTCTAATAACCTTATTTCTATTCATAAGCTTACCACAGATTTAAAGCGTACGGTGACCTTCTTTCCCTCTCATTGTGTGTTTGAGGATCTTACCACGGGGAGGACGATTGGGGTTGCTAAGGAACAGGAGGGTTATATGTTCTACATCGGCCTCATGGTCGTACTAGTCCGATGATGTCCACATCCAATCATGCGACAAGTTCCGCCTGCTGCATCTCGGATATGGCTTCACCACAAACGCCTTGGTCATCCTCCTTTCGGTCTTCTTAGGTCTTTATTTCCGCAATTGTTTACCAATGAGTCTGTTGAGTCTTTTCTTTGTGATGTTTGTCGGTTTTGCGAAACACCATCGCACAAATTTTCTCCAAATAATAATAAAAGTATTGAACTTTTTGATCTTATTCATTCGATGTGTGGGGACCTTCCTCTAATTCTAATATATCGGTGCAAAATGGTTTGTTTCATTTATTGATGAGTGCACTAGGGTCACTGGATATTTCTTATGAAGGATAAATCTGAAGTATTTCAAATATTCTTGAATTTCTATCGCATGGTTCAAACCCAGTTTGGAAAATCTATAAAATAGTTATGATCGATAATGGCAAGGAATATGTGAATCAACATTTCACAAAATTCCTTAAAGAACATGGTGTGTTACATGAGTTAACTTGTGTTGATACTCCCCAACAAAATGGGATTGCGAGAAAGAAAGAACCGTCATCTCCTAGAAATTGCAAGAGCTCTTTTATTCCAAATGTCTGTCCCTAAGTCTTATTGGGGGAAGCTGTCTTAATGCACGCATACTTGATAAAGCAGATTGCTACTCCGTGTCTTGGATGGTCTTAGTCTGTGCAAGTCATGACTTCCTTCTTCCCTTCAGTTCCTACCATGAAGAATCTCCTGTCGTGTCTTTGGCTGTGTTGCCTTTGTTCATATCCATAGTCAATATCGTGGTAAGTTGGATCTTAGGGCTGTCAAATGTATCTTCATAGGGTATGCACCAGACAAAAAGGGGTACAAATGTTATCATCCTCAGAGTCGTCGTGTCTATGTCTCCATGGATGTCACTTTTCATGAGTCCGAGTCTTTTCACCTTCGTCCTCAGCTTCAGGGGGAGAGTGGTCAAGAAGCTGAGTCTCTTGAGTCATCTTTTGTTCCTCTTCTGGTTGAATCTATTGAGTCATCTATCCCTCCTCGATAAAGGATGTGGCATCATCTTACGGTACTTCAGAGACACCTAAAGATCGATACAAGCGGGTGTATTATCGGAAAAAACCCAACTGGTCCAAGAGCTTCGGTCGCCCGAACCGAGAGGTAAGCATTCCTGATTCTGAGCCTTTGAATAATTCTTTACATGATATTTGTGAACCTAACCCTGATGACTTGCCAATAGCCTTAAGAAAAGTCAGAAGAACTTGTGCAAAATACCCCATATCTCAGTATGTGTCCACTAAAAACCTATCAGTACAGCATCGGAGTTTTATTTCAACAATAGATTCTACCAGAGTCCCTACTTCAGTACAAGAAGCATTAATGGATAAGAATTGGGTTCAAGCCATGCATGAAGAAATGAGTGCTTTAAACAAGAATGAGACTTGGGAAATTGTTGAGAAACCGAAGGACAAAAGGATAGTTGGGTGCAGATGGATTTACACAGTGAAATATCGGTCTGATGGTACTCTAGACAGGTACAAAGCAAGGCTGGTTGCAAAAGGGTATACTCAGACATATGGGATTGATTATGAGGAAACATTTGCCCCAGTAGCAAAGATGAACACAGTCAGGATCATTCTCTCCTTGGCAGCACACTTTGGATGGGACTTGTACCAATTTGATGTTAAAAATGCTTTTCTCCATGGGAATTTGGAAGAGGAAGTATATATGGACATTCCACCGGGATATGGACCTACCGGTGGAGGAATATGGTGTGCAAGTTAAGGAAGGCCTTATATGGACTCAAGCGGTCTCCTCGTGCTTGGTTTGGGAGGTTCACCAATACTATGGTGTCCTTAGGTTATAGGCAAAGAAGCCGGGGAGATCATACCCTCTTTATAAAACATTCCAAAGAAGGCAAGCTTACATTTCTTGGTTTATGTTGATGACATGATCATCGGCTGGTGATGATGAGGTTGAGAAACAAGTCTTAAAAGAAAAATTAGTCATGCAGTTTGAAATGAAGGACTTGGGGAAGTGAAGTACTTCCTTGGGATAGAGGTTGCCTATTCCAAACAAGGCATCCGTATTTCCTAAAGGAAATATGTCTGGATCTTGAAGGAAACGGGTAAGCTAGGTTGCAAAACCACGGGGGTGCCTATTGAACAAAATCACGGGATTGGAAACAATGAGGAGAGCCCAAGGGTGGATAAGACACAATATCGAGACTTGTGGGAAAAGCGATATATTTGTCTCACACCGGACCGACATACATAGCCTATTGTCGGTGTGTGGTTAGCTGTGGATTCATGCATGATCCTCGTGAGAGACATATGCTAGTCTGTGAATAGAATTCTTGATTTGAAGACAAACCCGGGAAGAGGACTTCTATTTCGGAAAGAACAAACATTGACCATTGAAACCTATACTGATGCTGATTATGCAAGGGTCGCTTGTCGACAAAGGGCGGTCTACCTCGGTTATTGCATGTTTTTAGGAGGAAACTTGGTGACTTGGAGAAGTAAGAAACAGAATGTGGTTGCAAGGTCAAGTGCAGAGGCTGAATTTCGAGCTATGGCACAAGGAATTTGTGAACTGTTATGGATGAGAATCATACTCGATGATCTCGGGATAAAGTATGAAGTTCCTATGAGGTTACTTTGTGATAACAAGTCGGCAATCAGCATTGCTCACAACCCGGTTCAACATGATCGGACAAAGCATATAGAGATTGATCGCCATTTTATCAAGGAAAAATTAGATGATGGCCTTATAACTACAGATACGTCCCTTGAGCACCAATTAGCAGAGATGTCTTCACTAAGGGGCTTCCCACAGAGCGATTTCAAAGTCTTACTTGCAAGCTGGGAATGATTGATATTCACTCACCAGCTTGAGGGGGAGTGTTGTAATATATTAACATTAATATCAGATGTGTACAGATACGTTTATTATTCTTGTTTTTATTAGGGCTGATTTTTCTCCCTTATTTTTAGGATAGCAATTAATAGCTTTAGCCTATATATATTGTAACCTTCTCTGTACAGAGATATTCAAGGAATAATATTCATACATTCCAACATTCCTTCTTTCTATACCCTGCATCAGCGACTAGGCAGCTGCATTAGCTGACTCGTGGCAACACGGATTTATTCATTATGCAATCAAATATATTATTTATTTTCTTGCAGATTTTGGCTTGATAATTAGTATGGAATTTTACTAATATTCCATTTATTCAACATGATTGTCAGCATGGAGGAGATGTAAATGCAATGGATCATAATGGCCAGACAGCCTTACATTGGAGTGCAGTTCGGGGTGCTATCCAGGTTGCAGAGCTTTTGCTCCAGGAGGTTGCCCAAGTTAATGTTGCAGATATGCTTGGATATCAGGTTAGATTGATCTGTTTCTTTCTTCCTTATTGAAGAGATCAATAGTGTAGGGAATTCCACATGATTAATCTAGCAATGTGACCGTCCGGGCTGGTTTACCTTGTGGCTTGCTGATTGGGGTGGCTTTCTCCTAATCTGGAGGTTAAAACTATCGGTGGTTCAGAACAATGAAAACTCACCAATGCATATCAAACAATTTATTAGAGACAGATAATTTTCTGTCCATAAAATACTGGTTTAAGTTGTCCATTTAATCAATTATCCATCTTGTTAATCTATATCTGATTACTTATTCTAAATTTCTTCTCGCTTGAAGAATGTGTCTGTTGCAATAAATGTTGATTGTACTAATTATACTAAACTTGATGCAGACAACACATGTTGCTGCTCAATATGGTCAGACGGCTTTCCTTTACCACATTGTTTCAAAATGGAATGCTGACCCTGATGTTCCTGATATTAATGGAAGAAGCCCCTTGCATTGGTAATTGGGAATTTGAAATTCAACTGTTCTGCTGTCACAAGTTAAAAATGGATGTTTTCTATTTTCTGCTTGCCATTGCAGTTGCAGTAGTGCAATGGTCCCCTTTGTTAGCCCATTGACAAATTCTTTGTTAAGTATGTGTCCTCTGACATGTTTTATCTGGTTTATGGTGGATTGCTTAAGCAAACTTGGAGTGCATTTGGTTTGGCCATTTAGAAGCAGACAATAAACCTAAAAAATATTTGATAAGAGTTTTAGTGAAAATATTGTCTGGGAACTAGAATCCCAATTGGCCAAGCTGAAAATGAAAATTTGGAAATCCTTTTCAAACCAAATGGGTTCTAATTTCCTTGGTTATTATCCCATTACATTTCATTATTTGAATATGAGGTGCTAGTTTTGAGCATTGTGTAATTTCTCTTGGCAAACTGTCCATGTAATTTTATCCATCATGAGGGATGTTTGAATTAGATACCAAGTATATCATGTGACCATGAGATACACATGGCATATCAATGCTCTTAATATTTATTCTTGATTTTTTCTCAAAGCTATATTGGTGATATCTTGGTCAAGTTTTGCTTGTTTTTATTTTTTCTTCTATGGATAATATCCTACAAAATTACAGTCATATTTTCCTTTAAACTTCTTTTTTTTGTAATTATAAATTATAAATTATAAATTCTTTTTTTAATGCACAGTGTTAATGATTGGGCAGAGATGAGAATGTTGCGTTGGATGAGTGGGCATACAAGAAAAGATAAGATCAGGAATGAATGTATTAGAGGCTGTTAGAAGATATTAGGGTTATTAGTCTTAGTGTTAGTGAGCTTGGGCTTGTACACCTAAGTATTAGTATAAATAGGAATACTAGGTTATGGAATTGTATCACATCTTATTCCTATTAATAATATTCTTTGTTTACTATTGTTTAGCCGTCTTTCTCTCTTCTCCTTTTCCTAACCCTAAACCAGTAATTCTTCAACATGGTATCAGAGCGGTACCATCCACCTTGAGGAGAGTGTCTCGTTTCTACTGTTTTGAGTTCGTGGAACTCGGTTGTATATTCTCTTCTTTACATTTTGTCTCATGTTTCCTCTCTTGTTAGCTTTGTTTAAAAAAAATAGGAGAAAGAAAAAAAAAAGGAAACTCGAAGGTCATGTTTTGGCTTCTTTGTAGCCACTCTTGGCTGCTGTTTCAATTTTCAGGCAACCCACAGGTGGTTTCTGGTGAGACTCAAGCCGACTGGTGGCGGCTGGGTCAAGGTGCGGAGGTAGCTGGTTCGTGCGTTTTGGGTCTGCTTTGGAATGCTTTTGTGGTACACAATTTCTGTTACTGCTGTTTGGTTTTCCAAGCGACCCAGGGGCAGTCGCTGGTGGTTCGTGACCGAAGGTGCCGGTGAGACAACCAGCGAGGCTGGTGGTAGGAGTGGCTGCTGGCGGTGGTACTGGGTTTGCGTTTTCGTGGTGCCGGTTTGTGCTTTAGTTTGTGCACACCTGTTCCAGGACCTGTTTGTGGCTGGGCATGTAATTTCCTAGTACATACAAGGTCGGCTGGCAATCAGAAGTGGTCGTTGGTGACCAGAGCTCCGGCAACATCTCCGGTGTGGTGGTTAGGTGTGATTTTAGCACTGTTTTGGGTAATTTCCTTTGAGCCTGATGCTGTCTTTGACCCCTTGAGTTGGGTTGAAGCTAGAAAGGTGTTATTTGGGGTTTTCCAGCAGTGGGTTGGTGTTTTCTCGCCTCTTTGATTGTTGTGGTGCTTGGTTGGTGGTGACTCTAGCGAGTAAGGTTCCCTCTCCAGTTAGGTTATCGGTGGTCTAAGTTCCAGTGAGATATTCAGCGAGGCTGAAGTTGCTGTTCTATCTTGTGTTTTTTTGTTCTTCTTGTGGATTTTCTTTGTGCACCTTGAGCTTGGAGGAAAGGGCTGCTCGATTGGAGGCAAAGAGCAACCAACGAAGTGGAGCCAACCTAGAGATGTTAAAGGAAATGGCTGCCCGCTAGATGGAGCCGCTAGGAGGAAAGGGCTATCAGCAAGGTGGAGCCACCCTAGATTCTCACTAGCAATGGTGTTGCAGGTTTGGGAGCAAGAGTTTCCTTGTTTCTCTTCTTCTTCCTTTTTGGAAGCTTGGATGGATCAACATCTTCGCTTTTTTCCTCATGCTGTATTTGAATGGTTCAACGTCCTTGTGCCGAGTTTCTCTTCTCACTTTTGGATAAAGATAGGGTTCTGTTATTTGTTTTTTGTTTATGGATTTGCTACCTGTAACAAGCTAAAGCTTAGTAAGCTTTAGCTTGTGGGAGAGTGTTAGAAGATATTAGGGTTAGTAGTCATAGTGTTAGTGGGCTTGGGCTTGCACACCTAAGTATTAGTATAAATAGGAATACTAGGTTATTAGTATAAATAGGAATACTAGGTTATGGAATTGTATCACATCTAATTCCTATCAGCAATATTCTTAGTTTACGATTGTTTAGCCGTCTTTCTCTCTTTTCCTTTCCACAACCCTAAACCCGTAATTCTTCAATAGAGGGGAAGTAGGAGTGGCACCTATTGAGGAAAAGATGGTAGAATTGTACCTAAGATGGTTTGGACATGTGGGAAGAAGATCAATAGAAGCCCCAGTTAGAAGACTTGATTAGATGGAGGATAGCCCAATAATTAGAGGCAAAGGAAGACCAAGAAAAACTCTGAGTGAAATCATTAAAAAGGAGTTAGATCTAAATGGCCTCTCGGAAGATTTGGTTTATGATAGAACCCAATAGCGTCGTTTAATCCATGTAGCCGACCCCACCTAGAGGGGAATGGCTTTGGCTGTTGTTGTTAATGATTAGTTTCCTTTATGCTCTTACTGGTTTAACCTATCCCTTTCCCCTTTAAGTGGAGGTTCTGAATAGTTCTGCTTAAGTAAATTATTTGTGTTAATTTTTCACTTTTTATGCGATTGAATTGATCTTCCCCTTTTGGCTTGAATTTTAGGGCTGCGTACAAAGGTTTTGCTGATTGTATACGTCTGCTGTTATTTCTAGATGCACATAGGAGACGTCAGGATAACGAGGGTATGTTCTAATTCTCTATCCTTAATCTTCCTCCTGAATTTTATTGTGTTGAAATTATTCAAGTACTTATATAAATGATGAATTGGTCTTTGAAAGCATTGTTCAAATTCTTCAATCAAAAAAAAAAAAAAGAAAGCATTGTTCAAATTCTTATTTCACTTTATTTGTTCAGGTTGCACTCCTCTTCATTGGGCTGCTATCAGAGGTAACTTGGAGGTCTGTACTGTGTTACTGCAGGCTGGCAAGAAGGAAGACCTGATGGTGACTGAAATTACTGGCCTTACACCAGAACAACTTGCTTCTGATAAGAATCATAGACAAGTTGCATTTTTCCTTGTAGGTTTTTTATATCCAAAATTTTTAATTTGGTTAGTAATGCCATTTTGATGGTAGTTTGTTGTCGCTCTTTTCAAATTAGTGTTTTTCACTTTGTTCAAACTTCAGAATTAGGAAATACAACTTGTATGTATATTTCTTTTAAAAATATACTATATATCTGTATGTATATTGATTTCTAAGAACCGGATCATAATGTACTTATTAATTTATTTATAAAGTATATTTAGTTTATTTTGTTAGATATAGGTCTTTGGTTGGGAATTGGGATATTATGTGTGAGATAGAGTAAAACCAGTACTACCGACTCAATAACTGAGCACTGGTTTTTTGTGCTGCATTTAAGTTTTTGTATCTTGAGGGAGCTTTTCTATTTGTACTTTTTAGTTATTTAGAAATGTGTTCTTATGGGTATTTCCAATGAAACTCTATACCCTTAGTTCTATATTCTGTTTAAGAGAGAATTTTGCAGGTACAACTGTTGGAAGGGGAATGAGCACCAGAAACCACTTGTGTGATGCACAGTAGTGTGAGGATCTTTAGCCGACTATTGATACCATATAGAATTAGAGAGTTTTAGGAATTGTGTGTATTATCACACACAAATAAATTGGAATTTATATACAGATTTGGTACATGAATGATACATGAATGAAGTAAATACAAACACTAATTCTTATGAAGTGGTGATTACAATATCTAGTAATCACCACTATGAGTCAGCTATGAAACATGTTTCACTTGTGAAACATGGGCTTAATTCTAACAGTATGCATGATAAGCCCATTGCATTCTACAAATACAAACACTAATTCCTATGAAGTGGTGATTAAAATATCTAGTAATCACCACTATGAGTCAGCTATGAAACATGTTTCACATGTGAAGCACGGGCTTAATTCTAACAGTATGCATGATAAGCCCTATGCATTCTACAAATAGAATATACATACATACATACGGATACTCTTACTTATGAGGTCATTCTCATTATAAAGATATTCTTACTTAGTTTGGAACAAAGTAGTTAATTGGTACCTTTGAATGAGTGGTGGTCTCTACTAATCACAGCTTTGCTTTTTCCTTTCTACATTTATTGAAGTTTGCTGCTTCTGATGATATCCGTTGCAAATATGACCACCTTGTTGTAATGAATGATGCCAAATCTGCTTAATCTTTTGATAGGACACCTGTACATAATACTGATTCTCATGATACTGATATTGGTGGTGGGGAGCCACATAGGCCCACTATATGGAAAGTTTATACTAGGAGAAAGAAAATAGGATCAGGAGGTGTGAGTTAGTTACATGACGTGGCATAGGAGATTCTAATGAATTCTGTTAGGGAATGGAGTATGTAATGAGGGGGAGAGAGGGAGAGGGGCCCATGCTTTTGGTGCTGATTGTTTAGGAGAATATTTCTGTGGAAAGGAGCCATAGGCTCTGGTCACTATTTTGGCTCTCTGTAATAGTTTTCCAGTTCTTTCCATACTAAATAACATTGTTATATTGAATTTCCTTCCGTTCTTAACTTACTGTGAATTGTGAGCTCTAACATTGGTCCGACCTGCCGGATTAACGAGACAGAGCTAGTGTAACTTCGACTTATCCTATGCCACCAAAAATGGCGAAGAGAGTTGACACATTGGAGGTGAGAATGGCGACGCTTGAGGACTCCTTGAAACAGACCATGGAAGAGTTCCGTCGCTCCATGATGACGGAGTTCGCTAAATTGCGTGACCATCGTGTCAGTGACGAGGTCCATTCTTCATCGTTCAATGAAGAATTGGTGTCGGAATACAAAATGGCGGTAAAGAAGGTGGAGCTTCCACCATTTGAAGGGGAGGATCCGGTTGGGTGGATCACCTGTGCTGAGACCTATTTTGAGGTGCAAGGCTCATCGGTGGGGGTGAAAGTGAGGCTAGCGAAGCTCAGTATGGAGGGTGCGACTATTCATTGGTTCAACTTGCTACGCGAGACTGAGGATGAACTCACATGGTCCAAACTGAAGAAGTCCTTGATTGAACGATATGGAGGAAGGAAAAGTGATAATCAGTTTGAGGAACTGAAAGATTTGCAGCAAGTGGGTGATGTTGAGGAGTATATCACAGATTTTGAGTTTGTTTCATCTTAGGTGGGTCGTCTCCCCGAAGAACAATATCTAGGGTATTTTATGGGGGGTCTCAAGCCGGACATTCGATTGAGAGTGAGGACCTTCAACCCCAGAAATCGTGTTCAGGCGATGAAGATGGCGCGAGATGTAGAGACAGAGATACGTGGCTCTTTGATGCCTCGAGGCAGTGGGGGTGCGAGACAGTGGAGAGGAGCCAGGGAATCGGGTCATGGACCGGGTGGAAAAGGAGGTTTTGGGTCGAGTTTTAATTCGGGTGCAAGAAGCGGTGGCGGGTCGAATTATAACCCGGGTATGAATAAAGTGACTTTCGGGTTAGGGCCTTCGAGTAGTAGTCCAGCAAAGACAGTCCAATCTGGCTCCAATTCGAGCCCCAACTCGGTGCGACAAGGAAGAGACGAAGGAGGAAAGGGAAACGGCGCTCGAAGCAGAGGCGTTAAACATTTGCCATACTCAGAGTTGATGGATCGTAAGGCTCGAGGCCTTTGTTTTCGATGTGGAGAGCGATTTCACCCTCTGCATCAATGCGCAGAGAAGCAGCTTCGCTTGGTTATCATGGGGGACGACGAAATGGTTAACGCAGAGGGGGAGGTGATAGTCATCGAGGTAAGGGATGAAGAAGAAGAAGCGACCCTGGAGTGTAATGCTATGGGTGTGTTCGGGCTGATTGAAGCCATGAAGGTGGTGAAACAACCCACTACGATGCGATTGGAAGGAAAATTGATGGGTGTTGGGGTTCAGGTGTTGGCTGACAGTGGCGCAAGCCACAATTTCATTGCTCCTCCAGTTGCAATAGCATTGGGGTTGTCGGTGGAACAGAGCAGGACTCTAGGCGTGAGGTTGGGGGATGGTCACAGGGTCACCACGGTTGGGAAGTGTAGGAATTTGGAGGTCCAATTGGGAAATTTCACTACCTTGGTGGATGCATATGTGCTGGAATTGGGGGACTTAGACTTAATTTTGGGAGCTGCCTGGATGAAGAGATTCGAAAAGGTGACCTTTGATTGGGATGAAATGAAATTAAGTTTTCCATGGAAGGGGGAAACAGTGGAGTTACAAGGGCTGGACTATAGGAGAGAATGTGCAAAGAAAGGGAGGAAGTCAAGACCTCCAACATCTTCATTACATAGTTTGTTGAGGGATGAGGAGTTTGAGGCTGAATCTGTGAAGGAAAGTGGGTTGGAACAACAACAACAGCAGGAATTGGAGTATGTGTTGGGGCAATTTCCTGAAGTTTTTAAAGAAACAACAGGGCTTTCTCCCAAAAGGGATACAGTGCATTCAATTGTGCTATCAAAAGAGGCTGAGCTTGTGAGTGTTCAGCCATACCGGTATCCTTACCATCACAGAGGAGATTGAGAAACAAGTGCAGAACATGTTGGAGCAGGGAATTATTAGGCATAGCTCAAGTGCCTTTTCTAGTCCCGTGATCTTAGTTAAAAAGAAAGATGCATCGTGGCGAATGTGTGTGGACTATAGGGAGTTGAATAAGGTAACGATACCTGACAAATACCCCATTCCGATGGTAGAAGAGCTCTTGGATGAATTACATGGAGGGACATATTTTTCTAAGCTGGATTTGAAGTCGGGGTATCATCAAATCCGGGTTAAGGAGGAGGACGTGCATAAAACTGCCTTTCGGACACATGAAGGGCATTACGAATTCTTGGTTATGCCGTTTGGGTTGACCAATGCCCCGACTACTTTCCAATCTACCATGAACCAAGTGTTCAAACCCTTCCTAAGGAAAAATGTGTTGGTGTTTTTTGATGATATTTTGGTGTATAGCAAAGGATGGAAGGGACATATGGAGCATCTGACACAAGCCCTGAAGGTGCTTCAAGAAAACAAATTTGTGGTTAATAAGAAAAAATGCACTTTTGGTAGTAGGCAGGTGGAGTACTTGGGCCATGTAATCTCAGAAAAAGGTGTGGCTGTGGATCCCGAAAAAATAAAGAGTATTGTGAAATGGCCTGTACCTCATAATGTTAAGGGAGTGAGGGGTTTTCTGGGCTTGACGGGATACTACAGAAAATTTATTGCGGGGTATGGGAAGCTTGCTAAGCCGCTCACTGAATTAACAAAGAAAGAAGGATTTATTTGGGGACCCAAAGCATTGAAAGCCTTCGAGGAGCTGAAAAGGGTTATGACTCAAGCACCTGTATTGACACTTCCAGATTTTAGTCAACCATTTGAAATTGAATGTGACGCATTCGGAAGAGGGGTGGGAGCTGTGTTGATGCAAAACAAGAAACCAATAGCATATTTCAGCAAGGCCTTGTCTAAGAATAATTTGAGCAAGTCAGCATATGAGAAGGAATTGATGGCGTTGGTATTGGCGGTGCAACATTGGTGACCGTACCTGTTGGGTAGAAACTTTGTAGTGTATTCAGATCAAAAAAGCCTTCGACACTTGTTGCAACAAAGGATAACTACAGCTGACCAACATAATTGGATAGCTAAACTCTTGGGTTACCATTTTGAGGTTATTTACAAATCTGGGTCGGATAATAAAGCGGCTGATTCACTATTGAGGTACTTCTGGATCCTTTCTTAAAACAAGTGATAGCTGACTTGCATGAGAACCCAGCTTCACGGCCTGGGTTTAGCTTGAAACAGGGAGTGTTATTCTACCAGAATAGGCTTGTGTTGTCCTCTAAATCTTCTTGTATTCCTATATTGTTGAAGGAATTCCATGCCCCCCCTATGGGTGGACATTCCAGTTTCTTACGAACTTATAGGAGAATGGCAGGCAATTTATATTGGGTAGGTATGAAGACTACAATTCAGAACTTTGTGAAGAGTTGTGACGTTTGCCAAAGACAAAAGTATTCAGCATCATCACCGGTTGGCCTGCTGCAGCCGCCTCCAATCCCAGCTCAAATTTGGGAAGATATATCCTTAGACTTTGTCACTGGACTCCCTAAGTCTAAAGGATTTGAGGCAGTGTTTGTGGTGGTTGACAGGTTATCCAAATATGCTCATTTCATACCTTTGCGGCATCCTTATACAGCCCGAAAGGTGGCTGAAGTGTTTACAAAGGAGATAGTGTGTTTGCATGGGATACTGTAGTCAATAGTGAGTGATCAGGACCCATTATTTGTCAGCCTGTTTTGGAAAGAGTTGTTCCGTCTGCAGGGGACTGTACTAAAAATGAGCTCTTCATACCATCCGGAGACGGATGGGCAAAAGAGGTAGTAAATAGGTATTTGGAGTCTTATTTGCGATGTTTTGCATCCGAACAGCCCAGGAATTGGTCATATTGGGTGCCTTGGGCAGAATTGTGGTACAATACTACCTTCCATGTGTCTACTGGAGTGACCCCATTTGAGACTGTGTATGGGAGACAACCTCCTACTTTGGTTCGGGTCGTGCAAGGAGAAACAAGGGTGGAAGCAGTGGAGGCCGAATTGATTGATAGAGATGAGGCGCTGCGGCAGTTGAAACATCACTTGCTTCATGCTCAAGAGTTG
This sequence comes from Ormosia semicastrata, assembly GCA_029884595.1. Classification (NCBI taxonomy): domain Eukaryota; kingdom Viridiplantae; phylum Streptophyta; class Magnoliopsida; order Fabales; family Fabaceae; genus Ormosia; species Ormosia semicastrata. The sequence goes on from JAQQTO010000045.1 coordinate 8,007,969, forward strand.
ATGAGAAAATATGCTGACAAGAAACGAAGAGACCTATCATTTGAGGTAGGGGAGTGGGTGTTTTTGAAACTCAGACCTCACAGACAAATGACTGTAGCCAGGAGGATTAACCAAAAATTGGCTCCTAGGTACTTTGGACCTTTCCCAATTTTGGAGAGAGTGGGGGCTGTGTCGTATAAACTGAAGCTGCCAGATAGGGCTAGGGTGCACCCCGTTTTTCATATATCTCAATTGAAGAAGGTGATTGGGAATTATTTTGCAGAGGCAACTTTACCTGAAGGGTTAGAAGTGGAGTTGGTTGAAACTGAAGAACCTGAGGAGTTGTTAGCTTCAAGGGAAATATTTGAAGAGGGCAGACTGTCAAGCAGTGGCTGGTTAAATGGAAGGGCAGAGCAGCTGAGGACACTACCTGGGAAGATGAGACATTGCTCAAAAGTCAATTTCCTGAACTTAGCCTTGAGGACAAGGCTGTTTCTGCAGGGGGGAGTAATGATAGGACACCTGTACATAATACTGATTCTCATGATACTGATATTGGTGGTGGGGAGCCACATAGGCCCACTATATGGAAAGTTTTTACTAGGAGAAAGAAAATAGGATCAGGAGGTGTGAGTTAGTTACATGATGTGGCATAGGAGATTCTAATGAATTCTGTTAGGGAATGGAGTATGTAATGAGGGGGAGAGAGGGAGAGGGGCCCATGCTTTTGGTGCTGATTGTTTAGGAGAATATTTCTGTGGAAAGGAGCCATTGGTCATTATTTTGGCTCTCTGTAATAGTTTTCCAGTTCTTTCCATACTAAATAACACTGTTATATTGAATTTCCTTCCGTTCTTAACTTACTGTGAATTGTGAGCTCTAACATCTTTTCCCTGTATGGGATTTATATATTGACCAATAATAAATAACTTTTCTGTCTTGCTAAATCTATTCTGTAGGGAAATGCCAGAAGGCTGCTTGACAAACGCTGTGATGGGAACAGCTGCCTTGGAAAGATTTCCAAGTTAGGGCTAGCCCCTGTATTATGGTGTATAATTTTTCTGCTCTTGGTCACCTATATTCATACAGTCATCTTGGGTATCTGCCTTGACCTCTACATATGAAGTCAATTTTATGTGCATGTGTTTGCCTGTGTGCATATTTATGCCTTTATATGAGCGGTTATTCTTACCATCATTTCTATTATCCATGTTAATTTTTGTTCTAACAATTTCTGCAGCAACAAATCTGCCAAAGCTGACGGCTGCTGCTGCCCTTCTTGCATGGTTTGGTGTTTTTCTTGCAACTGCTGGATTGGTTATGTTTTACAGGTGTAGCAGGTGAATAACATGGACTTCTAACTTTACAGCTTCTCATAAATACCCTCTAGGCCACTAAATACACAAGGACCAGAGTTTTTTTTTTGAAAACTTCCGTAAGACCTTGATTCATCTTGATTATGGGTTAAAGAGACCTTTTCTGGGTTTTCTAGTGTCATTATGTAAAAAACTGTGGGATTTTCTCCTTATTCTGTAATTATTTTGAAGTAACTATGAATGGAATGACATGATTTTAGAATTGGTGGATTTTTTGTGGTTTGAACAATGGAATTCTTAATATTTTGTAGCACTACATAGATATAGTCTCTCAATGAACTTGGGTTGAGGAGATTGTTTTGGGCGTAGTACTTAATTGGCTGGCTGCATGCAAGTGGTTTGGGCAAAGCTGGTTCATGTGTGTTTATGTACATATATAGGGGAATGCTAGACTCCTCACCTTTGTGTAGAGTTTAGTATCTTCTGCATTTTTAAATTAACCAAAAAAAAAATCTCTTTTCTCAAAAGGAAGTTGGTGTTGTGGATATTTGAGTCATTTTCTGATAAAGACATCTAATTAATTCTAACTTACTTTCCCGGTAATCATTTGTTTACAGAGAATGACTCTTTTTTCTCTCTCTAGCAGCTTGTTCCTTTTCTCTGCAAAGTGGTTTTATTCTCTCTGCTATAGAGTTGAATCAGTATATTTGGTCTTTTAGATATTTTACTACATAAACCATATTATCTATATCTATACTATTATAAAGGGGATTCCCTCATTTGGTCACAATTTTATTTTTCCCAAAATACCATTATTATTCAATTAAATATAAAAAAAGATAAAATTGTAAATATTTCTTATTTTGCAGTTGTAACTGCTTTGAAACACCTCAACTTCCCACAATGTAATTACTGGTTTATTTTTCTTTGGTAAAACTTTGTAGTTATAATGGATTATTCATTGTTACTTATGTTTTTTTAATCTTATAATTTGAACTTTTTTTTTTTTTGATAAAAGAAGAAATTTATAGATAGAAAAAGAGAGAATTACAAACAAAAAGGAGGATAAGGGATCCTCCTATAACAAAAGTAACAGATAGAAAAACAAAAAGAGAGAATCAATGTAACATAGCGTCCCAATCCCTCATCATATCTGTTGGGGATACCCCATTAAAAAGACCATGAGCTTTACACCAAGTAGACGCCAACCGCCTAGTCTTATCTCTAATTAAGTTGAGAACGGAAGAAACACCCTTGAAAATTCAAGAATTTCGCTCGAGCCAGATGCACCAAATTGTAGCATAAATAGCACATTGCCACAAAAATTTAGCCTCTTTCCTTCTACCAAAACCATAGAAGTTAACCATCAAAAATTGATCTAAAGATCGAGGACAAGACCCAATATTCGCCATAAATGCCAAACAAGGATTTGCCATAAAGAGTTGGCAGCAGAGCAATGTAAGAATAGGTGAGAAGCGATTCGAACATGTACCACACATAACACACATATCAGGGGAAAGGGCCTTATGAGGCCTACGAACCTGCAACATATCATTAGTATTTATTCTATTAAGTACCGCAGTCCAAATAAAAGCCTTGACCTTAGAGGGAGCTTTGGATTTCCACAAAGGTTTATTGAGAAGAAACCTAACCCTATTCGAAGAATAAGTTAGGTACTGAAAATAAGATTTGCAAGAAAAAACCCCAGAAGAGTCAAGAGACCAAAACCTTTTATCTGGATAGGAGGAAAGAAGAACAGAATCCTGTAAACCCAAAAGGACCTCCAATTCAGAGAACTCTCTATCATTTAAGTTTCGAAAAAAGTGAAAATTCCAAGAGGATACTGAATTTTGGACATTACAAAAATTGTTGATAGGAGAATTATGTAGAGTAGAAAGACGATACAGGCGGGGGAAAGCACAAAAGAAGGGAACATCTCCTACCCAAAGGTCCTCCCAAAATCTAATGTGAGAGCCGTTACCTACTTTTAAGGAAAGCAAAGTCTTAAAAGTAGAATAGCCTTGTGAAATAAACTTCCAAGGACTAAAATGAGAAGCTCGACTTGCTGTGTTAGCATCCCAACCAATAGGGTCCAAACCATACTTCGGATTACCTGATGCCAAAGAGAATGAGGCTCCAAAGGAAAACGCCAAAGCCATTTTGCAGCCAGAGCAACATTCTTAGACACCAAATTACCAAGACCCAAACCCCCTTCCTTCTTAGGGCGACAACACACCTCCCAACTCACTAGATGATCTCGTTTAGAATCCGAAACACCCGACCACAGAAAGTCCCGCATAATCTTTTCAATAGAGTGGGCCACACCAGCAGGGATAGGAAACAAAGACAAGTAATAAATAGGAATGCTCGAGAGGCAAGCTTGAACAAGAGTGATATGACCCCCAAGAGAAAAGTAAGCACCTTTCCAATTATCTAAACGCTTAGAAATTTTCCTCAACACCGGGTCCCAAAAAGAAGCACCTCTTGGATTCCCACCCAAGGGAACACCTAAATAAAAGAGGGGCCATTCCAAGACCTGACAACTTGCCATAGAAGCTAAGGAGGAAAGAATTTGCGAATCCACATTTATACCAGCTAAGCCACTTTTAGGCATATTGATTTTCAACCCAGAAGCACTCTCAAACAGCCTGATCAAAGAGAGAGCGTTGCAAAAACTTTCAGTATCCTCTTCTAAGAGCAAGATGGTATCATCTGCAAATTGCAAATGTGACACAGCAATCCTCTCTGAACCAATTTTAGCGCCTTTAATAAGATCATTCTCAACAGCTCTCGAAATAAGACGACTAAGGACATCCACCACCAAAGTGAACAAGAAAGGAGACGAGAGGATCACCTTGACGCACACCTCTCTGACCTCGGAACCATGCTTTCGGTTCACCATTGATAATCACAGAAAAAGTACTATTTGAGAGACATCCTGCAATCCAACTTCTCCACTTAGAACCAAAACCCTTTTTTTCCATAACTCTATTCAAAAAGCTCCAACTGACTCTGTCATAAGCTTTCTCAAAATCCAATTTAAGAACCAAACAATGCCGATCGTTAGCCCTAACATCATCTACCACTTCATTAGCCACCAAAGCCGTGTCCAAAATTTGACGACCAGCAATGAATGCACTCTGATTCTCAGAAATAGTGTCTCCCAAGACCTCGGCAAGATGGAACGACAGAAGTTTCGTGATGATCTTATACAAGCTAGTAACTAGACTAATAGGTCTGTAGTCACTAACTCTAACTGATCTATCCTTCTTAGGAACCAAAGAGATAAAAGTGGAATTGATATTGACCCCAAGTTTACCATTGTGATGAAATTCAGCAAACACCTTTAAAAGATCATCTTTAACAACATCCCAACAACCTTGGTAAAAGCCACTCGTAAAACCATCAGGACCCGGAGCCTTATCTTTCTCTAAACTCCAAACTGCCTTCTTTATCTCTTCTTCCTCAAAAGGTCTCTCCAAAAAGCAAGCCTTCTCGACAGAAATAGCACACCAATCCAAACCATCAAAGAACGGCCTTGACATATTCTCCTCAGAATAAAGAACCTTATAAAAATGGGTAATTTCCTCAGCAATAGTCCCTATGTCCCTTATCATAACCCCATTAGAACTTTCTAACTCTTTAATCAAACTCTTCCTCTTCCTCCCTGTCGCCACCTTATGAACTTTTTATGTCCCTTAAAATTAAACATTTCTTCTTATCAGTCCTTCAAATTATTTGTCCCTTTAAAATATGAAAAAAAAAGGGAGAGGAGTAAGATAAAGAGTTTAGTTATTATCAGTGCTGGCCAATTTTTTTTTTTGTTAACATAAAAAATAAATCTTATTTAGGTCATTCTTCATTATTACTTATAATGGATTCGTCATTTTTGTTAAGAAGTGTAGATTGAGGGTCACATAGTGCCCATTAAAATGCTAGTCTATATAAAGGTAAACAAATTTAATTCAAATCTGAAATTAATTGTCAACATGGGAAAACCTGCTTTTGATTATCAAGAGAAGAACAAGCCATCCAGTGTATATGCTTCTCTCTAGTTCATGTCATGATTGAGATCTCTAGTTCATGTCAAGATTGAGATCTGGTGCGTTTGTGTTTGTTTAAGACTTGAAGTTAGGCAAGTGTGTTAGTCAAGTCATTGTCCTAATTCAATTTGGGTGTTTGGAATTGGATGACTTATGGCCTTGCAATAGATAAAAGCTAGTAGTATGCAGATAGGCACAGAGAGAAGCAATCATGCAACTTATTTATTGGAGAGACAGAGAAAGAGAGTGGAGAGTCATTCTGTTGGCAAAGAAATATCGGGAAGTTAGCAAGAATTAGATATATTTTAATAATAAAATGACTCAAATATCGTCAAGACCCACTTGCTTTTGAGGAAATATATGGTGTTTTTCTGTCCAATTGAAAATGTGGAGGATGCTAACCTCCACACAAAGGTGAGGATGCTAGCATTGTTTGTCATGTATGTATGTAACAGTGCAATTTCCAAACTTCTGAAGATTATTCACTATGTAGTATGTAGCAGTTATGATAGCTGAATGGCTTGAGAATAATGTTCTCAGCCTCCTCTATTTAAAGAATGATAGATTACAATAATTAAATACAAAATCCCTTGATTTTAGGGATTGACTATTAACAACTATATCTAACTATATCAAAACTATATCAAACAATATCAACAACATAATTAAACAATATCAACACTCCCCCTCAAGCTGGTGTATAGATGTCATAAGCACCCAGCTTGTTACATATGTAAGTTATTCGTGAGCCTAGTAGAGACTTGGTGAAAACATCGCAAGTTGATCATTAGAATTGACAAATGAAGTACTAATCTCCTTTGAAAGAATCTTGTCTCGAATGAAATGACAATCGATCTCTATATGCTTCGATTCGTTCATGAAAGACAGGATTAGAAGCAATGTGTAAGGTCGCTTGATTATCACAAATCAGTTGCATAGAACCCATTTTGCAAAACTTTAACTCTTGAAGTAGATGTTTTAACCATATAAGTTCACATGTTGTAAGAGCCATAGCCCTATATTTTGCTTCTGCACTTGATCTTGCAACAACACTCGCTTCTTACTCTTCCAAGAGATGAGATTACCTCCAATAAAAACACAATACCCGGAAGTTGACCTTCTATCACTTGGAGATCCCGCCCGATCACGCATCCGTATAGGCAACAATGTCGTGTTACCTCTCGTTCTCATATATTAGCCCTTTTCCAGGAGATCCCTTAATATACTTTAAAATGCGAGTCACCGCATCCCAATGTCATCACAAGGAGAGTTAAGAAATTGACTCACAACACTAACAATGACAAAGGCTATATCAGTGCGGTCATAGTGAGATAATTCAACTTTCCCACCAACCTTCGATATCTGCCTGGATCGAATACGGCCCCCGATTTGGCATAAGCTTAACATTCGGATCCATAGGAGTATCCACCGCTTACAATTTAGCATCCCAGCCTCTTCCAAAATATCAAGGACATACTTCCTTTGACAAATGGAAATGCTCGTTTTTGATTGAGCAACCTCAATACCAAGGAAGTATCGCAACTGCCCAAATCTTTGGTTTGGAAATTTGAAACAGATGTTGCTTTAGTCTAGTGATCCCTTCATGATCATCACACCTGTAATTACAATATCATCCACATAGACCACAAGATAAATGACTTTATTACACGGTGAATGTTTATAGAACACGAGTGATCAACCTCACTACGAATCATGCCAAAGCTCGCTGTATGACCTTACTAAACCTCCCAAACCAAGCTCGGGGTGATTTGTTTCAACCCATACAAAGACTTCCGAAGTTGGCAAACAAGACGACTCCCCCGAGCAATAAACCTGGTGGTTGCTCCATATAAATCTCCTCCTCCAACTCACCATGTAAAAAGCATTTTTAATATCCGGTGATATAAAGGCCAAGAAGAGATAGCGACCATGGATAAAAAGAGACGAACAGAGGCCATTTTAGCAACGGAGAGAATGTATCACCATAGTCAAGACCATAAATCGAGTATATCCTTTGGCCACAAGACGAGCCTTCAAGCGATCCACTTGTCCCATCAGGACCAACCTTAACAAGTAAAAACCCAACGACAACCAATAGTAGACTTTCCTGGAGGAGAAGGAACAAGAGCCCAAGTGTGGTTAGATTCCAAAGTCCTGTCATCTCATCAATCATAGCCTGTCGCCATCCTGGATGGGATAGTGCTTCCTGAACAATTTTAGGAATAGAAATGGACGACAAAGCGTATACAAAGGCATAATGGTTGGAAGATAAACGATGATAACTTAGAAAATTATAAACGGGATGAGGATTGCAAGAAGAACGATTACCTTTGCGAAGTGCAATGGGAAGGTCGGTGCTAGGCTCGGAGTTGGACCGGAATCGGCAAAGACGGAGGAGCAGGAGGAGAGTCACTGGTGTCCACAACAGGGGCAGCTTCCAGGAGTAGTAGGATGAGAACGACGGTGATAAGTGAGACGAAATGGCTCCATGGGGTACTTAGAAGCAACAGGGGCAGCCTCTTGTACATGTGGGACGGTGGACTTAAAACGAGAGAATCGAAGACAGGAATAGGTAAGACATGAGAAACAGACTCCGACAAGACTTGTGAGGCAAAAAAGGTGTATCCTCGAAAAAAGTAACATCTGCAGAGATATAAGAACGATTTGTTGATGGAGAATAACATCTGTACCCTTTTGAACCCGAGAATAACCAAGAAAGATACACTTAATGGCACGGGCAAAGCAAGTTTGTCGAGACTGGAGCAACATTGTGGACAAAACAGGTGGAACCAAAAACACGAGGGGGACAATATAAAGGGGTGCCGAGGATATAGAATAGAGTGAGGAACCTGGTTATTGAGAAATGAAGAAGGCATCCGATTTATTAAATAACTGCGGTGAGAACAAAGATCACCCCAAAATTTAACAGAACATTAGAATGTAACATGAGAGTACGAGTTGTTTCAATGATATGACGATGTTTGCGCTCACCACACCATTTTGTTGAGGTGTGTGAGGACAACTCGATTGATGAACTATACCGTGTGATGCCATGAAAGAATTAAAAGGGGCAGAAAAATATTCTTTGGCATTATCACTGCGTAAGATATGAATAGTTTGTCCAAATTGATTATATATTTCAGCACAAAATTTTTGAAAAATAGTGAATAACTCAGAACGTTCTTTCATTAAAAATAGCCATGTACAACGAGAGAAATCATCGATAAAAGTAACAAAATATCTATATCCTAAGAAAGAAGAAGTACGACTAGGACCCCAAACATCAGAATGAACAAGACTAAAAGGAGACTCAGCACGACCTGTGACCTTGCTTGGAAAGGATGCCCGAACATGTTTTCCAAGCTGACATGCCTCACACTCCAAAGTCGGTAAATTAGAGAGATGAGGGACCATTTTCTTTAATTTATGCAAACTCGGATGACCAAAACGACGATGAAGAAGACTAGGCGACTCTGTGGCAGCACATATGGTGGAGGATAGAGGTTGTAAGTAGTAGAGACCGCGTGACTCGAGATCCTGCTCCAATCGTCTTCCCCGTACTCGGTCCTGGATAGAAAAGGAAAGTAGAAGTGAAGGTTATGGAACAATTGAGAGATCGAGTAAGTTGACTAATAGAAATTAAATTAAAAGGACATCCAGGTACAAATAAGATGAATTTAAAGACGAGAGAGGAAGAGGTGAAGCATGACCAATACCGGTGGCTTGAGTTTTAGAGCCATTAGCAAGGGTGATGTGATGTGGTGTTTTAGTAGAAGATAAAGTAGAAAAGAGAGAAGAGTTACCAAGCAATATGATCGAAGCACCGAGAATCCAAAATCCGGGAACCAACAGGAGATGAATGAGAGAAACAAATAGTAGAATTACCGAATGCGCTATAGTTCTTGAAGATGAGGCTTGTTGGCTGCCTTTAAGCCGAAGGTACTCCTTATATTCATCAATTGAAAATTTGTTCGATTATGACTGTCCGAGTATCATACACAACCTCAATTTTTTCGATCGTGATCGCGTCACATTAGTGACTTTTACGGGAAACCATGAAGAGAATAACACTTGTCTTGGGTATGACCCACGCGCTTGCAATAAGAGCACCGAGGACGATCACCTCTACCACGACCACTTCTTCCACCACGCCACGGCCTCGTCCTCCACGGTTTGCCGAATTAGAGACAAAGGCCGAGGACTCTGAAAAGCCGTACGGGAGCCAATCTCAAATGTCTCCACGGTGACGGAACTCGTAGAAGGCGATCAATGAGTTCCTCCACCGTGGGGATGTCGAATTAGTTAGAGCTTGATTAGGACAGATTCAAAGTCCTTATGTAAACCGTGAAGAACAAAGACCATATACATATTATCAAGTTTGGCTAGTACCTTCGTAAGATCATCACCTAGGTTATAATGCGTTTAATGTCATCAATGACAGATCGTGCTTTGTTCGGATAAGAGGGAAGATCATGATCTGTCATCGAAGAGTGGCCAAATTGTGTGGATGAAGCATAGAGACGTTGTAGATCATTGGAATAGACATTTTGAGCTTTCTTCCATATTTCATAACAAGTTTTGTATGGGCGAAAGTGTACCATCAACTTCGGATCAATAGCGCCATAAAGAGAGACCAGCGATAATCGGCCCTTTTCCATTCATCACGAATCTTCTCATCAATCTCTGCTTCCTTCGTGGTGAGATGTTCATAAAGCCCTTGACCTAAAAACCAAACTTCAACTGCATTATACCAATCCATAAAATTCTTACCATTGAGTTTTTCCGATGTGATAATGGGACTTCCAGAGAAAGCAAAAGAGATGAGACCCTTCCCTGTAGACCCAGAACCAGCACCAGAATTGATGTAGGAACCTTTGGAAGAGCCAGTGGTTGAATCGGACATGGTGAGAAGGAGAAAATTGAAAGTGCTTGAAACTGGACTTTGATGGTCAAAAGTAGGCCAGAGGACGCCGGCGAGCACAACGGAGAAGACGCGCCGACGAAACGACGCCTGGAAGGCGGCGCGTGGTGCTCACGCGCTCGGAGACCCGCGGACAGTGGCGGCGCGTGGCGGCGCGTGGAGCGGAGAACGGCGGTGGGTCTTCTTGGAAACTGGTCGCCGGCCCTTTCTGAGTTGTCCGGTCACCTTACTTTGGTGATCGGAGACGGTGGCCGGTGACGGTGGCCGGAGACAGTGGCCGGAGAGGATCGCCGGAGAGCGGTTCTTGACCGGATCGAACCCTAGCTCTTGATACCAAGTTATGATAGCTGAATGGCTTGAGAATAATGTTCTCAGCCTCCTCTATTTAAAGAATGATAGATTACAATAATTAAATACAAAATCCCTTGATTTTAGGGATTGACTATTAACAACTATATCTAACTATATCAAAACTATATCAAACAATATCAACAACATAATTAAACAATATCAACAGTAGCATTCTAGGGTACATCCATATCTAGCTGTTTCTATGCCTGCTATCCTCCGATGGTATGGTTATGGCCTTATGAGTCTTGTGTGACTTGAATCTGTCCATGTACTATATACACTGATGCTTCCTTCATGGTCATATTCTCCTAGGGCTCCCTTGTAGGCTAGTTTCCATATCTTATTTAAGACTGCTAATTTACAAGAATTGCGCTGCTGTGTGCTATTTCTGGTTAAGTTTTAGTTGGTATTTGCAATGGCATAAAGCTACTTTTCTGATACTGTGCTTGCCTATGCACTGAATGCTTTACTCATTGAGCTTTCATCTTTCAGGTAGACCCACTCCCCCCTCTCGTTTTAAGTTTTTGGTTGTATTGCTCGTAGCCTCACACTGCAGGTTATATTTGTTATAAAATATGCCTGTAATTGTTCGGTGTCTAATGGTAGCTGTTCAGCAATTCTATTTCTATCCTTTTTGTTGAAGTTCTCAAGATAGTAAAATTGATGCACTCACTCTAAGGACGAGTTTTTTTGTATGATAGTCAATAAAATATATACGTATGTGATGAATATAGTGTGAACTGACCCACAATATACAACTTCTTTTGCCGGTCACTAATTCTTTGAATATATAGTTGCAACTTGTTTCTAAATTCCTGACATTTTTGTTTATGGTTTTCATTTGTTTTATTACTTTATTTTGTTTTCTTAATCTTTCTCTTTTTTTGTTTTTGACAGGAATGATCCAGGTTACATCAGAATGAATGTGTATGACAGGCAGAATATGAAAGATGATGTGAGTTTTGTTCTTTTTTCCCTAGTCTCTCTCACTTTAACTTTCAGTTTCTTTCCCCAGATTATATAATTGAGTTTTTTTGCCTTTTTGCAATTTTTTACCTAATGAGCACGCCAATCTGTTGTTTATTTGTTCTAATTTAGTTTTACATTACTCCATTGTCTTTAAGGTTCAATGATTTATGACAGGAATCTCTCTTAAAGATTGAGATAAATAATCCTGCTTTGCTAGCTGGAAATTGGTCCCAGCTTTGTGCATCATGCAAGGTTCTCTCTGCTTGTTTAGATTGTCTGACTTCTTGCTGCAAAGCATTCTCCACGTGATCTTGTGTTGCACACTCAGATACACATGACCATCTATCCATTGCTTCAATTTAATCGTAAACAATTTCATATTTCTTTTTCTTTAGATTGTCAGGCCACTTCGTGCAAAGCACTGTTCTACCTGTGATTGTTGTGTGGAACAATTTGATCATCATTGTCCTTGGGTATCCAATTGCATTGGCAAGGTACTTCTACGTGAATTTTTTATTTTTCATTTTTGACATAATTCCAGTATTAATTGAAATTTTTTACTTTAAATTAAGCTTTTCGTTTCGTCATTGAGTTTAACCTTTTCCCATCTGTTCCCCTTTGCAAATATTTGTTTTATACACCTCATGAACTTCAAGTATGAAGCATTCCTCTTACTAATAAATGTACCTTTTAATACCGAAGGAAAAAAATCCTTATTTGGTGACACTTGTCCTGGGGATTTATGTGCTGCGAACAGTTTACATTGGTTAGTCTTGATTAAGTGTGGTGCTAGTGGCTATTTAGTTTAAATCCTGTGTTATAGCTGCAAAGAAAATATATCTACTTTTTGAAGATGATTTATTTGAATTGGTTGTTACAACAAGCCATTTTATGTTCAGTAAATCATTTTGGTAAGTTAGGTTGAACTATTAATCATATCTCACATGTTTATGACTTGTTACTGGAGCGATAATGACAGTTATTTAAGAACTGTCATCTTATTTTGCTTGATTTTGAGTATGCAACTTTGTACACTGACTGATTGAATAAACCTGAATTTGTTACAAGTTATGATTACAGAAGAACAAAAGGGATTTCTTTGTCTTTCTTGTTCTCGAAGTTTCAGCAATGTTGGTTACTGGTGGAGTTTCTCTTACAAGTATGTGTGCATTGAGACATTTAGAGTTACATTTTTTTTTTCATTTTTCTGCAATTTAAAGGGCTAATAGAAACAAAATTTCTGCATGCAGGAGTATTAACTGATCCACTTGCTCCTTCTTCATTTGGAGCTTGGATTGAGTATCTTGGTACTAATCATGTTGGTGCAATATCTTTTCTAATTGTTGATTTTTTCCTCTTCTTCGGTGTGTTCGTTTTGACAGTTGTTCAGGCTAACCAGGTATCTGTACTCTCTATAGAAAGGGGATTCCCTAGTTGTTGTCTCACTTTTCTAAAATGTCCAATATTTTGGTTTTATTATAACTAAAAATGGAGGGCAAAAATGTCAAAATGAATTCAACACAGGCTCACTAACAGCCACTCCAACTTTTAAGGACCTTTCAAATTTTTATCTTTTATATATTATAATTTAAGATTAATTTGCACTCAATTTTAAATTTCAAAACAATTATGTCAGATTTTCTCTTTACAGTTTAAACTCCCATCACCAGTTCGTCTTCTAGTGTCTTAGAAGCCTCAAATTTTTATTTGGGTTGGATACAAAAGATATTCTCTCCTCTGACCTGGAATATGTTTTTTTGTTGTTATCCTTTCTTTCTTTCTCCAGATATCACGCAATATCACAACAAATGAAATGGCAAATGCAATGCGGTATAGCTACCTCAGAGGTCAAGGTGGTAAATTCAGAAATCCATATGATCATGGGATCAAGAAGAACTGTTCTGATTTCTTGATCAACGGGTACAATGAAGACGTGGAGTGTATTGAAGAATTAGGTCATTCAGAGGGTACAGGGATGATGCCCATTGCTAGTAACTCAAACCTAGCAAATGGAAACTTGCATTCGCATTTTCAATATGCCAAAGGCAATGCCAATGCCCATGTTATTAATATGAATTCCATTAGCATCAAGTCCAAAACAAATCGTGGGTAATGTTCATTCTCCCCATTTTAGCCATACTAACACTTGAATATCAGAGAACATAGAGGATTTCTGAATTGCATGACTAAATTGTACTCAACATATTGAGTTTATATATACACAGAATTAATTGAAGTATGATATTTACAAGGATAATAAAAGAAGACAAATATTTTTTAGGATGCTAAGGTTCTAATCTTATTAGAAATATACAAATTATAAACTGATCAAGTTTCAATGATATGTAAATTCTAACACTTTCTCAAGTTAGGGCATATATCATAATAAGCATTCAACTTGTCATAAATATATGTTATTCTTGGACCTCGAAGTGACTTGGTAAGAAGATCTATCAATTGGTCATTAGAATTTATAAACGAAGTAGAGATTTTTTTTGAAACAATCTTCTCATGTATGAAACGACAATCAATCTTTATATATTTGGTTCGTTCACAAAAGATTGGATTTGACGTAATATGAAGTATTGTTTGATTATCACAAATTAACATCATAGGTCTTATGTTGCAAAACTTTAGCTCTTTCAAGAGTTGTTTTAACTATATGACTTCACATGTAGTGAGAGTCATAATTCGATACTTTGCTTCAATACTCGATCTAATAACAACATTCTGTTTGCTTTTCCATGAGATAAGGTTTCTTTTAATACACTATCTAGAAATTGATCTTCTATCACTGGGAGATTTGGTCTAGTCAGTATATGTATAAGTAACTACATTCATATGTCTTCTATTTGTATATACTAACTTTTTTTCCAGGGGAGCCTTTAATATGCCTCAAAATCCAAATAGTAATGTCCCAATTGTCAACACAAGGAGAGTTAAGAAATTGACTTACAACATTAATAGCAAAAAATATGTTTGGTTTGATCACAGTGAGATAATTAAGTTTTCCCACCAGTCTCTGACACCCTCTTGGATCTGAAAAGGGTTCTCCCTGATCTGGTAAGAGTTTAACATTCAGGTTCATAGGAGTATCAACTGGTTTGCAGCTTAGCATTCTAGTTTCTTCTAAAATGTCAAGAGCATATTTCTTTTGTGACATAACAATACTATCCTTTGATTGAGCTACCTCAATTCCAAGAAAGTATCTTAGTCGACCCAAATCTCTAGTTTCAAAATGACGAAACAAGTGTTGCTTCAGTATTTGAATTCCTTCATGATCATTTCTTGTGATAACAATATCATCAACATAGACCACAAGATAGATACACAAGTTAGATGAGTGTGTATAAAACACAAAGTGATCTGCTTCACTGCGAATCATGCCAAACTGCTGTAAAATTGTACTAAATTGTCCAAACCAACATCGAGGAGACTATTTTAGACCATACAAGAACTTGTGTAATTTGCAGATCAATCTCGATTTTCCCTAAGCAACAAACTCCGGAGGTTGCTCCATATAAACTTCTTAAGCTAGATCATCATGTCAAAAGGTATTCTTGATGTCCAATTGATACAGGGGACAACGATTCATGGCTGCCATGGATATGAATAGTTGAACAGAGGCCATTTTTGCAACAGGGGAGAAAGTATCACCATAGTCAAGACCAAAAATATGGATAAAACCTTTTGCAACAAGACGAGCTTTCAAAAGATCCATTTTGCCATCAGGACCCACTTTGATAGTGAAAACCCACTGACAACTAACTGTCGATTTCCTAGGAGGAAAGGGAATGAGTGGCCATGTGTGGTTAGATTCTAAAGCTGTCATCTCATCAATCATTGCTTGCCACCATCCTGGATGGGATAGTGCTTTCTGGACAAATTTAGGAATAGAGATAGACAACAAAGCAGATGTAAAAGCATAATGGAATGGAGACAAATGATGATAACTCAAAAAATTATAAATGAGATGAGGATTACGGGAAGAACAGATACTTTTACAAAGTGTTATAGGGAGGTCTCTAGGAGAGAAATTCGGAGCAGGTGTGGATGCTGAAGCAGGAGATGAATCACTAGGTTATGGAGTAGGGACATTTTCTGGAGGTGAAAGACGAGGACGACGCTGATAGGTGATGAGAGGACGAGGTGAAGACTGTTGGGAAGAATTTTCTAGTTTTGGTGGACTCGAAGACTGAGGAATGGAGACCAGAGTGCTCAGGTAAGGAACTGGTAAGACTTGAGATATGGAGTCTAGTTCAACCTGTGTAGTAAAGTATAGTGTTTCCTCGAAGAATGTAACATCAGCAGAGATATAAAAGCAATGAGAGGTAGGAGAATAACACCGATACCCTTTTTGCAGGCGAGAGTACCCAATAAATATACATTTAACAACACATACAGATAGTTTATCTTTTCTTGGAGAAAGATCATGCACAAAAACAAATGGAACCAAAGACACGGGGAGGGATTTTATAAATGGATTCCTTATGATACAATAGGGAATAAGGAACTTGGTTATGTAAAACAGAAGATGACATGCGATTTATTAAGTACCCGACAGTAAGAATAACATCCCCCCAAAATTTCAAAGGTGCATTAGCTTGTAATAATAAAGTATGGGTAGTATCAAGCAGATGACAATGTTTTTTTTCTGCAATACCATTCTGTTGTGATGTATGAGGGCAACTAGATTGATGGAGCATACCATGAGAAGTCATAAAAGAATTAAAATGTGCAGAAAAATATTCTTTTGCATTTTCACTGTGTAAAATACGAATTGTGCACACAAATTGAGTATGGATTTCATTACAAATTTTTTAGAAAATGCTTAACAACTCGGAGCGGTCTTTCATTAAAAATATCCAAGTACTTCTTGAGTAATCATCAATGAAAGTAACAAAATATCGATATCCTAAAATAGAGTTGACATGACTATCTGAATGAACAATATGAAAGGAAAATTCAGACCGATTATTGACTTTACTTGGGAAATTACCTCCAGCATGTTTCCTAAGCTGACACGACTAACACTCAAAATATTGCAAATAAGAGAGATGAGAAACCATCTTCTTTAATTTATTTAGACTTGGATGACCCAAACGACGATGAAGAAGACTAAGAGACTCGGTAACAGCACATATGGTAGATGATGGAGTTTGAAGATAATAGAGTCCTTGTGATTCAAAGCCTGCGCCAATTGTTTGCCCCGTACTCCGGTCCTGTATATGGAAAGAACCACCTGAAAAGGTTATGGAACAATTAAGAGTGCGAGTAAGCTGACTAATGGAAATTAAGTTAAAAGGACAACTAGGAATAAAAAGAACAGAGTTCAAAGTTAGAGATAGGAGAGGTGCAACTTGACCAATACCAGTGGCTTTAGCCTTTGAACCATCGATGAGGGTGATGGAATGAGGAATTTTGGTGGATGTTAATCTTGAGAAAAGTGAGGGATTACCGACAATGTGGTCGGAAGCACCAGAATCTAGAATCCAAGATTCAACAGACATAGAATGAGTGAGACAAGTCATAGAATTACCGGTGTGGACGACACCAGCTGAACTTGATCCTGAATGGACTACCTTAAGTTGGAGGTACTCCTTATACTCACTATTAGATAGGATTTTATGATTCTCAATAAATTCAGTCTTTTTCTCAGTACTCGGTATTGGTGATTATGCCATATTGGTAGATTTTTCTGGAAAACCATGTAGAGAATAACATCGATGCTGAGCATGTCCAATACGTTTGCAATAGGAGCATTGAGGACGACTACCACGACCTCCTCTTTCACTACCACGACCACAACCATGGCTCCCACAGTTACTGAAATTAGAGACGAAGGCAGTGGATTCTGTTTGAGTCTCGGGAGATCCCTCTGAAGGAACTCGAAGTAGTCGATCAATAAGTTCTTCCACTGATGGAACACTTGGATTTGTCAAGACTTGGTTTTGAACATTTTCCAAATCCTTATGAAGACCATGGAGAACATAAACCATATACATATTATCCAGCTTATCTAATACCTTCTGAAGATCATCTCCAGTCAAAATCATCTGAATTTGTTGTATGGTGGTCTGCGCCTTGTTGAGATAGGAGGCTAAATCATGACCAGTCATTTGGAGGGTTACTAGACTATGATATGAGTCATAGAGACGCTGAATATCATTCACATAGACACTTTTAGCCTTTTTCCAAATTTCATAACAGGATTTATAGGAGTGATAATGAACCAATAGAGTTGGATTAATGGATTGCCACAATAGGGACACCAATTGATAATCATCTTTCTTCCACTCGTCCCGAGAACCAACATCGATCTCTTCAGCTTTCTTGGTTAGATGATCAGAGAGTCCCTGCCATAAAAACCACACTTCAACTGCAACATACTAATCTAGATATTTTTTACCATTAAGTTTCTCGGAGGTAATGGTGGGAGAGTTTGAAAAGGCAAACGAAATGATACCCTTTTGAGGTTTATCAGAGGCTATGAGAGTAGGTTTAGAAATAGTCAAAATCTTCTAAAAAAAAATCTCGAACAGTGGCAACAAAAGGACGCTTTTTTAGTATGGCAACAAAGGTGGACTCCTAGGACCCACTAGCCAAACAGGGACGAATAGAGCAGGTGACCACCTGAACAGACTCAGGGAGGGCCAACAAGCATAATGGGACCAGCGGTGATGAATTCCGGCAACGGGAAGGCAATGCATGGCTTACATGCGCCGGACGTTGAACAAACTGGTGGCGGCGCGTTTAGGATTTTCCTACGATGAGACTTGGAGAGACAACTGGAAATGATCGTCTGAGATGACTAGGGCCCTCACTCTAAGAAATAAGGGGACTTTGGATGAGGTTCTGGCCTTGACAGCGGCTAGGACAATAACTGGGGATGAGAAAGCAGAAGCAGGATCAACTCACTCTGATACCAACTCGAATATTAGAGAACTTATAGAGGATTTTTGAATTGCTTAAGTAAATTATGTTAAGCATATTGGGTTTATATATACACAAAGAATTAATTACAATATGATATTTACAAGGATAATAAAAAAAGATAAACATTTGGTAAGATGCTAAGGTTCCAATGTTCTTAGAAATACATAAACTATAAAGTGACCAAGTTCTAATGATATGTAAATTCCAACAATAACCATGGCAAAACCAGAAATAGCAGCATGCCATTAGGCTAAGGACTTGGCCTTGGTCGCAACACCAGATCTGTGTCACCCTCATCATGATATTTACATGTCTGGTTGTAACTAGGTGTAATGTATCATAGGCATACATCTGAGTTAGTTTATGTTAAATCAATTTATTGTGGCTCACATCACATCCACACCCATGTGCGATTTCGTGGGGTTACGTTAAGACATGAATTTTGCTGGGAATAATATTATGTTCAGATGAGATTTAGTGATTTTTCAATTGACTGTACAATAATAGTACGAAATTATTTTAACAAGTGATAATACCAATAAGTTTTTTGAAAAACCTAATTTATAATATCTAAACAAATTCAAACTTTTACTTTAAATAAACACCATACTGAACACTACATTTTCTAAATTTTGTGTTGTTTGAGTTAAATTATTTTAGACACGTCTTTTTCTTTGATTATATAAGTAGGATGAGTTACAACTGGTAAGTTCAATAATCTAGTACACAGGAAATCTCATGTGGAAAGACTAATTCAACAACGAGAAAGTTACAAATGGATAAATTACAGAACAAAGACAACAGGAAAACAAACAAAATCTCTGTCCCACTGATTTTGGTATAAATTTAATATCCTACCGACCACTATAAATCTAACCATAAAGGGAAGGCAATGTGAGCAAAGGCAGAAAGTAAGTAAAAGGTAATTCCTGCAACTCCATCTTCCCAACCTGTAAAGGAACTTGCAAACCCCTACGCTCTTGGAACATCTATGCGCAATGTAAAGAATAGTTTCTTTCTATAATCATAATGTTGAATCCAAACTGTTGGAAGTAGCATAAGAAACCTGCAGAATAGTTGAACCAAGGTGACCAAACATGACAAGCATAATCATATTTTATGAACAAAGGCGGTAAATAAAGTTAATAGCAGTAATCAATGCCAATCATGCACAGAACTAAAGGCTGCTTAGAAAAGCATTAAGTTGAGCTGTAGAATAGCACACATCATTTCAACAGATGCGATGCAAAAGATCAAGTGATTTCAAGCCCAGATTAGAGAAAACTTAACTATGAATATGCCCATAAAATAAATCCTGCATGTAATGATTGATCTCTCCGGTAACAGAGCCATGAACTATGAGAACTATCCAAGTCCACAGTAGAGATTCATGATACAACCATTTAAAATACAGATTTCATTTATAAGAAGATAATACCAATTGTCCGAGTATATTTCTTGATGGAAGAAAATATATAGCTAACATGAAGTTCAGGCCTTGAAATGTATGGATGGCCTGCAGTCATACGACCTTTATCATCTATTTCCAGACAAATACTGGAAACAATAATCACTACATATATACTAAAGGGGCCCAACAATTGAAAGTTGTTAATGCAGGTACACATTAATAGCGTACCGTGTAATCACAATATTAAGTTGCTAATATCAGATTCTTAGGTCCATAAATTAATAATGTACTTCACCAAAGTGAAATTTTTTTATCTAGGATTCTTTTCAATCGTCTTAACTTTTCTCTGCAATTGCACGAAATATATATCTGTTACCAAACACTTGGACATTGTTGCCAAAAATTTATTATCCTTTTTTTTTCCAAAGTATCCCCTCACTCAATAAGTAAGAGACTAATCTCTCAGGTACGATTAGTTGCCTAAGCGGAGACCTCTTCCAACGATGTTATTTCCATACATATGAAATAAAAAATATATATATCTTTTTTTTTTCAGAATATCCCCTCACTCGATAGGTGAGAGACTAATCTCCCGAATACAGTCAGATACTTAAGCGAGGACCCCTCCTAACGATGTTATTTCCATATACATGAATCTTGAGATCGAACTCAAGACTACAAGCTTAATGGATCCGAGTCCCTTTCACATAGACCAACAAATGTTGGTACCAAAAATTTATTATCTGAATCTACATCATAATGAAATAAATTATTATACAAATTATATATGATCAAAACAATCATCTTTGCAACTAATCTTCATAGTGGCATCGAAAAAGCAAAGACTTGAAGACATTAGGTGAAAAAATTAATTCACATTAATTCACTCCGCTCCACAATTTCAACTGATTCAATTGGATATTAGTTATTGGAAATATTAATTTTCAAAGATCCATGCAGAAGATGTGGGGTCCAGCCAAAGAAAAACTTGCACCGAAGGTGCAAGATTTCAAAGCAAAGTTTGAAATCAAATGCATAACTTTTAACATATCCCAATTGCCAGCAATTATAGGACGACTTTCGGTGCCGAAATTTCTGAAATTGTGGACAACAGTTTGCTTCACACTCCTATAAATAGAAGCACTTGTAGGAAGGAAAATCAGATCGAAGAAGAAGAAGCAGCTTCTTGAGAGAAGTGAGATATACTCCTCACAGAGAGAAAAATAGTGAGAGGAAAATAGAGAGAGTCTCATAGAGAGTTTCTGAAGAGAGAAAAATAGTGAGTCAATTTGTGAGAGTTCTATCCACAAATTGAAGATACAATATCATTGTATTTTTGTATTCCCATTATTTTATATAGTGGAAGTTTAAGTGACTTAAGGGTCCCGTGATTTTTTCCTTACTCACATTGAGAAGGTTTTCTACGCTAAATTTTTTTGGTGTTATTACACTTGTTTTACGCTTTCGCATAGTGCCTATTTTTGAGTTCACAGAAGAGGAAAATTATGTTGGCATTTCCCAACAATGGTATCAGAGCTCTCGGATACTAGGTGCCGGATTCATACGAAAATTCTTAGTATGCTCTGTAGTTGCAGCATTGTCTGATTTTCCACATCAGAAAAGAATTATTCTCGTTGCTGGGAATAACGTGTGGTGGTGTGAAAGTGCTGTCTAGGAAAGTTCTGGCTAGGAAAGACTTGGTATTTAAGTGTGTCCATTAGTGACCCACCTCTCTTTCCTGGGAATTTACCTGGTGCACTGTTTACATACTACAGTTATTGTTTCAGTATACAGTACTATTTACTTGTATGACACTATTCACATATACGGTATTGACCTGTGTAACTCAAGATGGAGGGAGCTGTCACTCATGATGGAGATATGTTCAAGCTAACTACAGATAACTACTCCTATTGGAAGCCGATGATGGAAGACCACTTATACTGCAAAGATTTGCATAAGCCAATCACCCAGAAAGATAAACCAGAGGGGAAGACCGACAAAGAATGGGAGCTCTAGAATCGGAAAGCAGTAGCTATGATCCGAAAATATATTGACAGAAGTTTGTTCGAACATGTATCAACTTATACCAACGCGTATGATTTGTGGACGAAACTTGAATCCTTGATTCAAAAGAAGACGCCCAGGAATAAAGCCCACCTTATTAGACGACTGGTAAAGTTGGAGTACATGGACGGTCAAAACATGATCGAACATCTGAACACCTTCAAAGATATTGTGAATCAATTGACAAAGGCAGAAATGAAGATAGATGATGAGTTACAGACTCTTCTACTCCTTAGTTCTTTGCCTAAGAGTTGGGACACTCTAATTGTCACTCTCAGTAATTTTGCTCCAGACGGAAAGCTTAGCATGGATTCTGTTACAGACAGTTTGCTGAATGAAGAGTCAAGACGGAGAGAAAGGGGCGTGAACAACCAGTTTGAAGCCAACGTTGTTGACAACAGAGGAAGGAGTAAGAATCGTGAAAAAGGAGGTCGTGGAAAATCACAAGGTAGATCCAAATCTCGCACTAGACTAAGTTGTTATTACTGTGGTAAACCAGGCCACATAAAATCTGAATGCAGATTCTTGAAGAGAGACCAACAAGCTTGAAAAGTCCACCCTGACCAGATTAACCCAAAGAAGAAGAAGGAAGATAGAACAACTACTGCAGTAGCCTCGACTGATGAGAATATATTTCTTGTCGGAGAAGAAAATTATCTAAACATTGCATCCGATGATTGCATATGGATAATTGATTCCAGAGCATCCTTCCACGTCACACCTCATGAAAGTTTTTTCTCATCATACCAAAAAGAAGATTTTGGTACGGTGAAGATGGGCAACCACGTCACAAGTAAAATCGTCGGTATTGGTGAAGTAACTTTGATAAATGAGAATGGAACCAAGCTTGTGCTGAAGGAGGTAAGACATGTACTTGAGATGCGTCTAAACTTTATCTCAGCAGGCAAACTAGACGAAGCTGGTATGATAAACTAGTTTGGTGCCGGCAGATGGAAACTCAGTTGAGGAAGCATGATTATTGCTTGAGGCAGAAAGGAAGGCTCTCTATACATTATGCAGGGAAAGATATGCAAGGGGGAGATGAATGTTGCTCAAGACGCAAGCAAGGAATTGTGGCACAAACGATTGGGCCACATGAGTGAGAAGGGTCTGGAAATCTTAGCAAAACACTATCTTCCAAACATAAAAGGGCAACCACTTGAATCTTGTGAAGACTGCCTAGCAAGCAAACAACACAGAGTATCTTTCAAAAGATCAGATGATGCAAGAAAAAGAAAGCAAATTCTAGATCTTGTTCGCTTAGATGTTTGCTCAACATCTGAAAGGTCCCTTGGCAGTGCCCAATACTTTGTTACCTTCATTAATAATCACTCCAAGAAAGTGTGGGTGTATTCATTGAAGACGAAAAATCAAGTTCTTCAAGTTTTCAAGGAGTTTCATGCTTTTGTAGAATGAGCATCTGGAAGAAAGCTGAAATGCTTGAGAACTAACAATGGCGGAGAGTATAGAGGTCCATTTGAGGATTATTGCAAGACTCATGGGATAAGATATGAGAAAGTACCCCCCAAGACACCTCAGATGAATGGACTAGCTCAGAGAATGAACAGAACAATTACAGAGAAAGTCAGGAGCATGCTTTCTCATGCAAAACTCCCCAAGGCATTCTGGGGTGAAGCAGTAAAAACTGCAGTTGATTTGATCAATTTGTCTCCTTCAAGACCTTTAAATGGAGAGATTCCAGAAGAAGTATGGTCTGGAAAGAAAGCTTCTTATGGTCATTTGAGAGTCTTTGGGTGCGGGACATTTGTTCACATTCCTAAAGATGAAAAAGCAAAGTTTGATGCAAAGACGAAGGAGTGCATATACCTTGGTTCACCAAGTGATGAACTTGGCTTCAGATTATGGGATCCTGTAAACAAGAAGATTGTTCAAAGCAGAGACGTGGATTCTACGAAGATCAGACAATCCAGGATATTCAGCAATCTAAGAAGCCAAAGACCATTGTGGTACACAATTCAGGAGGAGAGATTCCTCAAAGGAATGAGCAACCTGATCAAACAATACAACCCCATCAGATGGAGCAACCTGATCAGATGGAACAACCTGACCAGACAGAACAAAGTCAGGCAATGCAGGGAGAACAGATGGAGACTGATCAGGTAGAATAAGAACCTCAAGTGATAAGATCAACGAGAGTCAGACAACCATCAAGAAGGTATTTCTCAGATGATTATGTCACTCTCACTGATGAAGGAGAACCTCAGTTTCATAGAAGCCATTGAGACGAATGATAAAGAGAAATGGATGCAAGCCATGCAAGAAGAAATACAGTCCCTGAAAGAGAATCAGAAGTATGACCTGGTGAGATTACCAGATAGACGAAAGGCATTGAAAAATAAGTGGGTATTCCAACTCAAGACTGAAGAGAACAACCCAAACCCCAGGTACAAAACAAGGATTGTTGTGAAGGGGTGCAACCAGAAGAAAGGCATATATTTTGAAGAAATCTTCTCACCAGTGGATAAGACGACATCCATTAGAACAATCCTTGGTCTAGCTGCTAAACTAGACTTGGAGATAGAACAACTTGATGTCAAAACAACATTCTTACATGGAGACCTAGAGGAAGAAATTTACATGGAGCAACCTGAAGGTTTTGCAGAACCAGGTAAAGAACACCTTGTGTGTCGCCTGAAGAAAAGCCTCTATGGTCTGAAGCAAGAGGCAATGGTACAAGAAGTTCAATCTCTTCATGGACCAACATAATTTCAAGAAGACCTCCGCAGACCATTGTGTGTTTGTAAAGAACTATGAGAATGGCGAATCCATCATACTTCTATTGTATGTTGATGACATGCTGATTGTTGGGAAAGATAAGACAAAGATAGTTGCTCTCAAGAAAGCATTGAGCAAATCTTTTGCCATGAAAGATCTGAGTACAGTAAATAAGATTCTTGGAATAAAGATTATTAGAGATCGTTTTAGAAGAATGCTATGGATGTCACAAGAAGACTATATCAAGAAAGTTCTTGAAAGGTTCAACATGCATAATGCCAAACCTGTGCATGTTCCATTACCTGGTCATCTTAAACTGAGCAAGACGCAATGTCCAGGAAATGAGGAAGAAAAAGAAGAAATGAACAAGTTGCCCTATTCTTCTGCAATGGGTAGCCTTATGTATGCAATGGTTTGCACAAGATCAGACATTGCTTATGCAGTAGGAGTTGTAAGTAGATTCCTATCGAATCTAGGAAAAGATCATTGGAATGCTGTGAAATGGATACTAAGGTTTTTGAAAGGAACTACCAAAAGGTGCTTGTTTTTGGCAATGGAAATCTAATGTTCATTGGGTATGCAGATGCAAATATGGCAGGGGATATAGATTCAAGAAAGTCTATATCTGGGTATTTGATTATTTTTGCAGGGGGAGCTGTCTCATGGCAATCACGACTACAAAAGTGCATTGCTTTGAGCACCACAGAAGCAGAATACATCGCAATCACTGAAGGCTGTAAGGAGGTCTTGTGGATGAAGAAGTTCCTGCAAGAGTTAGGCCAGAATCAAGAAAGTTGTGTTCTCTATTGCTACAGTCAAAGCACAATTCATCTTAACAAGAACTCAACATTTCATTCAAGATCGAAACACATCGACGTAAGGTATCACTGGATCCGTGATGTGTTGGAAGGTAAACTGCTACAGGTTGAGAAAATACACACCAAAGAAAATAGTGCAGATATGATGACAAAAGCTCTACCAAAAGAGAAGTTGGAATTTTGTCAAGAAGCTGCAGGCTTAGCATCAACCCCCAACTGATCCAAGGATATTTCTCCTTTGGTTGGAGGGGGAGAATTGTAGGGTCCAGCCAAAGAAAAACTTGCACCGAAGGTGCAAGATTTCAAAGCAAAGTTTGAAATCAAATGCATAACTTTTGACATTTCCCAATTGCCAGCAATTATAGGACAGCTTTCGGTGATGAAATTTCTAAAATTGTGGACAATCGTTTACTTCACACTCCTATAAATAGAAGCACTTATAGGAAGGAAAATCAGATCGAAGAAGCAGAAGCAACTTCTTAAGAGAAGTGAGATATCCTCCTCACAGAGAGACAAATAGTGAGAGAAAAATAGAGAGAGCCTCATAGAGAGTTTCTGAAGAGAGAAAAATAGTAAGCCAATTTGTGAGAGTTCTATCTACAAATTGAAGATACAATATCATTGTATTTTTTGTATTCCCATTATTTTATATAGTGGAAGTTTAAGTGGCCTACGGGTCCCGTGATTTTTTCCTTACTCACATTGAGAAGGTTTTCCACGCTAAAAATTTCTAGTGTTATTACACTTGTTTTACGCTTCTGCATAGTGCCTATTTTTGAGTTCATAAAAGAGAGAAATTATGCTGGCATTTCCCAACAGAAGATTGACCTTGGATTATAAATTCATTTAATAGTTCCAATAGAAGTTACAGTATTTCGATTAATGGCTGCTTTATTCTTCCAAAAACAGTTGAGCCAAATAGCATTCAATTTTCCTGCAGTGTAAGATATAGCAGTCTAAAATCATTTATCAAATAACATCTAAAACGGGCTTCATATATTAGTTTCCATAATCATAAAGGCTTCTGTTTTATATTAAAGTAATTACTAATTACTAGGAATTTCATATGAAACCATCATTTATCAAATAGCATCTAAAAAGGGCTTCGTATATTAGTTTCCGTAATCATAAAGGCTTCTATTTTATATTAATTACTAATTATTAGGAATTTCATATGAAAACCACTTATGCACTTTGTCAACCATTGTCTAGTGCTACCAAGTAAGAACATATATAGAGCAGCTTGTGCGTTTTAAAATGGTTTTGCAGAAGAAATTTTTAAGCTTAAGCAAGAAACTAATGAAATCTTTAACACATAGCACATAAATAATCGATGAGAAGACTGCATTTAAAAGGAAGATACCAATTGTTGAAACAGAGTGTTGAGAGAAATTGTGTGTTTCTAGGCTGCACAATTATCTCTTATTTAAAGTATAATTACAATCAATCAAGGAGCTAATCAGTAGCTAACTTACATCTAAATCACTAGAGTTAGCCATATTTTTACACATGTGCTATAAATCTAATACCAATATTCTACAATTACTTATGGATGCTCAAATCTAGAAGATGCTTTAGCAAGATGCACTCATAGATTCTCATTCTACAGAAATGGAAATATCATAGAACAAATCATGCAGATTATTTAACTCTAAAGACAATCAAAACTAAGCAATAACATGAATGATACCAGCATAGGTCACAGACTCTCAGTTACCTTTTGATGACAATAGCATTTCAGGCACAGAAGCAGCCTGGGTGTTGGCTCGGTTATTCTTCAGAAACTTGTAGAAAAACGTGCAACTCATTCAAGCTCGAAGGCATGATAAATTTTTGATACTCTCCTTCTAAATAAGGGTTCCAAATGAAATGATGGAACTCCGTTCTGCCACTTTTTAGCTTCATACATCTCATTCCATGCCTGTACTATTTCATCAATTTTGAATCCTAGACCTGTTGGTGAAAAGTGTTAGTGTATATGAATATATATCTATTCAGCTACAAATTTTCTAACTAAGCAGGAAAACATACCATCTACAGCAGTGTCATTTGAACAGTGGTTCTTCAACATTACAGCAATATCTGTTGGAGATGCTCCAGCAAGTTCAAACTTCTCAACTGCAACTTCCAGAGATTCATGCCATACTGGTAGCCCTAATTTGAATTCCACAATTGAGCGTTCATATAGCATGGTACCCCACAGGAGATTTATTTGAGACCTCATATTTGCCGCATGTGCAGCAGTTTCATCTGATGACATATTTTTAAATAGCCCATCCAACCCCATCTTCTGCAAATGTAATCTAATATCCTTCGGATTGGAGGTTTCACTCAAGTGCTGCTCTTCTGATTCTTCCCATATCAGCATTCCTTTCTCCATATTATCCTCAGCATTGTTGTAAAGCTGAAGAACCTCAGTGGAAGGCCATGTTGCTAAATCTACATTACTACTGAGTGTATAATACCAAGAAAGTTTTGCTTGCTCAAACTGCTGCTGCCCTAGTGCCAGGAAGCCTTCATAAAAATCTGACTTAATTTTAATTGCTGCTTCATATTTTTCTCCAGCTTTTGCATACTCTTTCTGTGCCCATTCATATGAACTTTTAATTTGTTCATATATAAGCTCTTTAGAAGAATCTTCTGTTAAATACACTTTCTTCCTTGCCCTGGACATATGCACATTTCCCCAGTTGAACAATGCTAGAGCTGCCATCTCTTGGAACTTATCTCCTGCCATGTCAAACAGGCCTTGTGATTCTTCACTTGTAACTGTCTCCTCCATAGCCTCAGAATAGAGCTTCATCCCAAGTTCATGAAAATCTAAATATCTGTCAGATTCAAATCCAACATGGTTTTTGAACAGTTGCGCAAACTGAATTATCCAATCCTCAATGCAAGATGAGCCAATAATTTCCTTTGCTTTCACCATGCAACCATTCTTAGGAGCATTATCAATGCCAACCGTTTCCCCATCCTTCACATTAAGTTTCTCAAAGAATGGATCCTGATCAGGATTAGCTTCTACTATGTACAGCCGGATAGAACCCTGTGATCCTGTTTCAGCCCAACTTAGTTCTTCATCAGAAGTAATTGTGACCAAATCACCTTCTTGGTCCCTGTATTTGACAAGAACTGCTCCTAGGCTTGGGAACCGGTTACAAATAACTTCTCTAAGCTGAAAGAGGCTGCAATTAACTGGCAATTCAGCCCATCTTATATCCTCACCAAAAACAAGTTTAGCTGTTTTCTTAGGTATAACTTCACTTCTACCATTACTATTTTCCTCGAAAACCTCCTTAACATCATCCTTCTTCTCATCAAATTTTTCCTTGTCATTCTTCTTTTTGGATTTGTTAGCCTTCTTCTCTAAAATACTGTCCTCAGCCATCTTTACTACAATACTATCTTCGGCTTTCTTCTCTTCTAATTTTTCATCAGCTTGCTCTTCTACAATTTTATTGGGAGCCTTCACCTTCTCCTTGTTGCTCTTTTTCTTGTGTGTCTTTTCTTTCACTACTTTTTTGGTAGGCAAAGCATAAGGAGGTTCAACATAATCTGGAGGCAACTCAATTTCTGTATCGTTTACTCTTAATCCTTTCTCTTCGAGTGCATTTTTCACCTTTTCAGAGATCTCCAATGCCATGATATTATTTGGCTCCATCTTCAAAACAGTACTAACATCTCTCAGTGCTAAATCCAGCCTATTTAAAGCGTCATAGCACCTTGCCCTCTTCAACAGAGCTTTACTGTATTTTGGTGTTACTTCGAGAGCCAAATTACATTCATGAATTGCCCTAGGGTACTCAATGAGTCCCATCTGCATGTAGCATGCAGCCATGTTACTACGCAGATAGGACACATCTATATGATTGCTTGGAAGCAATTTGAGGGCTTTCCCATATTTTACCATAGCTCCTTCAAGATCCCGCTTTTGGAACAGCTTGTTCCCCTCATCCTTCAACTCTTGAGACATGGATATAAATACCATAGTATCATTGTCATATCCTTTGGGACTTCTATCACCAACTTTGCTTTGATTTCCACTATCTTCACTCGTTTCTCCTACTTGCTTCTTTTTCTTCCCCATTTTGAACCTAGCAATCCAACAGTAAAGAAACTAATCCAAGATATCACTCCTCCAAGTCCACAACACTCACAGTTCAATCCACTCAAGCACATAAGAAAGAAAGATACTTTATATTTTTATTTTTTTTAAATGAATCAACTGCACACAGAAGACAACCAATCCAAAGCTAAACACAAGGCCTTCCAAGAAAAAGACAATTTAGTAGGGAAGAGCTTCAGATAAGCTTATCAACTCAGCAGAATATTCAAAAGCCAAGGAAATAATGGAAAGACACAACAATCAGATTGATACAAAAACAACATAACCAAGATGACCTGCTTTATATATAGAACAGTGGCAGCTATCAGGAAACAAGCTCAAAACCTCAAAGTTGTGTACTACTGAAGAATCAACTGGGTTGTCCTCTTATCATAATGGCTAGGATTCAGGGATCTGAACACATTCAATACAAAAGCATCCTTCTCTCCAAATCAGGATTTGTTTTCTGCTAATACAAATCCCAACTCAGAGAGGGGACAAGGACAAGCCAAGTCAGATTTGAAGGTGAAGGAAAATCCCCTCTGGTTTTATCAGAAAAGAGGTGGGAAAAAAAACCCCAGAATTTGTAATGAAAGAAAAACTTATCTGAGTGACAAATTATGGGGAAAAGTTTCAAACTTTGGCAGGAAAATCCAGACACCACGACAGAGCAAGAAAGTCTGGAATATGAGAAATGGAAGAAAGCCAAGCCATGTTGTTCTATGTCGGTCCTTCTGTAATGTATAAGATTTTCACATCCTTGACGTACACGCCACAACAGGAGAGGAGAAAAGAAAATTTTCAGATAATGTTAAATTTGTTATGTGATAATGTGAACTGAGAATCTGCAATGCAAAATATGGATGGGGTTTTCTTCTTGCACTTACTTTTCTATTCTCTAAATTCTATAAAAAAAATTATAAAAAAAAAGATGGGTCCCATCCTATGTAGTATTCTAACCATGTGCTTTTGGGCAATCTTAGTGGGAAGTGGCAGTTGGCACACACATATTGGCCAAGATGCCAATTACACGTCAGTTTTGTAAGTTTTTTAGTGTTTGTTTATAAATTTTGGTTTGTTAGTGTTTTTTTTGG
The DNA here is from genome assembly GCA_029884595.1 of Ormosia semicastrata. NCBI lineage: Eukaryota > Viridiplantae > Streptophyta > Magnoliopsida > Fabales > Fabaceae > Ormosia > Ormosia semicastrata. The sequence continues at coordinate 8,038,715 of JAQQTO010000045.1, forward strand.
GTCATATGAGATGTCATTTATGGCAGTTGGTGTTTCATAAAGTGTATCATTGAATTTTTCCTCGTCCAATTTAATTATTAATTAATGATAATGTTTTCATTGTTCCCATCTTATGATTATTTTCAGGAAAAAATATATGGCCATTATATCATCTAGTGACAGTCATTTTTCATTTGTCACACATATTGTCAGCAAAAGCAAAAGAAGAAGGTTAGATAATTGGATTATTATTAAAACATCAATTGTTATTCGATTGATAAGATTATTACCAATAGTTGGTGAAATTCATTTTCCATTAGGACTCAACTTATGTAAAACATGACATTAGCGATGATTATATGAAGATGTGTGTTGTTTATAAATTTTAAAAGTAATGCTCGAGAAATATCATGGTCAAAGATAAAAAGAAAAATAAATTTTAAAACCAAAATTTCACGTTAGAACATAGATTAGTTTCGCACTTTCTTTCTCCCTGATAAAAAAAAAAGAGTAGTTTCGCACTTCAAAAATATAAGACACCTCATGATGTTAAAAAAAATGATGATAACAATTAGTGTAATGTAAAGCAAATATATGAACAAAACTACAAAAGCACGCAAAATTACTAACTTTTTGTTTATTAAAAAAAACATTTTAAAGGTCAGAGTAAAAAATGAGCACATTCGCTTCCACACTATTCACTAGTTAGGCAACTAAAACTGATCTCCAATAACCAATAAGCAACATGTTAGGCTTTTAATTTTACTTATTATATGATGTATGATTTATTAATATAAAAATTGTATAAAAATCAGAGAAAAAGTTGAATATGTTAACAATTTAGTTTGATGAGTGATACAAATTATGAATTTTCCCAAAGGAGTTTTTTTTGGTTTATATTATTTGATTTTATGTAATTGTAGAGATAATTATATAATAAAATAAGGTATTTAAGTTGAACATTAAATTTCTCATATTTGGCCCGGATATATGTTGGCACATCTTACAGTTAAAAATGTGTGCATATATATGTCATGAAAATTAAGGAGTGTTATTGATGGTTTGATATGTATGTTGTGTGCTTGATACATAATGGCATTAAAGGTATAAATAACCCAGGTGACAGAGGATGATGGCATGTACATTGATGGAAACAATCAAACAACAAACACTTGCAGTAAATAGGAGATAAGTTGAATCATCTCAAACTTGTGAAACTTAAAATTATTGCCGTACATGTTCATTATCCTAGGCTCCTTTAACCCCTTGCATAACACTCGTGATCAAGTCATCCAAATCACTCACTCTACTTAATAGGTAAAAATGATTTATTTAAAATAAATAAATAAAACTGTTTTTATTTTTAAATTATTTAGTAAATTAAAATATTGATATTTTATCAAATTAAAAATAAATATACTATTATTTATTTACTTTTAACATCCACATTTATCATATCTACTATAAATATCATCACCATCTTAGTTTCGGAGCTTACCTCTGTACCACTTTCTTAAGATACAACAATCCTTCCACCGACTATTTACAATGTCGTTCAAGTATTTTTCAACATATTGAGTTCGATGTTAGTGTAACAGATAGCCACTATATATATATTATTTTTACTGATGTATGTTTATTTTATATATATATTATCTTGTTTTAGTTATACGTTTTAAAAATAAAATAAACATACATCAGTAAAAATAATATATATATATATATATATATATATATGACCATATCTCACAATAAGCATTTTAGTTCTTATGTTTATATGTTTTTTAAATTATTGAAGTAATTTTATTTAATATTTTTTATATATATTTAGAATATTATGAATTAAACCAAATGTATTATATGTATGGCATGAATTACAACTGTCCAGTTGCTTAATCAACAAGGATGGTGATTCAACTTATGCATCCACTGGCAAATCGACCAAAATGCCATTCTCCCCAAATTTATTTATCAATTCGTCATTATTTTCAAATTATTTATCAAATAGTCACTGATTTTACCAAGTTAAAATTTTATATTATTTTTCGTCCCACGTGGATGCGCCACCGGTGTTGGCGCATCCCACGTGGAACGAACAATAATATAAACTTCTCACGTTATATCTACAGGGTACTTAACTCATTTCACGTAAATTTCTTAAAAAAGGGCACCTAGAGACACATACAATTTACATGTCTACTAAAGAGTGCACCACAATATTGAGGGACATCGGTTCAATTAACTTATTTATAAGCCAAGTATTTTTACTGACTGTAAAGTATCGATGTGAGACTTTTTATTAGTAAGAGCAAAGCAGTTAAGTAAGATAACAAAATACATTTGTTCGATGTGAGACTTTGATAGTGGCAAAGTAAAGCAAGTAAGTAAGACAACAAAACATATTTATTCGATGTGGGATTTTCAAAAGCATATTTGGATTTGGATTTGGATTTGAAAGAAAAATACATTTCTTACAGACAAATACAAATCTAAATATGCTTTTGAAAGTCTCACATTGAATAAATATGTTTTGTTGTCTTATTTACTTGCTTTACTTTGTCACTATCAAAGTCCTACATCGAACAAATGTATTTTGTTATCTTACTTAGTTGCTTTGCCTTGCTAATAACAAAGTCTCACATCGACTACTTTACAAATCAGAAGTAAATACTTGGCTTATAAATAATTCTAATCAAAGCGATGTCCTCAATATTGTAATAAGACTCTTTAGTAGACATGTAAATTGTATGTGTCTCTGGGCGCTCTTTTTTAAGAAATTCATGTAAAATGGGTTAAGTGCCCTGTATATATAACGTGAGAAGTTTATATTATTTTTCGTTCCACGTGGGATGCGCCAACGTGGCGCATTCAACTAGGATGCGCCAACACGGATGGCGCATCCACGTGAGATGCGTCAACACTCATGGCGCATCCAATTGGGATGTGCCACATGTGCTGGCGCATCTCACGTGGATGCGCCATGCGTGTTGGCGCATCCCACTTGGATGCGCCACCCGTGTTGACACATCTCACGTGAGATGAAAAATAAAATAAAATTTTAACATGACAAAATTAATGACAGTTTGATAAATAGTTTAAAAATAATAATAAATTGATAAATAAATTTGAGGAGAATGGCATTTTGGTCAATTTGCCTGCATTCCCTACCTTTTTTTTTCTTCTATATTTTCAATTTATTAATTATTAAAGTATCTTGGGCCTTAGGTTTTCCCGTCAGCAATGTATTAATAATATGAAATAAAAAACTGAAAAAGAGAGGGCAATCACGTGAGGTGAGGAAGGTGGACCGCACCCATGTGGTGAGCAGGCACCAGAGGGCAACGTATGATGACACGACAGGCTTTTAAGTTTAGAATAACGATTATTTTATTTCAAATCGTATTTACATTTTTTTAATATTACATAAAAATTTATTAATAAAATATAATTTATTAATTAATATATATATAATCTTATTTTGTTAATTAATTTATATATATTATTAATTATTTTTTTATTTTTTATTAACTAATATTTTATATACTTATTAATTATTTTTTATATGTTATTAATTATGAATTTATATTTTATTAACTAATTTTATATAATGTAAAAAATAATATTAATAAAAATAAATAAAATTATAGAGTTGTTATGTTAAGTTTGGGAAAGCGGAGAAAGAGAAAAGCAAACATCTTCACCGGCCTTCAACGTGTTTGACAAGTTACAAATTGGACACGCCAACCCAAGCCACTCACTTTCCACTATCTTCTTGGACGGGTAAATTTAAGATGGACCTTCAAGTTTGACTTTACCCTTTATAATTTTGTTGAGTGAGATAATTTTTTTTTACTTCTTTATCCTTCAAATAACTAATTTTTTTAAAAATAATAATTTCAAGAATTCTTTGTACATCATTAACGATGTCCAGATTCACAGCACCACACCCCTTTAACCTTGCACTATTGCGAAACCACCGAGCTCCCACAGCTGTCGCACAACCCAATTGTCAATGACCTCCATTGCCTCCCAAACTAGAACCAGCACCCACAAGTCGCTGTTCAACCACCATTCCTCATTGTTGTCGCACCACCCTTCCTGCTTCCAGCAATGCCACCTAAACGATCCACCTCCACCACGTCACCACCTTAGGCTTGAAAATTGCAAATCAACAATAGCAACGTGTAATGTTCTGCAATGATCCATCAAACGACCCACATTTGCCAAAAATCACGAATCAGCGCCAGCAATGCACAGATGTTCTTCGCTTGAGCCCAACCACCAACAAACGCTGCAAATGTTCATCAGATATTCTTTATGCTGCAAATCTATACTTTCATTGCACAGATCTTGCTCCATGTTTGGCGGCACTGGAGCTTTGAACCACTGCTCATCATCACTGTAGGACAGAGAAACAAGTGATTAAGGGTGTTCTTTACAATTTGTTATCTCAAGTAATTTCATTATTTACAAGGACGAATGCCAATTTTTATCTTGTAGTTTTACCCAAATAACAGGTAACTAGTCAACAATCACAGCCGTCCATCTTATTTTACACAGATCCAATGTCTCATATTACAAGGTCCATGGTAGGATCTTTGAACAGGCGGTCCATATTAAATGCACCCTTCTTGGACCCTCCAATGTCTTCCAAATTCAATCTAAGCCTTTGGGAAATATCCTACTTATGTACCAAACACAAAAACAAAATGGAAAAAGATACAACCGAGCCTATTAAGGAATCGATTCTCAAGGTGTGGATTTCTCTGGACAAAGAGGAAAGGAAATGGAGCAGCTCAAGAAATAGCAATCTTAATTCATACTAGGAATCATCCTATTAAGTGGATGGTGGCTATGCCATTCCTGGTTGCTCGTGCCGTATTATGCTAATGAGCTTAGTCATCGCTGGGGGTTAGAAGGGGGTATCTAACCTTAGGTTTGGTGGTCCAAACATGCATGTCAGTATGTGTCTTTCGGGTGATGTCTAATATATATCATCTAAAGGAGTGTCTATGATACACCACTTGATCTAAATCATTGATTTAATTATAAAAAATATCAATGACTTAAATCAAGTACAGGAAATCTGTTAAGCATGTTTTTTTTTCTTTTTTAATTTTTTTGTTTTATTTTCTTTTTCACACATCACCACCACCATCTTTGTAAGTCGACAACCATCTACCGTCGACCGACCATTGTTTATCGGCCATCGGCCGCTAGGTAACACTTTTTTTTAGGTTATACTGTTTATTTTTTAAGTTGCATAATTGTGTAAATAATATTAGTTAAAATAATATTAGTTAAAATTGTATTAGTCCTTATATATTTTTTATAAATAACTATGCATACTAAAAATTCTATGAATTTTAACTAGAAATATTTACACATAATAAAATCTGTAGAGTTTTCAAGATATACAATTATTTATGAAAAAATATAAGGATTAATACAGTTTTAACTTATATTAAATACACATTTATGTAACTTAAAAAAATAGTATAACCTAAAAGAAGGTGGTGGTTGGCGGGAGTTGGTGGTTGGTCGGAGAGATAGTGGTCGACTAATTAGTCAGACAGCAGCAAAGCGATGGGCAAAGAACAGCGGTTTCAGTGATGAGCTATTATGGCGGTGGGTGGTTCTTGGCCACCCAGTTGATGGTGATCGATGGTGGTGGCCGACAGTAGTTGTCAACTGTTGCCAGTAATAGATAACAATAATGGTGTAAAAAAAAAACCTATAACAAAAAAACCTATTATTACAATTTACAATTAAAGTCAAAAGATATATGATACACCAAAGAAAAGAAAGTGTACCATAACATCCACCATTTCTTTCGGTTGTATCTTGTGCATTGCAATTGTGTTTGGTTTTGGGCCAAGTTGCTGCCATTTCGCATCTTTGTTCTCTTGACCATAAAATTGTTAAGTTTAGTTTTTTATTCACTATTAATATAATTTTTAATTTTTTATACATTCATTTAATTATGTATTATCAAACGATTAAAAGAGCTTAACTGTAATAATAATAATAATTATTTGAAAATTTTTGCACTTATAATTTTAGACTCCATATTTCAAAATTTATAAATCTATTACGCGTTTATCACTCAAAACGTTTATACATCCAAATAGATGATAACGGTTAAGAATTCACAAAACTGCAAAAATAACCAATTCGAACATATGGTAGTAATATCCTAAAATAAATGGAAACCTTTGTTTTTATTTTAAAATTAATTGAGTATTAAATTTATGAATTTCAAAGTTGCTAGCATCTATATAGCCATCAAATGAAAAGTTATTGTTCATATAAAAAATTAAGAATTAGTTATTATCATTTTATATCGAATGAGATTAAAAAGAAAAAAATGAAAAAGGAAGAAACCATGATTTCAAATTTAAAAAAAAATGAAAAATGATAAAAGCAAAAACGTTTATTATTAATTAATTGTAATTTCATCAAGCAAATTCTAGGCCCTTTTGTGACGTGGCAATCCTGGATTGGCCTGTTCACGTGGAAGCTACGGCCTCTACCAATCTCTCAACTCTCATTCTTCTTGTTCTACACCGTCAACGAAGCAGCATCGGAATTCACTTCTGTTGTTGTTCCTCTTATGAGGTTTAAGGATTCTCAGATAGATAGGTACCTTAAAAAACAAACCCTGAAACAAAGGAGATGAGGGCACTGTTCTTAATCCTGTTATCTTACAGCGTTTTCAACCATGTATTCGCCCAACACATCTTCCCTGCTAATATCGGTAAACCCAATCGCCGCATCTCCATCTCCTTCCATCTTTTCCTTTTTGTTTTGGACAATTTTAATATTATTGCGTGATTTGAAATTTATTTCTTATTGATCTAAATGCAAAATTTAATTCGATTTTATCCATAAGGTTTTCGTTTATTTATTATTATGTAAGCTTAAAAATCTCTACTAATAATAATGTCAACAGGTAACACGTTTGGTGGTGGCAGCTCTCGTGAACCCAAATACAAGATTGAATTCCATCCAGAAGATTCCCCTTTTCACCCTGTAAGCTTGCTTTTGAAATATGTTTGTGTTTATTATGTGCCATTGCTTATGTTATTGCTCTTTCTATAATGCTTTTTTTATGCTATTGAAAATTTTCATTGGAATTTGATCCTTTGCTCGACGTGTTTATGCTTGTTCAGTAACACACTTGAAATGAATGTTGAATGTTCTATAATACTACTACTTCCCCTTAGTTTTGAAAAAGGAAATGAAAATTTTCGTGTAGTAACACTTTTGTTGCAGAAAGAAGTATTGTGTCTCTTGAACATTCAAATTGGTTTCATATTTATAATGTCTTAAACTTTATTGTATGCCTGTTACATGATCGAAATAATATATACAATATACTCTCGTTATTATGCTAGTTCTGAATCAAAACTATAGCTGTACAAGTTTAACAAAGGTGATATTTTGATGATATCAAATTATCAATGAGATTGGAAATAATGGTGGCATGGTCCTTTTTGCTAGATTAAGGATCTAAATAGTTTTAACAACTGTTGACTAACAGCAATGACTGGAAGACTGGATAGCTGAGTAACTCACAATTTATGGGAGTGGCTTTCGAGTGGTTATAACCGAAAGTTATTTTTTGGTGCATTGATAGTCACGTTTATATATCTTTATCTCATCACCTTCTGATAAGCACTGGCGATGCTTCATTTACAGGATGATGACCAGGAATCTATAGTCATGCCGGATAAAAATGGACAGAAATTTTTATGTTACTTGCCTAAGGTGGAAAAGGAAAAAAGTGGAAAGCCTGTTATCCAGCACAATATTAGCAGCATAATTGTTGAAACTGAGAAAAGGATTAAACAGAAGACGCCAGATGAACTGTTAGAAGTATTAAAGGGTCCATGCTTTATCAGAGTTAGTATTTGCATCTCATTATTTGTCTTGAATGGTGATATATTAATAATTATTCATTAAGTTTATGGTCTGATTGTTTGCTTCTTCAGGAGTCCTTTTTAAATATATGACATCTATTGTTTATCATTTTCTTACGTTGGCTAATGTGTTTGTGCAGCAAGAAGGTTGGTGGTCATATGAATTTTGCTATCAAAAGAAGTTGCGACAAATACATTTGGAGGATGAGAAGGTATCCTCTTGATTCCCTTTAGTTTTGGCCCTTCATGGTCTTTGTATAAACTTCTCTCTGCTTCATCCTCTGGTTAATAGCCAAAGATGATGGATATACGACAGGAATTACATTCATGAATGAGTTTGAATTAAATCACCCAAAGTTACAAGCTAACTTGGCTTCTGCATTTTGGGTGTTGGGTCAATATCCAGTTTGATCAACAATATTATCATATTTCCATACAATTTTTGAACTTCAAGTTTGAGCTTCCTTGTTACCACCATCCTTGTGGTGATTATTGATAGTAGAAGTCAGTGATTGATATAAATCTTACGTTCAGATATTCTTTTTTTGTTCGTTTATCAATATTGAAGTGCTTTCAGCAGTTTTCATTATATAATTGTGGATTGATTTTATTATTATTGGATGGAGACTTGTAAAATCATATATTCATGTATAATAATCAGTGTACATTTTTCTTTGTTATAGGTGGTCCAGGAGTTTGTTTTGGGAGTATATGATCCAGAGGCTACGGCTGCCTTTAACCAAAATCTTTCTGACATTTCTAAATTGAAGGATCCCCGCTCAAAAGATGCATCTCAAAGGTACTTTTCATGAATGACTATTACATAAGTATGAAGATGGGGTTAACTTGGACAAGTGGTTTCATATGATAAATGCAGTGATGAAAACAAGTACTTAATTAGTATATTATGTTCATTCAGGTATCATGCTCACCAATATACTAATGGAACCGTATGTGACCTTACAAATAAGCCACGAGAGACTGAGGTATGAAATCACATCATTTTAGTTCTTTTCCTTTCCTTCCATCGTCATACTGATTTCAAATTTTTATTAACAGGTGAGGTTTGTATGCTCGGAGCCCAGAGCAATGATTAGTTCAATCACAGAGATTTCCACTTGCAAGTATGCACTTACAATTCAATGCCCTACGTTATGCAAGCACCCGTAAGTCCTCTCTTTCTTTCCATCCTTCTGTGAAGTGTCACCACTTATGTCTACTAAGTTATGACATATTTATTAACATATGCCTACCATATATTCATTTATGCTTTTAATTTACCTGCAGATTGTTTCAAGAGGAGAGACCAGTATGGCACACCATCGACTGTAATGTGCTTCCAAAGGATTACAAGGATGCTAAAGTGAGACAAGAAAACAGAAATATCGAGATTGTTACGGTCACAAATTCTGAAATTAATGATTCAGAACAATGATGTAAATATACACAATGAGAATGGAAGAGAGCAATGGAGCAAGTTGTCAGCATGTATTTTCTACAATGGCTAAGAAAAAGCATGTATTTTCTACTAGTTCATTTCCCAAACAGTGGATAGACATAGTGCTTTTTGATCTTCATAAGATCAGATTTTCAGAGAAGTGTAGTTCATCTTTAAGATGCAAGATTTTTATTTTCTTAATATATTATTATTATTATTATGGAAATAGGTGTGTTATTTGCATACTCTTAAATTTATACATCTACACCTGTACACATGGAAGTATAGTTGAGAGTCTGCATACATTTCAGTTGCATATTTGTGTGCAGAAACTATTTCCTTAGAAAAATGTTGAAGAATCAGTGTCAAGTTTAGAATGTTTCTGGAAAGTATTAAGTGTTTATTTTCTGGAACAGCGTTGAATACATCCACTCCAATTAAGAGGTGAAATTGCATTTTTCACGATAGTTACATCCATTTACTAAATTTTGTGAAATCAGTATAAGATGGGAAATGAATGGTGAAGCCAAAATCAATTAAGACGAGGCTACTGCGTGTTTTCCGAGGACATGCAAATTTGGACGGTGCCATTGCCAAATGATGAAATTATTGATTTGATAAAAAATACGACTTTAAATTACAATTACAGTGAATCAAAATAAAATCCATATTTTTATTGGTGGCATAATTAATAATTACATTGGCAAATGATTTATGGCAAGCTAACACCACCAAGCGTTTGATAAAGTAAGAAATTTCTTATTTCCTACAAAAAAAAGTGTCTTGCAAATCGTGAAATAGCCCTTTATGTTGAGAATAATCTCAATCAAACATGCTGTTAAACATTTACGTTCAACATTTTAGCTTGGAATACCTTTTTTGAGAATTTTTCCTTAATATTAAGTATTTAATGCTAAATGGAATTAGCATTATAAGAACTCCGGTCAATTAGCACATATGCACTCATACTGCTATTTACATAAGCTCCCAACAGCGAAGAGCAGAGACATACATTCATTACATATTTCATCCTGCTATTTACATAAATTGATCAGTGTTTTTCAAAATAATTTTATTCTTACTGGTTAGGAACCATTTTCCCACAGCTGCCTGCTGACTCAACCAGAGCCAGATACTCAGTTATGGCTTCCCCTTCTATGTTAACTTCAATGTCATAGTCAGCCAGGGCATCTGCTTTTGCTATATCGGCAGAGAGCTCATCTTCCATCTCCACATCTCGTTCTTCTGCTTTACTGTGATCTGATGGACCTTCAACATCATCCATTAGGTCTAGAATATCAGCACCAACATTGTCTGGTAAAGTAGCAGATGAACTTGCACTGCCATGGGGAGCAGCAGTTGAATTTACTTCAGGATGCACGTTATCGGCAGCCGATGTGGGGTCACCCTCAGGTTGTGCCGTCAGTCTTTGCATTACTTGTTCTAAAGTGCCACCGGCCTCTAAAAGCAGCAACCACTGCAAACAAGAAGCACTATCCGGGGAATTATATCATGGTTTGTTGAATTTAGAAAATAAAAATTTATCTTGTTTAGAAAATATTTCCTCCATTGAAAATAAAATTGAGATTTTGAAAAATGATTATACTTTTCTTAATGAGGAAATGCCTTTGAAATGTGAAACCTCAACTTCTTGTGAAAATGCATTATTTTAGAAAATCAAGTTGAGAACTTATATTGTGAATTTGCCAAAGCTAATGATTCTAATTGCTTACAATTCATGATTGTTAATAAGAATGAAATTGATGTTATTTCACATGAAAATTCAAGTAAGGCTTGTTGAAAAAATGACATAGAATATAAAAACAACAAAAGACTTATGTTTTTCAAAAATGATCTTCAAAGGACCAAGTCATCATTAAATTTAATTATTTGTAATTTTTGTGGTCATCTAGGACATATTTCTCATTTGTGCAATTATAGAAGAAATCCTTATATGAGAAATAACTTAGTTTGGGTTCCGAAAATTCTTAAAGGTTCTAGTACTAACATTGAAGGACCCAAGATAAAATGGATACTAAAATGTCCTCCTAGTATTTCAATTATGCAAAAAACTTCTCAAAAGGATGAACAAATTGGTCAAGTAAAGAACGAATCATTAAGGGGAATGCTTCTAAGGCCCATTGGTAGAAGTTTTGATCAAAGAAGGAAGATGACTTTAACCAAAGCTTCTCAAGCACAAAATGTGAAACTTGCAAAGTTTAAAACACCAAAAGAGAAGCAATGAGTAAGGAAAAGAGTTTCCTTGATTACCAAGGCCAAGGTATCAAACGTTTCTACTTCTTATGCACATTCACTTGTAAAGTCAATGAATTTGAGGTATATTTCTTATAGGCCTTAGGTAAAGGATAGAAACATGTGTGCTTAGTAAAACTTGAATATTATGTTTAGCACATGATTATGTTTATTCTTATTGTAACATAAGCTTCTACAATGCCTAGGTATGTTTGCATGATGTTTGAAATTGCCTTGAGACATTTTAGAACTAATTTGAAGGTTTTGAGATTGATCAATTACTATTTGAAATGCTAAAATTGAATTTAGCAAGCTTGTAATCGATTACAAGACCTTTGTAATCGATTACAGAGGCTCTGCCAAGCGTTCCAAGCAAAGTCAGAGAGCGTGTAATCAATTACACATACTATGTAATCGATTACAATGTTTCCAAAACTCATGTAATCGATTACACCAACCCTGTAATCGATTACAAGGTTCCCAGAAATTTGGTAATCGATTACACAAAACATGTAATCGATTACAAGGATTCCAGAGGACTGGTAATCGATTACACACCCATGGTAATCGATTACACAAGCTTTAAAAATAGTTTTAAGTACTGAAATGATCATTTTCACTTAAAATTGTCTGTATATCATGAATGTATGCATATTATTGGCTATGAGCTTAATGGTAATTAATTGTTTAATTTGTTATGCTCAATTTATATACTATGAAAAAAATTAATTTTTATGAGAAATTAATTTTTATGAGAGTATGATGGATTAATAATCAATGACTAACTCTTATGGATCCAAAATTGGTGGATACTAAAGAAATTTTTTTGAATTATGTTGTAGGGTGACCATTAGCTCAAGCATGCAAATGAAATGAAAAACAATCGTGCTACTTGAGGTTGGGAAAACTTAAAATAGTCCAAGTTCTCCAAAAGTGATGAAAAACATAAAAAGAAAGACATGGAGAACCACAACATTCTCAAGGGGCCTTGAGGCATAGAAGTTGGAGTCACCTACAAAAATTCAAAAAGTACACTTTTGATAATATCAATCTCTTATCCTTACTTATACTTTAAATTATATATCATGTGATATTTGGATAAGTAAAGATTTGTTTTTATGCCTTATCATGCCTTAAGTTGTGCTTTTCTAGCACTATGTTTTAAAAATATTTTTATATATGCTAACATGTTAGATATGCACACATTTTGCTTGGAATGACATGTTATGGCAATATCTTTGTTCTTGAGCTTGTGACCAATTCTCTTTGCTCAAATATGTAAATTCACTTGCTCATAAGTAGTTCTAATCCTTTCTCTTTGATGCTCAATTTGCTTATATGCTTACTTAGAGATTGGATAGTTAAAAGTTATTTGTCTTCTTGTTTGAAATTGCTTGATATGTTCATATTTTGAAAATAAGAAGTAAATGATTCTTTTTTTTTGTTCCTTAAACTTATCTTTGAACTTCAATGTTTTTTTTAATGAAGTATATCTTGAAATGAATCATGAATGGTTTCAAAAGTTATAATTTCACGGTTTTCTAATTCTTTCACTACAATAAGAGACTTCTTATTGTTGATTGGCATGTGTGCATACTAAAATTCCTTACTTGATATTACATGCCTTACATGATCATTGTTTGTCCCAAAATGCTTATATAAGTTTTGATGTTGATCATGTATTTCTTGATAAACTTGAATCTTGCCTTGAAAATGCTTAAACTATGCTTTTGGATTCATGTGCATATATCATTCTTTTGTTCTCTTTAGAGCTAACAATTCATGGTTGATAATGTGGTACATGTTTTACATTATATATCAACCTAAATTATGTTTGTAAATAAGTTTAAATGATATTTGATGCTAACTCATGTTTTAGAGAACTTTTGAAATATAGTCATCAAATATTGAAATGTCAAGTATATGTAGATAAATGAAAAATGTTGAAGGAAGAGGAACATGAGGAGACTTTCTTCAAGTGCAATGGAATGAAATACTCAATGGAAGAAAGTACAAGGACCTATAAATGAAGAACATTCTAAAGGAGCATCACTTTCTGTCTAACCTAATAAGTATCTCTATCCCTAAACTATTGTGGTATTCTATATGCTATGGATTATATGATACTTGTTGATAAATTGATTTTAAAAGATTATATACTTTCCTTACATGAGAAGTATGCTTAGCATTGACAAAGTGCCTAATTGGACATTAAATTGCTAGTTTTGTCATTGCATATAGGGTGAATGATATTAGTTATATACATGCTTTGATCCCTATAGCATATTTCATAAAGGTGAATGTTTGATATTTATGATTCTCTTGATCTATGGTTTCTTAGTGATACAACTCTTATGAGAATCATACTCCTATTTTGAAAAGAATTTTTGGTTTGATTAAAAAGTTTTTTTTTAAAAAGAAGCAAAATCTCTTTTATATTTGAAAGAAGTTTTTCAAGTTCCATATCCTTGAGAATTCTTTAAACTTGTCTTAAGACCTTGAAAGTATTACCACCTCCTAATTGTCTTAAAAAATTAGAAATCATTCGATTTGTGATATAAATGTAGTGCTCTCTTCATTATTTTAAAATGTTTATTAAATCTTGAGAGAGTATTTAAGAAAGTTTCCAAATAAATCTTTTGAAATGTTCTATAGAGCTCATCTTGATACTTCAAAAGATAAGCATTGTTCTTAAAAAAAATATTTTATCTTTTCAAAGCTCTTGTTTAATGAGAAATAGAGGAGATGTACTTTCAAATGTCCCTTTGACTTGGATTTGATTACTTTCAAGGAATATGTGGTTTCAATATAAAACCCTTCTACCCTTCTAAAATACTTTTAGAAATGTAATGTGTTATTATAAAATTCTTTTTGAAAGGGGAATAAGTTTTTAAAATGATTTTGTTTGAGAGATTAAGAATATGTATCTATGTCTTACTTTTCTTTATGGTAATGTGCTTATATGGTCTTGGCATGCATATTTCTCTTTATCTATCTTGTGCTTCAATAAGGGAAAACTTATCTTACATATCATTCTTCCATATCCTTGTTGACTAAGAACATATGCATAACTATGTTAAACCATTATATTTGATATTTTGATAATATGCATATTTTGAGGGGGAGCTTAGTTCTTAAATTATTGCTTATATCTCTTAGCTTACATCCTTGTCTGCCATGAAATATTTTATTGTTAATACTATTAACATGTCAACTAAGATCATTTCTTATTGTCTTTCTCTCTATCAATGAAAGAAAGTAAACTTTCTTAAACTTCATATCTTTTGATTCTTTCATTGAGAAGATCCTACCCTTCTTGACAACATGAGTTTTATCTATAGGGGAGAAAATATTATATTTCCTTCCCAAGCCTTTTTGTTGATGTCAAATAGGGGGAGTGAAAATTGGAAAGAAAAATATGTTCTTGTGCTTATTGCTTGATATACTTACATGAATATCTATTCTTTTATATTGCTCAACACATTTTTCTTTAGTGATTTGTCATCATCAAAAAGGGAGAGATTGTGGAAATAGATTTGCCCCAATGATTTAATATATTAAGTTTTGATGATGACAAATATAAGACAAAAAGAATGATGCTTAGGCTTTATAGTTGTGCTTAATAAATGACAAATGCATCACAAAAGAATGTTGATCATGTTACATAGATGTGCTTAATGAGATATATTGGATCATTTATGATTATTTACTTTATTTAGTTGTACTTCACTTAATAATCATGCAATGAGATATATACAACATTCTTATATGCATGTTAGACTTACTAGAATTATATATTTATGAATCATGCATATTAAGTTATGAATGTGGACTAACTATGTTTGTTTTAAGTGAGTAATACTTTATAGGATAGTCCAAGTACTAAGAGTGAGCATTGCAACTAGAAAGCAAAAGATCACAACTATGCTCAACTCAAGAAGGGTGAGAATGAAAAGATGTTCCAAGCTTTTGCAAGTTTTGAAGAGAAGATTTTCTTTGGAAGTTTGGATTACATCAAGAATTGATGGTAGCAAAAGATCAAGTCCCAATGTTCTTGAAGAATAGCTTATAGGACTTAGATCTTGTATAAAGATAAAAAGGAATCACACTAAGCTCAAATAAGTTTTAAACATCTTTACAAGTATTTCTAAAATACTTAAATGCCTAACAAAATGTTTTTGGAAAGCTAGTCTTGGTGGTATTTTAAATCTATGAAAAATAGTCAAGTCTGTGTTTTGTAAAACTGACATATAGTTACTCTTTTGATCATAACTTTCAAAATACTTTGAGTTTTACTTTGAAACTTATCTCATTTGAAAATAGACTCAAAGATCTTTCCAATGACTGGTCATTTGCTTTAAACGGATAAGAAACGAAAAAATTATGACTAATTAAAGTTTGAGTTTTGAAAATCTGACATTTGGTTACTATTTTGATCATATCTTTCAAAATACTTTGAGTTGTGTTCTGAAACTTCTTTCATATGAAAATAGATTCAAAGATCTTTCCAATGAGTGATCATTTGCTTTAATCGAATAAGAAATGAAGAAGTTATGACCTTTTAAAGTCGGTTTTGAAAACCAGAAATGGTGTAATCGATTACACAAGTCATGTAATCGATTACAACGTTGACAGAAGCCGTGTAATCGATTACATAAAGTGTGTAATCGATTACAAAGTACCTAGAAAGCTTGTAATCGATTACATGAAGCTTGTAATCGATTACCAAGTGCCCAAGAACGTTTCTAACGGCTATAAACGGCTAGTTTTCATAGAAAATCATTATTAAACACTACCAACAGCTATTTTATCATTTGTGCTCTCTATATAAGTGATATTTGAAGCATTTACACTTAGAGAAACTCTTGAACACTTGGTTTGATCCTTGAATTATCAAAATCATATTTTGAGCTTTAAAGTGTGAATCATTTATGCCCATTGAGTTTCAACTTATATTATCCACTCTTGAGAGAGTTTTCTTATTATCCATTCTTTGTTCTTCAAGTTGTATATCTACTCTTGTGAGAATTTCTATTCTTTCTATTCACCTTGAAATCATTATAAGAGGGTGAGGTATCCCTCAAGAGAGAAAAGGGTGAGGTATCCCTTGTAGTAAGACTCAAACACAAAGGGTGAGGTATCCCAAAGGTGTTGTGAGTGCTCTTGATTGTAAATGTCATCAAGCACCTGTGAAACTTGAAGAATTAGAGGCTCTAGCACAAGGGTGGGGTATCCCAAGGTGTGAGGAGTGCTCTTGTATGTACAAAGGTTTTCCTAGCACCCGTGAAGTCTAGGAGATAATGAAGAAAATCTCAAGTTAAGCTTGGGGATTTGGATGTAGCCACAAGTGGTTGGTATTTGAACCAGGATAAATTCTTGAGTTTGATTCTCTCTTCCCTACACTCTTTAAATTCAGTATTTGGTGAAATATATTTATCTATTGCATATCTTGATGTTTTGATTGTTACAACTTGATATTTAGCTTATTCACTTAGTTCATCATATATCCCAAGTTATATTTGAGTAATCCTCAATAGTTGTACATTTATTAGACTTATTTCGCTGCATTTATTAATTGAGTTATTCAAAATACATAATTTATCAAAGTTGTGTTAAAACTTGTAATTACCCAATTCACCATTCCTCTTAGGTAATGGTTGCCATGGCTAACAATAGTGCTTTTTGATCTTCATAAGATCAGATTTTCAGAGAAGTGTAGTTCATCTTTAAGACGCAAGATTTTTATTTTCTTAATATATTATTATTATTATTATGGAAATAGGTGTGTTATTTGCATACTCTTAAATTTATACATCTACACCTGTACACATGGAAGTATAGTTAAGATTCTGCATACATTTCAGTTGCATATTTGTGTGCAGAAACTATTTCCTTAGAAAAATCAAATGTTGAAGAATCAGTGTCAAGTTTTGAATGTTTCTGGAAAGTATTAAGTGTTTATTTTCTGGAACAGCGTTGAATACATCCACTCCAATTAAGAGGTGAAATTGCATTTTTCACGTGAGTTACATCCATTTACTAAATTTTGTGAAATCAGTATAAGATGGGAAATGAATGGTGAAGCCAAAATCAATTAAGACGAGGCTACTGCATGTTTTCCGAGGACATGCAAATTTGGACGGTGCCATTGCCAAATGATGAAATTATTGATTTGATAAAAAATACGACTTTAAATTACAATTACAGTGAATCAAAATAAAATCCATATTTTTATTGGTGGCATAATTAATAATTACATTGGCAAATGATTTATGGCAAGCTAACACCACCAAGCGTTTGATAAAGTAAGAAATTTCTTATTTCCTACAAAAAAAGTGTCTTGCAAATCGTGAAATAGCCCTTTATGTTGAGAATAATCTCAATCAAACATGCTGTTAAACATTTACGTTCAACATTTTAGCTTGGAATACCTTTTTTGAGAATTTTTCCTTAATATTAAGTATTTAATGCTAAATGGAATTAGCATTATAAGAACTCCAGTCAATTAGCACATATGTACTCATACTGCTATTTACATAAGCTCCCAACAACGAAGAGCAGAGACATACAATCATTACATATTTCATCCTGCTATTTACATAAATTGATCAGTGTTTTTCAAAATAATTTTATTCTTACTGGTTAGGAACCATTTTCCCACAGCTGCCTGCTGACTCAACCAGAGCCAGATACTCAGTTATGGCTTCCCCTTCTATGTTAACTTCAATGTCATAGTCAGCCAGGGCATCTGCTTTTGCTATATCAGCAGAGAGCTCATCTTCCATCTCCACATCTCGTTCTTCTGCTTTACTGTGATCTGATGGACCTTCAACATCATCCATTAGGTCTAGAATATTAGCACCAACATTGTCTGGTAAAGTAGCAGATGAACTTGCACTGCCATGGGGAGCAGCAGTTGAATTTACTTCAGGTTGCACGTTATCGGCAGCCGATGTGGGGTCACCCTCAGGTTGTGCCGTCAGTCTTTGCATTACTTGTTCTAAAGTGCCACCGGCCTCTAAAGCAGCAACCACTGCAAACAAGAAGCAGTATCAGAACCCAGCATAACACCCCTATAACCAGGTTTCACCTTAGCACATTGTTGCACTTTGAATCTTAACTAACATCTGTACCTCTTGATCTTTCAAAACCCATGTGTACAAATTTTTCAATTGCAGAATCTTTCGCTTGTTT